>CM061547.1:38145167-38745167 GCA_030864215.1 Capsicum pubescens
GGTGGGAGGGGCGGTTTGGGTGGTCAAATAGGTAAAACGGTGAGAATGAGATATTTTCAGGTCAAATCGGTATGCTATAGCCCAAGGTTTTGGGGGTGGGCATAGGGGTCGGGTGTGATTTTTGCCAAAAATCAATCGGGCTTCCCCAGGTAGGCTGGGGAGTGGTCTAGTGTGGTCCATTAGTGTGGATGGGGCATTTTGGGCCTAGTGTGGGCCATTGGGTGGGCAGGGCGGTTTGGGTGGTCAAACAGGCAAAACAGCGGTGAACGGGCTATATTTGGGCAAAATCGATGTGCTATAGCCCACGATTTTGGGGTGGGGCTAGGGGTCGGGCGTGACTTTGGCTGAAAATTGACTGGGCTACCCCAGGCTGGCTGAAGAGCGGCCTAGTATAGGTCATTGGGGTCGGCAGGCGGTTTGGGTAGTCAAAAGGGCAAAACAGCGCGAACGAGCCATTTTCAAGCTAAATCAGTGTAATGTAGCCCAAGGTTTTTGGGGTGATCCCGAGGGACGGGCGTGATTTTGGATGAAAATCGATTAGGCTGGCCCAGACAGGCTGGGGAGCGACTTAGTATGGGCCATTGGGGTGGGCGGGGCGGTTTGGGCGGTCAAACGGGAAAAACGGCACAAATGGGCTATTTTTGGGTCAAATCGGTGTTCTATAGCCCACGGTTTTCGAGGTGGGTCCAGGGTTCGAGCATAATTTTGGTCAAAAATCGGTCAGGTTACCCCAGGCAGGCTGGGGAGTGGCCTAGTGTAGGCCATTGGGGTGGGCTGGGTGGTTTGGGTGGTCAAACGGGCGTAACAGCGCGAACAAGCCATTTTTAAGACAAATCGGTGTGCCATAACCCATGGTTTTAGGGTGGGCTCAGGGGTCGGGCGTTATTTTGGTCAAAAATCGACCGGGCTACCCCAAGTAGGCTGGTGAGCGACTTAGTGTGGGTCATTAGGGTGGGCGGGGCGATTTGGGTGACCAAACATGCGAAATGGCATAAATGGGGTATTTTTGGGCTAAATCCGTGTTCTATAGCCCACGGTTTTTAGGGTGGGTCCAGGGTCCGGGCATGATTTTAGTCGAAAATTGGTCGGGCTGCCCCTGGCAGGCTGGGGAGATGCCTATTATGGGCCATTGGAGTGGGCTGGGCGATTTGGGTGGTCAAACAGCCGAAACGGCGCAAATGGGTCATATTTAGGCCAAATCAGTGTGCTATAGCCCCATAATTTTTGGGTTAGGCCTAGGGGATGTGGGTGATTTTTGTCAAAAATTGATCAGGCTACCCCAAGCAGGATGGAGAATAGCCTAATGTGGGCCATTGGGGTGGGCGAGGAGGTGTGATTGGTCAAATGGGCAAAGTGGCGTGAATGGGCCATTTTCGAGCCAAATTGGTGTGCTATAACCCACAGTTTTTGGGGTGGGCATGATTTTGGCTGAAAATCAACCGGGATGCCCCAAGTAGGCTTGGGAGCAGCCTAGTATGTGCCATTAGGTTGGGTAGGGAGGTTTGGGTAGTTAAATGGGCAAAATGGCGTGAACGAGCCATTTTTGGGCCAAATAGGTGTGCTATAACCCATGATTTTTGAGGTGGGCCCAGGGGTCAAGCATGATTTTGGCCAAAATCTACCGGACAGCCCCATGCAGGCTGGGGAGCGGCCTTGTGTAGGCCATTGGGGTGGGATGGGCGGTTTGGGTGGTCAAACGGACTAAACAGTAAGAACGGTTCATTTTCGAGCCAAATCAATTAGTTATAGCCCACGGTTTTTGGGGTTGGCTCAGGGGTCGTTAGTGATTTTGGCTAAAAACCGATTGGGTTGCCCTGGGAAGGCTGGGAAGTATCCTAGTATGGGCCATTGGGATTGGTCGGGCGGTTAGGGGGTCAAACAGGTGAAACGGCGCGAACGTGCTATTTTGGGGCTATATCGGTTTGTTATAGCCCACGATATTTTGGGGTGGGCTTGGGGGTCGAGCGTGATTTTGACCGAAAATCAATCGGTATCCCCCAGGCAGGTGGGCGGGGTAGTTTGGGTGGTCAAACGGGCAAAAAGGCACGAACGGGCTAATTTTGGGCCAAACCAATGTGCTTTAACCCACGACTCTTGGGGTGGTCCCGTGGGCCGAATGTAATTTTGGCCGAAAATTGACGGCTGCCCCAGGCAGGCTAGAAAGTAGCCTAGCATAGGCCACTAGGGTGGGTGAGGTATTTTGGGTGTCAAACGGCCGAAACAGTGCGAACGATCCATTTTTGGACAAAATCAGTGTGCTATTGCCCACGATTTTTGGGGTGGGCTCGGGGCCTGGGTGTGATTTTGGCAAAAAATTAATTGAGATGCCCCAGGCAGGCTGGGAAGTGGCATAGTAGGGTCATTGGGGGTGGGCGGGGCGGTTTGGGTGGTCAAACAGGCGAAACAGTACGAATGGGCCATTTTCAGGCTAAATCAATGAGCTATAGCCCAAGGTTTTTGGGGTGGGCCCGGGGGTCAGGCATAATATTGGCCGAAAATCCATCGGGCTGGCCCAGGAGGCTAGGGAACATCCTAGTGTAGGCTATTGAGGTGGGCGAAGTAGTTTGTATGGTCAAACGGGTGAAATAGCGTGAACAGGAAATTTTTAGGCCAAATCGGTGTACTATAGCCTACAATTTTTATGGTGGACCAGGGGGACGGGTGTGATTTTTGCAAAAAATTGATCAAGCTATCCTAGGCCGGCTAAGGAGTGGCCTAGTGTGGGTGATTGGGGTGGGAGGGGCGGGTTTGGGTGGTCAAATAGGTAAAACGGTGAGAACGAGATATTTTCAGGTCAAATCGGTATGCTATAGCCCAAGGTTTTGGGGGTGGGCATAGGGGGTCGGGTGTGATTTTTGCCAAAAATCAATCGGGCTGCCCTAGGTAGGCTGGGGAGCGGTCTAGTGTGGTCCATTAGGGTGGATGGGGCATTTTGGTCCTAGTGTGGGCCATTGGGTGGGCAGGGCGGTTTGGGTGGTCAAACAGGCAAAACAGCGTGAACGGGCTATATTTGGGCAAAATCGATGTGCTATAGCCCACGATTTTGGGGTGGGGCTAGGTGTCGGGCGTGACTTTGGCTGAAAATTGACTGGGCTACCCCAGGCTGGCTGAAGAGCGGCCTAGTATAGGTCATTGGGGTCGGCAGGGCGGTTTGGGTAGTCAAAAGGGCAAAACAGCGCGAACGAGCCATTTTCAAGCTAAATCAGTGTGATGTAGCCCAAGGTTTTTGGGGTGATCCCGAGGGACTGGCGTGATTTTGGATGAAAATCTATTAGGCTGGCCCAGACAGGCTGGGGAGCGACTTACTATGGGCCATTGGGGTGGGCGGGGCGGTTTGGGCGGTCAAACGGGAAAAACGGCACAAATGGGCTATTTTTGGGTCAAATCGGTGTTCTATAGCCCACAGTTTTCGAGGTGGGTCCAGGGTTCGAGCGTAATTTTGGTCGAAAATCGGTCGGGTTACCCCAGGCAGGCTGGGGAGTGGCCTTGTGTAGGCCATTGGGGTGGGCTGGGTGGTTTGGGTGGTCAAACGGGCGTAACAGCGCGAACAAGCCATTTTTAAGCCAAATCGGTGTGCCATAGCCCACGATTTTTGGGGTGGGCCCAGGGACCAGAGGTGATTTTGATCAGTTGCACTGCATTTCTAAGATCTTGATCAGCAACTATACAAGTCAAAAGTTGCACTGCATTTCTAAGATCTTGATCAACAGCATTAATAGGTGGCTCTGGGGATATAGTTCTCCTCCCCCTTATTTCTTCCGGAGTGGAAGAAGTTTCTGATGCATGCTCAGCTGGAGCCTCACTTTGATTAGCTTGTATGGTGGGTGACTTACTAGTCCCCTCTTCGGAAGCCACATCTACTTACTTACCGGTATTCTTGCTTCTGGTAACCGGCATCATTACTATAATAAGAGAAACAAACGGATTCAGTGGTCAACTATGACTTCATATACAATATAGGATCTATCGCACGATCTAAGATATGAAGAAAAGAGATAATTCCTAAATGTCCATAGCCTCCTGTTTATAGATGCGGTGCACGACACACCGATAAACAAGACACTACGTAGACACGGCTTTGTAGACTCACTAGGACGAACTTCTCTGATACCACTTTTGTCACGCCTCAAATCCTATTGGGGCGGACCGGCACCCGTAACCGAGGAGGCCCGGGAGAACCAGCTCATAACCTTATACTTCTCATGCATACCTCTATGACAACCCAAAATTCGGACAGCATCATGTCGCATATAAAAGGAAATAATCACCTGTATAAGCTCGAGCACACATATATATATGTATATACAATACTTGACCGTTGGAGCCATCACGTCTATTAACAAAACACCACCATGACTGTACATTAGGTCTACAAAGCCTCTAGATAATACACAGAGTTTAACAAAGGTCGGGACACACCCCGCCATATAACTAACTTCTATACAATACCAAAAGTGACTGGATATGACACGGAAAGCCCCGAAGCAAACTGGAGCTCACCAAAAGCAGCTGGATATCCTTGCTCCTACTTGTGCGGTGTATGAGCTGAGGTACCTGTGCCTGCAGCATGAAATGCAGGTCCCCCGTGAGGGACGTCAGTACGAAATATGTACTGAGTATGTAAATCTGTAGATAATCATATATGATATAGGATCTCAATAGAAATCAGAAATAAGTGAATAAATCGTAATAGGAGTGGACCATACTTACTAAAACTTGTGACAACCTGTACATTGTATTTATTCAATCACTTTACCTTCATTCTTATCATCTTTGTAATCATTATTGTACTGTACTTTGACCATTAGGCTGCCTCCAGTACATATCAACTAGAATCGACCCATGATAGGCTTATGCCCCTGGGATACCACCCATAAACACATAAATAGGGATCGACCCATGATAGGCTTATGCCCCTGGGATACCACCCGATAAGAGAGAACTTTCATCACTTAGTTCAACTAATCTTTGAGATTGTTATTTCGGTCGCCACCGCATTTTTGATACTTTGAAACAATGATACATCAATAAGAGACATATAAATAGACCATCAATGCAATAACAATGAAGTAAGAACTCATTGGCACATCAATGAAGTGTTTTGGAGTCATCAATGCCATAACAATGAAGTAGGAACTTATTGGTATGTCAATGAAATGTTTTGGAGTCATTAATAGAACATGGATCTTGTTTGAGTAATCGGATACCTTCTGACATTCATTAGTGCAATAAACATGTAAGATTTGGAAAACAATTAAGTATTGGAATGTCTTGACATCTTGTAGGGTGGAAACAAGTTCATTGGTAACGTAGGACATCATACAAAACCTTTATGGATCAGATGTTATTGAATAACTTTGGAAATTTTCTTAATAGAACAATTGTTCACTTTCATGACAAAGATATGGTATAGAGTATGTTTTACATACCTGACTGTCAACCTTCAATACTAGTTCCAAATGGACTTCCCGTCTTTTCAGATTACTTATCTACAATGAACATATATAGCAATCTAGTATTAGCAACCAAACGTCACAATTCAATTATTTGAATTCACCAAACTAGTAGTGAAGTAGTAAGCCTTAATTACACCATAAAGGGTGTCACTTTAACCCTCTTATACTCCAATTACATTCACATGCCATGCATATTCATACAACATCCTCCAATATCAAGTTTGGATTCATTTATCCTTCCAACCAATCCATTAACCAAATTGAGCCATAGACATAAATAATCATCAATTCAATAGTATATCACCATATCCACCTTCCATAACTCAATTACCATATCCACCTTCCACAATTCGATACAACCAAACCATGCAAAATAGTCCATAACCCTATTTCCATCACCTTTCAATAACAACCAATACATATAATCCTCTATCACACATATACATATTGAAAAGAACAAAGGCAAACAATATTCATACCTTAGAATTCACCTCTTGATTATGCAATCATGTTTTCACAAATAATAGGTGTCTTTCGAAGATCTCGAGATGACAAACGCAGTTATCGGATTACTTTGGAATTTCTACGATTGAATCAAAAGTAATTTAAAGGTCAAATTTGGCTAGGGTTTGTTCTTTCTCAATGATTGATGATGAAAATGAGTTTTTGAACTCATATACATGTATATATACACATATTCCCGTCCATAATATAATAGAAAATGACCAAAATACCTTTAAAATTTAAATAATGTCAAATCTGTCCTTTGGTGGACTGTTTTGATAAGCTAAAGTAGATCGACCATAACTCTTTGCTCCAATATCGGATTTGGGTTAAATTGGTATCGTTGGAAGGATAATTCAAAGGGATTTCATTTCATATAAAGTAGGCCACCCAGTTCGTCCTGTACAAGGAGTTATGGTCGTTTGAAGTTGACCCTAAAAATCTGTTTTGATAGGCTGAAGTAAAACGAGTATAACTCCTTACTTAGACATTGGATTTGGATGAAACCAATTGAATTGGAAATAAGACTCAAAGATCTTTCTTTTCATAGGTCGCAGCTCTCCCAATTCATTATATTAAGGGAGTTATGATCATTCGAATTTGACCCAAAAATTCGGCTGGCCTCAGTAGTTTGTGTGCAGGAAATTTTTCCTGCACATTTACTATTCCCAAATATCCCAGCCACCGTTTTATAGTTTCGAACGTGCTCAATTATATCCGAAACCTATCCGTTTTTGAAAATCTTTATATCATTGGAAAGCTTATTCAATAACCTACGCATGGAACCATCGACGGGAAAATTCCGGTATAAATAAAATAAAAAATTAATTCCATATAAATAAGACCAATACATGTACTTGAATATGCCAATACACGTACTTGAATATGGGTGTTACAGTCGGGCGTGATTTTGGTCAAAAATTAATGGGGATACCCCAAGCAGGCTGGGGAGTAGCCTAGAGTGGGCCATTAGGTTGGGCGGGGTGGTTTGGGTAGTCAAACAAGCGAAATGGCGCGAACGAACCATTTTTGGGCCAAATAAATGTGATATAGCCCATGATTTTTGGGGTGGCTCAGGGGACGAGCATGATTTTGGCCAAAAATCTATCGAGCAGCCCCAGGCAGGCGGGGGGAGCGGCCTTGTGTGGGCTATTGGGATGGGCAGGGCGGTTTGGATGTTCAAACGGGTGAAACGGCACGAACAGTTCATTTTAAGGCCAAATCGATTATCTATAGCCCACGATTTTTGGGGTTTGCTCGGGCTTCGTAAGTGATTTTGGCTAAAAATCGACTAATCTGCCCTAGGCAAGCTAGGGAGCAGCCTAGTGTGGGCCATTGGGGTGGGCGTGGCGATTTGGGTGGTCAAACGGGTAAAAAGGCAAGAACGGACCATTTTCGGGCCAAACTAGTGTGCTTTAACCCATGGCTTTTGGGGTGGGCCCGGGGCCCGAACTTGATTTTGGCCAAAAATTGACCGGCTGCCCCGGGTAGGCTAAAGAGCAACCTAGCATGGGCCATTGGGGTGGGTGAGGCAGTTTGGGTGGTCAAACGGGCGAAATGGTGCGAACGATCCATTCTTTGGCAAAATCAGTGTGCTATAGCCCACGGTTTTTGGGGTGGGCTCAGGGCCTGGATGTGATTTTGGCAGAAAATTGACCAGGCTTCCCTAGGCAGGCTGGGGCGCGGCCTAGTGTAGGCTATTGGGGTGGGCAGGGCAGTTTGGGTGGTCAAACGGGCGAAACAGTTCAAACGGGCCATTTTCGGGCCAAATTAATGAGCTATAGCCCACGGATTTTGATGTGGGCCCGGGGGTCGGGCGTGATTTTGGCTGAAAAATCTATCGAGCTAGACCAGGTAGTCTAGGAAATATCCTAGTATGGGTTATTGAGGTGGGCGGGGCAATTTGGGTGGTCAAACACGTGAAATGGCGGGAACAGGCCATTTTGGGGCCAAATCGGTGTGCTATAGCCCATGATTTTTAGGGTGGGCCCGGGGGTCGAGCGTTATTTTTGCCATAAATTGACAGAGCTATCCTAGGTAGGCTGGGAAGCGGCCTAGTATGGGTAATTGGGAAGGGCGGGGTGATTTGGGTGGTCAAATAAGTGAAACGGTGCAAACGGGCTATTTTGGGGCCAAATCGGTGTGCTATAGCCCATGATTTTGGGTTGGGTACAGGGGTCGGGTGTGATTTTGGCTAAAAATTGATCGGGCTACCCCAGGCAGGCTGGAGAGCGGTCTAGTGTTGGCCATTTGGTTGGGCAGGGCAGTTTGGGGTGTTAAACGAGCGAAAAGGCACGAATGAGCCATTTTCACGCCAAATCGGTTTGCTATAGCCCATGGTTTTTATGGTGGGATCAGGCGTCGGGAGTGATTTTGGCCAAAAATCGACCAGGATTCCCAAGGCAAGTTGGGGAGCAACTTAGTGTGGGCCATTGGGGTGGGCGAGGCAATTTGGGTGGTCAAATAGGTGAAACGGCATGAACTGGCCAATGTCTGGCCAAATCAGTGTCCTATAGCCCATAGTTTTCTGGGTGGACCCAGGGGTCGGGCGTGATTTTGGCCAAAAATTGATTGGGCTGCCACAGGAAAGCTGGGGAGCAGCCTTGTATGAGCTATTTGGATGGGCGAGGCAGTTTGAGTGGTGGAACAGGCAAAACGACATGAACGGGCCATTTTTGGCCAAATTGGTATGCTATAGCCCATGGCTTTTGTGGTGGGCTCGGGGGCCGGGGGTGATTTTTGCAGAAAAATTGACTTGGCTACCCCAGGCAGGCTATGGAGCAGCCTAGAATAGGACATTATAGTGGGCAGGATGGTTTGTGCGGTCAAACAGGATAAACGACACTAATGGACCATTTACAAGCCAAATCGGTCTACAATAGCCCACGATTTTTGGGGTGGGCCCAGGACCCAAGCGTGATTTAGGCCAAAAATTGATCGAGCTGCCCCAAGTAGGCTAAAAAGTGGCTTAGTATAGGCCATTAGGGTGGGTGAGGCAGTTTAGGTGGTCAAACAAGCGAAACGGCGTGAACGGGCCATTTTCAAGCCAAATCAGTGTGCTATAGCCCACGGTTTTTAGGCTGGGGCGAGGGATCGGGCGTGATTTTGGACAAAAATCAACCGGATTGCTCCAGACGGGCTGGTAAGCAGCCTAGTATGGGCTATTGGGGTGTGCAGGGTGATTTCTGTCGTCAAAAAGGAGAAACGGCATGAACGGGCTATTTTCAGGCCAAAACAGTGTGCTATAGCCTATGGTTTTTGGGGTGGGGCCAGGAGCCGAATGTGATTTTAGCTGAAAATCAATTGGGCTGCCCCAGACAGGCTGGGGAGCGGCCTAGTATGGGCCATTGGGGTGGGCAGGGCAATTTGGGTGGTCAAACGGGCAAAACGGCGTGAATGGGCCATTTTCAGGCTAAATCAGTGTGATATAGCCTACGGCTTTTAGGGTAGGACCAAAGTTCGGGCGTGATTTTGGTCTAAAATCAATCGGGCTGCCCAAGGCAGGCTGAGGAGAGACCTAGTATGGGCCATTGGGGTAGGTGAGGTAGGTTGGTGGTCAAAATAGGCAAAACATGACGAACAAACCATGTTCTGGCCAAATCGGTGTGCTATAGCCCATGGTTTTTAGGGTGGGCAGGGGGGTCGGGCGTAATTTTGGCCAAAAATCAAGCGAGCTATCCTAGGCACGTTGGAGAGCTGCCGAGTGTGGGCGATTGAGGTGAGATGGGCAGTTTGGGAGGTCAAACAGGCAAAACGGAGTAAACGGGCCATTTTTTAGGCAAATGGGTGTGTTATAGCCGACGATTTTCAGGGTGGGCCAGGTCAGGGGGCAAGTGTGATTTTGGCCGAAAATAGATCGGACTTCCCCAGGAAGGTTGGGGAGCGACCAAGTGTGGGCCATTAGGATGGACGGGCGGATTGGGTGGTCAAATGGTCAAAACAGCGCGAACGGGCCATTTTTGGGCTAAATCTGTGTGTTATAGCCTACGAATTTTAGTGTGGGCCTGGGGTTCGGGCGTGATTTTGGCAGAAAATCAACCAGGCTGCCCCAGGAATGCTTGGGAGCGGCCGAGTGTAGGCCATTGGGTTGGGTAGGGTGGTTTACGTGGTCAAATGGGCAAAATAGCGCGAATGGTCCATTTTTTAGCCAAATCAGTGTGCTATAGACCACGGTTTTTAGGGTGGGCCCAAGATTCGGGTGTAAATTTGGCCGAAAATTGATTAAGCTACCCCAGGAAGGTTAGGGTGCGGCTTACTATGGGTCATTTGGGTGGGTGGGGTGGTTTGGGTGGTCAAACGGGTGAAACGGCTCAAACGGCCTATTTTTGGGCCAAATCGGTGTGCTATAGCCCACGGTTTTTTGGGGTTGGCCTGGGGTCAGGCGTGATTTTAGCCAAAAAATAATCGGTATGCCCCAGGAAGACTGGGGAGCAGCCTAGTGTGGGCAGGGCGATTTGGGTGGTCAAACAGGCAAAACAGCGCGAATAGGCCATTTTCCAGCTAAATCTGTGTGTTATAGCCCACGGTTTTCAACTTGGGCACAGAGAACGAGCGTTATTTTTGCCAAAAAATGACCATCCTACCCTTGGAAAGATGGGGAGCGGCCTTGTGTGGGCCATTGAGGTGTAATGGCAGTTTGGGTGGTCAAACGGGCAAAACGTAGCAAACGGGTCATTTTTAGGCCAAATCGGTGTGTTATAGCCTATGATTTTTGGGGTGAGCTTGGGGGTCGGGCGTGATTTTGGCTGTAAATCAATCAATATTCCCTATGCAAGCTAAAGAGCAGCCTAATATGGGTCATTGGGGTAGGCGGCAGGGTTTGGGTCATCAAACGGTCAAAATGGGGTGAACGGGCTATTTTTGGGCCAAATCGGTGTGCTATAACCCATGATTTTTGGGATGGGTCAAGGGTCGGTCATCATTTTGGCTCAAAATCAACCAGACTTCCCTAGGACAACTAGGGAACAGCACAGTATGGGCCACAGTATTGGGGTGGGCGGGTTGATTTGGGTGGTAAAATGGGAGAAACGACGCGAAAGAGCCATTTTCTGGCCAAATCGGTGTGCTATAGCCCACGGTATTCAGGGTGGGCCCAGGGTTCGGGCTTAATTTTGGCCAAAATTTGATCGGGCTACCCCAGAAAGGTTGAAGAGCGGCCTAGTGTGGGCAATTATGGAGGGTGGGGTGGTTTGGGTGATCAAACAAGCAAAATGACACGAACAGATATTTTTTAGCCAAATCGTTGTGCTATAGCCCACTGTTTTTGGGGTGGTCCCAGGGTTCGGGCGTGATTTAGGCCAAAAACTGGCTGGGTTATCCTAGGGAGGCTGGGGAGCAGCCTTGTATGGGCCAATGGGGTGGGAAGGACAGTTTGGGTGGTCAAATAGGTGAAACATCGGGAACGCATCATTTTTAGGCCAAATCGGTGTGCTATAGCCCACAGTTTTTGGGGTGGGCCCGAGGGTCCCGAGGTGATTTTAGGAAAAAATTGATCGAGTTGCCCCATGCATGCTGGGGAGTGGACTAGTATGGGCCATTAGGGTAGGCAGGGTGGTTAAATCGGCGAAATTGCGTGAACGGACTATTTTTGGGCCAAATAAGTGTGCTATATAGCCCACGCTTTTGGGGGTGTGCCTTGGGGTCGGGCGTGATTTTGGCCTAAAATCGACCGGACTGCCTAGACAGGCTGGGGAGTGATTTAGTATGGGCCATTAAGGTGGGCGGGATAATTTGAGTGGACAAAAGGGCAAAACTGCGCGCACGGGCCATTTTTGGGCCAAGTTGATGTTCTATATCCTACGGTTTTTGGGGTAGGCTCGAGGGTCGGGCATGATTTTGGCCAAAAATCAATCAGGATACCCCAGGCAAGCTGGAGAGCGGCCTAGTGTGGGCCATTGGGGTGGGCGGGGCGGTTTGGGTGGTTAAATGGGCAAAGCTCTGACAGGCCATTTTTGGACAAAATCGGTGTGCTATAGCCCACGGTTTTCAGGGTGGGATCGAGGGTCCGACGTAATTTTGGCCGAAAATTGATCGGGCTACCTAGAAGGCTAGGGAGTGACCTAGTATTGTCCATTGAGGTGGGCGGGGCGGTTTGGGTGGTCAAATGGGCAAAACAACACGAACGGGTCATTTTTGGGTCAAATCGGTGTACTATAGCCCACATTGTTTGGGGTGATCCCGAGGGTCGTGTGTGATTTTGGTTGAAAATTGACTGGGCTGCCTCAGGCAAGCTGGGGAATAGCCTGGTATGGGCCATTGGGGTGGGAGGGGTGATTTGTGTGGTCAAACGGAAGAAATAGTGTGAATGGGTCATTTTTTATCCAAATTATTGTGCTATAGTCCATGGTTTTGGGGGTGTGCTATAGCACGAATGGGCCATTTTTGGGCCAAATTGGTGTGTTATAGCTCACGATTTTTATGCTAGGCTCAGTGGTTGGGCGTGATTTTGGACTAAAATTAATCGGGCTGCCCCAGGAAGGCTGGGGAGCAGCCTAGTATAGGTCATTAGGGCAGGGGGCGGTTTGGGTGGTCAAACAGGTAAAACAGCGTGAACGAGCCATTTTTGGGCAAAATCAATGTGCTATAGCCCACGGTTTTATGGGTGGGCCTGGGGGCGAGTGTGATTTTAGTTGAAAATCGACTAGCCAGGCAGGATGAGGAGCGGCTAAGTATGCTTAATTGGGGTGGGCGGGTGGTCTGGGTGGTCAAACGGGCAAAAAATAGCGTGAATGGTTTATTTTGGGGCCAAATTGGTATGCTATAGCCTACGATTTTTGAGGTGGGACCGGGGTCGGGCGTGATTATGGCCGAAAATTGATTGGGTTTTCTTAGAAAGGCTGAGGAGTAGCCTAGTATGGGCCATTGGGATGGGCGGTATGGTTTGGGTGGTCAAATGGGCGAACCCATTTTGAACGGGTCATTTTTGGGAAAAATCGATGTGCTATTGCCCACGATTTTTGGGGTGGGCCCTAGGGTCGAGTGTAATTTTGGCTGGAATTTGACTGGGCTACCTAGGCAGGCTGAGGACTGGCCTAGTGTGGTCCATTAGGGTTAGCAGAGCAGTTTGGGTGGTCAAATGGGTGAAATGGCACGAACGGGCCGTTATTAGTTCAAATTGGAGTGATATAGCCCACGGTCTTCAGGGTGGGCCTGCAGGCGGAGCTTAATTTTGGCGTCTAATCGACCGGTCTACCTCATAAAGGCTGGGGAATGACCTAGTATAGGCAATTGGGTTGGGTGGAGTGGTTTGGGTGGTCAAACGGGCGAAACGGCTCGAACGGGCCATTTTTGGGCCGAATCGGTGTGTTATAGCCCACGATTTTTAAGGTAACCTCGGGGCCCGGGAGTGATTTTTGCCAAAAATCAATTAGGCTTCCCCAGGCAGGCTAGGAAGCAGCCTAGTGTGGGCCATTAGGGTAGGGGGATATTTAGGTGGTCAAACGGACCATTTTCGGGTCAAATGAATGTGCTATAGTCCAAGGATTTTAGGGTGGGGGCGGGGGCGGGGCCGGATTTTGGTCGAAAATCAATCGGGCTACCCCAGGCAGGCTGGGGAGCAGCCTATTATGGGCCATTGGGGTGGGCGAGGCAGTTTTAGTGGTCAAACAGGCGAAACGATGTGAATGGGACATTTTTGGGCCAAATCGGTGTGCTATAGCCCACAGTTTTCAGGGTGGGCCTGGGGGCGAGTGTTCTTTTGGTATAAAATCGATTGGTATGCCCCAGGAAGGTAGGGGAGTGGCCTAGAATGGGTCTTTGGGATGGGCGGGGCTGTTTTGGTGGTCATACGGGCGAATGGCGCAAATGGGCCATTTTTGGCGATATCAGTGATCTATAGCCCACGATTTTTGGGGGTGGTGCCCAGGGGGCCGGCGTTATTTCGATAGAAAATCAATCGAGCTTCCCCAGGCAGGCTGAGGAGTGGTCTATTATATGCCATTTGGGTGAGCGGGGTAGTTTGGGTGGTTAAATGGGCAAAACGGCACAAACAGACCACTTTGGGCCAGTCCACGGTTTTGGGGGTTGGCCTTGGGGTCGAACGTGATTTTTGTAGAAAATTGATCAATATGCCCCAAGCATTCTAGTGAGTAGCCTACTATGGGCCATTGGGGTAAGCAGGGCGGTTAGTGTGGTCAAACAGGCGAAACGGCGCGAAACGGCCATTTTTGGCCAAATTGGTATTCTATAGCCCATGGTTATCGGGGTAGGCCCAGGAGTCGGGCGTTATTTTGGATAAAATTTTATCGGCCTGCCCCAGGCAGGCAGGGATGCAGCCTAGTGTAAGCCATTAGGGTGGGAAGGGTGGTATAGGTGGTCAAACGGGCGAAACGGCACGAACGGGCCATTTTCTGACAAAATTGGTGTGCTATAGACCAAAATTTTGGGGTGGGCCTGCAGGCCAAGCGTGACTTTGGTCAAAAATCGACTGGGCTGCCTCAGGCAGGATGGGTAGTGGCCTAGTGTGGGTCATTGGGGTGGGTGGGGCAGTTTGGGTGGTCAAACGGGCGAAACGGCACGAACGGGCCATTTTCAGGCCAAATTGGTGTGTTATAACCCACGATTTTTTAGGTTGGACCGGGGGCCAAGCGTGAATTTTGCCTAAAATCGAACGGGATTCTCCAAGCAAGTTGAAGAATGACCTAGATAGTCCATAGGGGTGGGCAGGGCGGTGTGGGTAGTCAAACGGCTAAATAGCGGGAACGAGCCATTTTTAAGGCAAATCGATGTGCTATAGCCCACGGTTTTTAGGGTGGGATCGAGGCTCGAGTGTGATTTTGGTTGAAAATCAACCGAGCTTCCCCAGATAGGTTGGGGACCGGCCTAGTGTGGTCTATTGGGGAGGGAAGGGCGGTTTGGTTGGTCAAATAGGCAAAACAGCATGAATGGGCCATTTTTGGGTCAAATCGATAAGCTATAGCCCACAGTTTTTGGGGTGGGATCGGGTGTCGGTCGTGATTTTGGCTGAAAATTGACCGGGCTACCCCAAGCAGGTTGAGAACCGTCCTAGTATGGGCCATTGGGGTGGGCGGGGCTCTTTGGGTGGTTAAACGTGTAAAACGGCGCAAATGGGTTGTATTCGAGCCAAATCGGTGTACTATAGCCCACGGTTTTTGGGGTACGCTTAGGGGACGGGCGTGATTTTTGCCAAAAATTAATCGGGCTTCCCCAGACAGGTTAAGGAGTGGCCTAGTGTGGGCAGTTAGGGTGGGCGAGGCTATTTAGGTGGTCAAACGGATGAAACAGCGCGAATGGGCCATTTTCAAGCCAAATTTGTGTGCTATAGCCCACGATTTTCAGGGTGCGCCCGGGGGATAGGCCTAATTTTAGTCAAAAATTAGCTGACCTGCCTAGGCAGGCTGGGAAGAAGCCTAGTATGGGCTATTGGGGTGGGCGAGGAGTTTTGGGTGGTTAAACGGGCGAAACGACGTGAACGAGCCATTTTTACGCCAAATCGGTCTGCTATAGCCCATGGTTTTTGGGGTGGATCGAGGTTCGATTGTGATTTTTTTTTAAATTGACCGGACTACCCCAGGTAGGCTGGGGAGAAGTCTAGTATGGGTAATTAGGTAGGCGGGGAATTTTAGGTGATCAAACGAGCAAAAAACGGCTAGAACAGACAATTTTTGGGCCAAATCGGTGTGCTATAGCCTATGAATTTTGGGGTAGGCACGCGGGTCAAGCGTGATTTTGGACAAAAATCGACCGGGTTGCCCTAGGTAAGCTAGGGACCGACCTAGTATGGGCTATTGGGGTGGGCGGTTTGGGTGGTCGAACGGGCGAAACGATGCAAACAGGATATTTTTAAGCTAAATCGGTGTGCTATAGCTCATGATTTTTTGGGTGGGCTCGGGGATCGGGCGTGATTTTTCCCAAAAATAGATTGGGCTACCCCAGGCATGCTGGGGAGCGACCTAGTGTGGTCCACTGGGGTTGGCGGGGCGATTTGGGTGGTGAAATGGATGAAACCGCGCGGACAGACCATTTTTGAACCAAATCGGTGTGCTTTATCCCATAATTTTTGGGGTGGGCTCGGGGTTCGGGCAAGATTTAGGTCAAAAATCGACCGGACTACCTCAGGCAGATCGGGGAGCGACCTAGTGTAGGCCATTAGGGTGTGCAGGGCGCTTTGGGTGGTCAAACGGGCAAAACGGCGCGAATGGGCCATTTTTTAGCCAAATTAGTATGCTTTAACCCATGATTTTCGGGGTGGGCTTAGGGGACGAATATGATCTTTACCAAAAATCAACTAGGTTGCCCCAGGCAGGATGGGGAGCGACCTAGTATGGGCCATTGGAGTGGGCGGGGCGGTTTGGGTGGTCATACAGGCAAAACAGCACGAACGGGCCATTTTTTTAGCCAAATCGGTGTGCTATACCCCATGATTTTTGGGATGGGCTCGAGGGTCGGGTGTGATTTTAGCCGAAAATCGATCGGGCTGCCCCAGGCAAGATAGGGAGTGATCTAGTATAGGCCATTGGGATGGGCGGGGTGGTTTGTGGTCTAACGGGCGAAACGGCATGAACGAGCCATTTTTGGGCTAAATCGGTGTGCTATAGCCCATAATTTTTGGGGTGGGCTCGGGGGTCGAGCTTGATTTTTGCCAAAAATCAACCTGGATTCCCCAGACATGCTAGGTAGCGGCCTAGTGTGGGCCATTAGGATGGACGGGGAAGTTTGGGTGGTTAAATGGGCAAAACAGTGTGAATGAGCTATTTTCGGGCCAAATTGATGTGCCATAGCCCAAGATTTTTGGGGTGGGCACGAGGGTCGGGAGTAATTTTAGCCGAAAATCAACCGGGATTCCCCAGGAAAACTGGGAGCAGTCTAGTATGGGCCATTAGGGTGGGAGGGACAGTTTGGGTGGTCAAACGGTCGAAACGACACGAAAGGGCCATTTTTGGGCCAAATAGTTATGCTATAGCCCGAGGTTTTTGGGATTGGCCCAAGAGCCGAGCGTGATTTTGGGAAAAAATTAACAGGGATGCCCCAGGTTGGCTGAGGAGCAGCCTAGTGAGGGCCATTGGGGTAGGCGGGGCGGTTTGGGTGGTCAAATGGGCTAAACGGCGCGAACGGGCCATTTTTTTGCCAAATTGGTGTGCTATAGCCCACAGTTTTTGGAGTGGGCCCGAGGGCCGAGCGTGATTTTGATCAAAAATCAATCGGGCTAAGCCTAGTGTAGGCCATTGTGGTGAGCGGGGTGGTTTATATGGTCAAATGGGAAAAACGGCATGAATGGGCCATTTTTTGGCCAAATTAGTATGCTTTAGCCCGTAATTTTTGAGGTGGGCCCGGTTTCGAGCGTGATTTTGGACAAAAATCTACCGAGTTGCCCCAGGTAGGCTGGAGAGAGGCCTAGGCTGGAACACTAGGGTAGGCGGGGTGGTTTGGGTGGTCAAATGGGCAAAACGGTGTGAACGACCCATTTTCGGGACCAATTGATGTGCTATAGCCCACATTTTTTGGGGTGGGATCAGGGGCTATTTTCTAGCTAAATCGGTGTGTTATATCCCACGATTTTTGGGGTGGGTCCGAGGGTCGGGCGTGATTTATACCAAAAATTGACCAGGTTGTCCCAGCCAGGCTGGGCAACGGTCTAGTGTGAACCATTGGGGTGGGTGGAGTAATTTGGGCGGTCAAACGAGAGAACCAGCATGAACGAGCCAATTTTGGGCTAAATCGGTGTGCAATAGCCCATGTTTTTTGGGGTTGGCCCGGCGGTCGGGCGTAATTTGGCCGAAAATTTATCGAGTTACCTCAGGGAGGCTAGAGAGCGACATAGGCTGGGCAATTGGGGTGGGCAGGGATTTTTGGGTTGTCAAACAGGTGAAACGATGCGAACGGACCATTTTTTGGCCAAATCGGTATGCTAGCCCCTGGTTTTTTGGGTGTACCCAGGGGCAGGGCATGATATTGGCCAAAAATTGATTAGGCTTCCCCAGGAAGGCTGGGGAGCAGCCTAGTATAGGCCATTGGGGTTGGCGGGGCAGTTTGGGTGGTCAAATGGGTGTAACGGCACGAATGGACTATTTTTAGGCTAAATCAGTGTGCAGCCCACAGTTTTTAGGGTGGGCCTGGGACCAGGCGTGATTTTTTCTAAAACTTGATCGGGCTTCCCCAGGCAGGTTGGGGAGCGGCCTAGTGTGGTCCATTGGGGTGGGCGGGGCTGTTTGGGTGGTCAAACAGGCAAAACAACACAAATAGGCCATTTTGGGGCCAAATCGGTGTGCTATAGCCCACGATTTTCATGGTGGGCCGGGATCCTGCATGATTTTGGTCAAAAATTGACCGGGTTGCCTCAGGTAGGCTGGGGAGCGGCCTATTATGGGTCATTGCGATGGGAGGGGAAATTTAGGTAGTCAAACGGGCAAAACAGCGTGAATGGGCCAATTTTAGGCCAAATCGGTGTATTATAGCCCATGGTTTTTTGGGTGGTCCCGATGGTCGGGCGTGATTTTGGCCAAAAATCGATAGGGTTGCCTCAGGCAGGCTGAGGAGCGGCCTAGTGTGGACCATTGGGGCTGTTCGGGGTAGTTTGAGTGGTCAAATGTGCAAAACAGCGTGAACGGGCCATTTTAGGGCCAAATCGATGTGCTATAGCCACAGTTTTTGGGGTCGGCCTGGGGTCGGGTATGATTTTTGTCGAAAATATATCGGGCTGCCCCAGGCAATCTGGTTAGTAGCTTAGTGTGTGCCATTTGTGTGGGCAAGGCGGTTTGGGTGGTCAGACGAGCGAAATAGCGCGAACGCGTCGTTTTTAGTCCAAATCGATGTGCTATTGCACACAGTTTTCGGGGTGGGCTCTAAGACCAGGAGTGATTTTGGCCGAAAATCAATCGGGCTTCCATAGGCAGGCTTGGGAGCGGCCTATTGTTTACCATTGAGGTGGGTGAGGCGGTTTAGGTTAGGGCTACTTATCGGATGGACCATTACACTTAACGATTTGGCTAATCAGTTATTGGTTTTAAAATATATAAACCCACTAACGAATAAGATATCGGTTGGTTCAGTAACGAATGAACAATTATCGGGCGGTGTATCGGACCTCCATAATTTGAATACAAATTAGACAAATAGTAGTACTATATCGTGATAAAGAGAAAGTTCTAACTTTATATGCAACATAGTTGTACAGGGAAGAGCCTACTGAGCCATTCTACTACTTGTAGTTGGAACCTCAAGGAGAAAAGCACAGTAGAGCTTTGGTTTTGTTAATTTCTAAACATGTATCAAGAAGAACGATTAGTCACTACGAATACATGATGAATATCTCTTCACTATCGCCAAGACAGATACAGAGGGAACTCTATAAATCACCAATATATTCTAAGATATGGTTTTGTTTCTAAAAGAAATGAAGATGGCATACCAGCAGAAGAACCAAAGCTGAAAGCACTAGTAGTCAATTGGAGGCTTTGCTTTGCAAAGATCTGAAAGTCGAAAGGCCGAATATATTATGTTACTTTTACTCCTAATAACTTCTCTTTAGTATTTATTAGGGTTAATTAGTAATGGGCTTTAGGTTATTACACTAGAATTCAGATATATTAGGTTTAGAGTTTATATTTTAAAATAATATAATATGTCTTTTAATTTTTATATATCTAGGTGGAAAAGTATAAGTATATTAGGTAATTCTTAATGGGTTAACGGTTTATCCGATAAGGAAATTAAGTAATCCACTCCCACACCGATAAGTCGTTAATATAAAATTTGTATTCTTCCACCAACCTTTATTCGATAAGCCAACACCAATAAGCCAATAATCCAATTTTGCGATTGGTTTATTGGATAGGTTCGGTTTTGAACAGACCTAGTTTAGGTGGTAAAACGGGCGAAACGGTGCGAACTGGTCATTTCGAGCCAAATCAGTGTGATATAGCCCATAATTTTTTAGGTGGGCCCGAAGATTGGGGGTGATTTTGGTTAAAAATTGATCGGGCTTCCCCAAGCAGGTTGAGGAGTGGCTTAGTGTGGGCCATTGGGGTGGGCAGGGCGGTTTGGGTGGTCAAATGGGCGAAACGATGCGAACTGGCCATTTTCGGGCCAAATCGGTGTGCTATAAGCCACGATTTTAGGGGTCGGACCAAGGGCCGAGCATGATTTTGGCCAAAAATCAATCAGGCTGCCTCAGGCAGGCTAGGGAGCGACCTAGTATGGGCCATTGGGGTGGGCAGGGTGATTTGGGTGGTCAAACGGGTGAAACTGCGCAAACGGGTTAGTTTTGGGCCAAATCAGTTTACTATATCCCACGGTTTTTGGGGTGGGCTTGAGGGCCTTGCGTGATTTTATCCAAAAATCGATTGGATTTCCCCAGGCAGGCTGGGAGAAGCCTAGTATGGGCCATTGGGGTGGGCGGGGCGGCTTGGATGGTCAAAAGGACAAATAGCGCAAGCGGGCAGTTTTCGAGCTAAGTTGGTGTGCTATAGCCCACTGTTTTTGGAGTGGGCCCGACGGTCAGGCGTAATTTTAGCTAAAAATTGGTCGGGTTGTCCCAGGCAAGCTTGGGAGCGGCCTAGTAGGGTCCATTGGTATGGGCGGGGCGGTTTGAGTTGTCAAATGGGCAAAACAATGCGAATTGGCCATTTTTGGGCCAAATCGGTGTGCTATAGCCCATGATTTTTGGGGTGGGCCCGGGGGCCATACGTTATTTTAGCTGAAAATCGATTGGGTTGCCCCAGGAAGGTTGGGGAGCAACCTAGTATGATCCATTGGGGTGGGTGGGGTGGTTTGTGTGGTCAAAGAGGAGAAACGATTATTTTTGGGCCAAATCGGTGTGCTATAGCCCACGATTTTTGGGGTGGGCCCAGGTGTCGGGCGTGATTTTAGCTGAAAATCGATCGAGCTTCCCCAAGCAGGCTAGGGAGCAGCAGAGTATGGGACATTGGGGTGGAAGGAGCGGTTTGGGTAGTCAAACGGGAGAAATAGTGTGAATGGGTTATTTTCAAACCAAATCGGTGTGTTATAGCCCACGATTTCTAGGGTAGGCCTGAGGGACGATTGTGTTTTGGGCCAAAAATATATTGGGTTGCCCCGGCAAGATGGGAAGAAGCCTAGTGTGGGCCTTTGGGGTGGGCGGAGTGGTTTGGGATGTCAAACGGCGTTAACGGGCCATTTTCGGGCCAAATTGGTGTGCTTAGCCTATGATTTCTTGGTTGGGTCTAGGGACCGGGCGTGTTTGGGGTAAAAAATCGACTGGGATTCCCCAAGCAGGCTGGGGAGTAGCCTAGTGTGATCCTTTAGAGTGGGCGGGGCGATTAGGGTCATCAAACAGGCAAAACTGCACGAACGGGCCATTTTTGGGCTAAATCAGTGTGCTATAGCCCACGGTCTCTAGGGTGGGCCCGAGGGGCTTGTGTTTTTTTGGTCAAAAATCGATTTGGCTACCCCAGGCAGGCTGGGGAGCGGCCTAGTGTAGTCCTTTGGGGAGGACGGCAAGGTTTAGGTGGTCAAACCGGTGAAACGGCATGAATGGGCCATTTTAAGGCTAAATCGGTGTGCATAGCCCACGGTTTCTAGGGTGGGCCTGGTGGTCAGGCATATTTTGGGCAGAAATTTCATCGGGCTGCCCCAAGTAGGCTGGGGATCGACCTAGTGTGGGCCTTTGGGTAGGCGGGCGGTTCTGGTGGTCAAACGGGTGAAACAGCACAAACGGTTCATTTTTGCGTCAAATCGGTGAGCTATAGCTCACGATTTCTGGGGTGGGCCAGGGGACCGAATATGTTTTGTGTTGAAAATCGACCGGCCTTCCCCATGCAGGCTGAAAAGTGGCCTAGTCTGGGCCTTTGGGATTGGAGAGGCGGTTTGGGTGGTCAAACTGGTGAAATGGGACAAATGGGCTATTTTTGGACAAAATCAGTGAGTTATAGCCTCCGATTTCTGAGGTGGACCCCGGGGTCGGGTGTGTTTTGGGTCGAAAATTGATCGAGTTGCCTCAGGCAGGCTGGGGAGAGTCCAAGTATGGGCCTTTAGAGTGTGCGAGACGGTTTGGGTGGTCAAACGGGAGAAACAACACAAACAGGATGTTTTGGGGCCAAATCAGTGTGTTATAGCCCACGATTTTTGGGGTGGGCCGAGGGCCAAGCGTATTTTTAGCCAAAAATTGACTAGGCTACCCCAAGCAGGCTGGGGAGCAGCCTAGTGTGGGTCATTGGGGTGGGCGAGGCAATTTGGGTGGTTAAACGGGCAAAACATTGTGAACAACCCATTTTTGGGCTAAATCAGTGTGCTATAGCCAACGATTTCTGGGGTAGGCCCGAGGGTCATGCGTGTTTTGGGCCAAAAATTAACCAAGCTGAGGAGCGACATAGTGTGGGCCTTTGGGATGGGCGGGACTGCTTGTCTGGTTAAACAGTTGAAACAATGCGAACGGGCCATTTGCGGGCCAAGTCGGTGTGTTATAGCCCACGATTTTTGAGGTGGACCCAGGGACCAGGCGTATTTTTGGCTAAAAATCTACTGAGCTTCCCTAGGCAGGCTGAAGAGCAGCATAGTATGGGAGGAGGGGTTTGGGTGGTTAAACGGGTGAAACGGCAAGGACGGATAATTTTTTAGCCAAATCGGTGCGCTATAGCACATGGTTTCCGAGGTGGGACCGGGGTCCGAGCCTGTTTTGGGCCAAAAATCAACTAGGCTATCCCAGGTAGGCTGGGGAGCTGTCTATGTGGGCCTTTGGGTTGGGCGGGGCGGTTTGGATGGTCAAACGGGTGAAATGGTGCGAACGGGCCATTTTCGGGCCAAATCAATGTGCTATAGCCCACGGTTTCTGGGGTGGGCCCAGGGGTCGGGCATGTTTTGGGTCGAAAATCGACCGAACTTCCCCAAACAGGATGGGGAGCGGCCTAGCATGGGCCTTTGGGGTAGGTGGAGCAGTTTGGGTGGTAAAACAGGCAAAACGGCGCGAATAGGCTATTTTTGTGCCAAATCAGTGTGTTATGGCCCACGGTTTCTAGGGTGGGCCCTAGGGTCGGGCATGTTTTAAGTTAAAAATTGATCGGGCTAACCCAGGTAGATTGAGGAGCAGCCTAGTATAGGCCTTTGGGGTGTCCAGGGCGGTTTGAGTGTTCAAACGGGCGAACGGGCCATGTTCGGGCCAAATCGATGTGCTATAGACCACGGTTTCTGGGGTAGGCTTGGGGGCTGGGCGTGCTTTGGGTTGAAAATCGACCGAGCTTCCACAGGCAATCTGGGGAGTGGCCTAGTGTGGGCCTTTGAGGTGGGTGGGGCGGTATGTGTGGTCAAACGCGCTAAACGGTTGTTTTCGAGCCAAATTCATGTGCTAAAGCCCACGGTTTTCGGTTTCGAGTCGGGGGTCGAGCATATTTTTGTTTGAATTTTGACCGGCTGCCCCAGGTAGGCTGAGGAACGGCTAATGTAGGCCTTTAGGGTAGGTAAGGCAGTTTGGGTGGTCAGGCGGGCAAAACGGTGTGAACGGGTAATTTTCGGGCAAAATCGATGTGTTATTGCCCATGGTTTCTAAGGAAGGCCCAGGGCCCAGGCGTGTTTTGGGCCAAAAATTGATCGGGCTCTTCCAGACAGGCTAGGAGTGAGGGAGTGGGGCTGGCGAGGTTGGCGAAGCAGTTAGGGTGGTCAAACGGGCAAAATGACACAAACAGGTTATTTTTTAGCCAAATCAATGTGTTATAGCCCATGGTACGCGGAGTGGGCTTGGGGCTAGAGCGTGTTTTAGGTCGTTAATGATCGGAGGCTCCCTAGTAGGCTGAAAAGTGGGGGAAGGTTCCAACGTGGTCAGCGAGGCCATTTAGGTGGTCAAACGAGAAAAATGACACGAATGGGTCATTTTGGTCCAAATCAATGTGTTATAGCCTACTATTTCGGGGGTGGGCCGGGGCCTCAGGCGTGTTTTGGGCCAAAAATTGA
The DNA here is from genome assembly GCA_030864215.1 of Capsicum pubescens. NCBI lineage: Eukaryota > Viridiplantae > Streptophyta > Magnoliopsida > Solanales > Solanaceae > Capsicum > Capsicum pubescens. The sequence continues at coordinate 38,169,005 of CM061547.1, forward strand.
GAGTGTTTGGGGCTAAAAATCGATCAGGGGCTCCAAGGCATGTTAAGGAATAGGGAAGTATGGGTCGGTGGGGCCATTTCGGTGGTCAAACGGGTGAAACAATGCAAACAAGCCATTTTTTGGGCCATATCAGTATGTTATAGCCCATGGGTCCTAAGGTGGGCCCAAGGACCGAGCGTATTTTAGGTCAAAAAATGATCGAGGGCACCCAGGCAGGCTGAAAAGTAGGGAAGTGTGGGTCGGCGGGGCTGTTTGGGTGGTCAAACGATTGAAACGGCATGAACAGGCCATTTTCGGGCAAAATCAATATGTTATAGCCCACGTTTCCAGGGGTGGGCTTGGTGCCCAGGCGTATTTGGGGTTGAAAATCAATCGAGGACTCCCAGGCAAGCTCAGGAGCGAAAGAGTGTGGGTCGGGGGGTCGACGGGGCCGTTTAGGTGGTCAAACGGGCAAAAAGGCGCGAACGGGCAATCTTTGGGCCAAATCGGTGTGTTATAGCCCACGATTCTAAGGGTGGGACTGGGCCCATGCATTTTTTAGGCCAAAAATTGATCGGGAGATCCCATGCAGGCTAAGAAGCGGGAGAGTGAGGGTCGTGGGGTCGTTTAGGTGGTCAAACGAGCAAAACAGTGCAAACGGGCCTTTTTTCGGCCAAATCAGTGTTGTATAGCCCACGGTTCCTAGGATGGGCTCGGGGCCCAACGTGTTTTGAGCAAAAAATCAATCGAGGGAACCTAGGCAGGCTGAGGAGCAAGGAAGTATGGATCGGCAGGGTCGGCGAGGCCTTTAAGGTGTTCAAACATGCGAAATAGCATGAAAGGGCTTTTTTTAGGCCAAATTGGTGTGCTATAACCCACAGTTCTAGGGATAGGCCCGGGGCCTGGGCGTGTTTTAGTTGAAAAATTGACCAAGGGCACCCAGGCAGGCTAAGGAAACAGCGCGAATGGGCCATTTTTGGGGCAAATTACTGTGGGTCGGCGGGGCCGTTTAGGTGGTTAAACGGGTGAAACAGCGCGAATGGGCCATTTTTGGGGCAAATTACTGTGGTATAGCCCACGGTTCCAGGGGTGGGCCCAGGGTTCGAGCGTGTTTTAGGCAAAAAATTTATCGAGGGATCTCAGGCAAAATGAGGAGCGAGGTACTGAAGGCCGTGGGGTCGGCAGGGCCAATTGGGTGGTCAAACGGATAAAATGACGCGAACGGACCATTTTAGATCCAAATCGGTGTGCTATAGCCTACGGTTTCATGAGTGAGATCGGGGCCCAGGCGTATTTTGGCCCAAAAATTGATTGGGGGCTCCCAGGCAGGCTGAGGAAAGTGAGAGTGTGGGTCGGTGGGGTCAGCGGGGCCATTTAGGTGGTCAAATGGGCAAAACGACACGAACGGACCATTTTGGGGTTAAATCGGTGTGCTATAACCCACGATTTCAGGGATGGACCCGGGAATAGGGCAAAAATGATGACACAATTAGACCTCCTAATCTTCCCATACCTTAATAAATATTATTATATCAGAAAATTGAAAAGAAAACAATAGAGCATGGCTTTGAACTCACACTATGTTAAAGTACTGCAAATAAAGGTAGAAGTGGATCCTATTTCATTAAAAAAGGTAAATTTTATGGATGGGATCCTAATGATAAAATAGACTAAAAAAGAGGTACACACGATGAACATGCTCGGGACCTGAGCGTGTTTTGGGGCAAAAATCGATTGGGGATTCCAGGCAGGCTAAAGAGCGGGAAGTCTTGGTCGGTGGGGTCGGCATGGTCGTTTGGGTGATCAAACGGGCGAAACGATGTAAACAGGCTATTTTTGGTCCAAATCAATGTGCTATAGCCTACGATTTTGGGGGTGGACTCGAGGCTCGAGCATGTTTTGGGCCAAAAATTGATCGAGGCTCCCAAGAAGGCTGAGGAGCGAGGAAGTGTAGGCTGGCGGGGTCAACGGGGTCATTTGAGTGGTCAAACGAGCAAAATGGCGTGAATAGATCATTTTCAGGACAAATCGGTATATTGTAGTCCACGATTTTGGGGGTAGGCCCCCGGGAGATGTTTTGGGTCAAAAATCAACAGGGGCTCCTAGGCAGGTTGAGGAGTGGGATAGTGTGGTCTGACGGGGTCAGAGAGGTCATTTAGATGGTCAAACGGGTGAAACGACACAAACGGACCATTTTTGGGCCAAATTGGTGTTCTATAGCCCACAATTGTCAAGGTGGGGCTAGGGCTAGGGCGCAGCTTGGGCTGAAAATTAGCCAGTGGGTGTAGAGTATCTCAGGGTGGCTCGGTGGGGTCGGTGGGTTCATTGGGTGGTCAAATGGGTGAAACAGAGCGAACGGATCATTTTTGGGCTAAATCGGTGGGTGTTAGCCCACGATTGTCAGGGTGGACCCGGGTCTCGGGTGTAGTTTGGGCCACAAATTAATCGGAGGCCCCCAGGAAGGATGTGGAGTGGCTCAGGGTGGCTCAAAAGGGTCGATGGGGCCATTTGGGAGGTCAAACGGGTGAAACAGCGTGAACGAGCCATGTTTTAGCCTAATCGATGGGTATTTGCCCACAGTTATCGAGGTGGGCATAGGGCCCAGGCGCGGTTTGGGCCATAAATTGACCGACGGCCCCTTATGAGGTATGAAGCAGCTCGGGGTGGCCTGTCGGGGTCGGTGGGGCCATTTCAGTGGTCAAACGGGTGAAACGGCGCGAATGGGCCATTTTTGGGTTAAATTAGTGGATGTTAACCTATGATTGTTAGTCTGGGTCTGTACGGTTTGAGTTACAAATTGACCAACGATCCCCAGGTGGGATGTGGAGCAGTTCAGGATGGCCCTGTGGGGTCGAAGTGGCCATTTGGGTGGTCAAACGGGCGAAACGACACGAACGAGTCATTTTTCGAGGCAAATTGATGGGTGTTAGCCCAGGTTCTCGGGATGGGCCAGGAGCCTGAGTGTGATTTGGGTCGAAAATCGATTGACGGTCCCCAGACGTGGTGTGGAGCGGCTCAGGATAGCCCGACGGGGTCGGTGGTGCCATTTGGGTGGTCAAACGGGCGATACAATGAGAACGGGCCATTTTTGGGTCAAATTAGTGGGTGTTAGCCCGCGATTATCGGGGTGAGCCCCTAGATCAAGTGTTGTTTGGGTTGAATATCGACTAACGGCCCCTCGATAAGGTATAGAGCGGCTCAGGATGGCCCATCAGGGTCGGTAGGGCCATTAGGGTGGTCAAATGGGTGAAACAACGCGAACGGGTCATTTTCGGGCTAAATCAGTGGGTGTTAGCCCACGGTTATCGAGGTGGGCCTAAGGGCCGGGTGCGATTTGGGCTGAAAACCAATCGATGGCCCTTAGGCGGGGTGTGGAGTTGCTCAGGGTGGCTCGACAGGGTCTGTAGGGTCATTTGGGTGGTCAAACGTGTGAAACAACGCGAACAGACCGTTTTTTGGCCAAATCGATGGGTGTTAGCCCACGGTTGTCGAGGTGGGCCCGGGGATCGAGCGTAATTTAGGCCAAAAATCAATCGGCAGCCCCCAGACGGCGTGTAGAGCGGCTCAGGGTAGCCCGAAAGGGTCGATGGGGCCATTTGAGTGGTTAAACAGGCGAAACGGCGCGAACGAGCCGTTTTCGAACCAAAATTGGTGGGTGTATATATATTTATAAATATAAAGTAGCCCACTAAATTAAAATTTTTGTTAATGCCCAGAGTGTTGAAAAGATTGGACCATAAAACTCAATTGTACACATGCCACCAAAATATATGCTGCAATAATAACCACTTTATTCTAAATTATAAGTTTCTAAACGGTGATATGAAATCGTTTCTAATAGAAAATGTTTTATGTCATAAAATGAGACTTATCAATGCAAATTATATTCAGCCAGGCTTCAAAATGTATATTAAACATCAGGTAAAAAATAACAACAAAAATACTTAAGAGATACTATTAAAGATTATGGTGTGGTGGTTCTTCTTAATAAGAGATCTCGAATTCTATATCCGGAGTAGCTTTTGAGAGGAATGATTTAACGTCTAAATCGAGATATTTCATTGCAAATTCAAATTAGTTGAATTGCTAAGCAGATATCAGATATTCAAAGAGGAAAAATTAAGTGTCTAAGAAATATTAGTAATATAGTAGTAATAAATACTTCTTTATTCTTAATCAAAAAATATGAATTTAAATATTGAACATGAAATCACTTTCGATAGAAATCATTTTATCTTCCAAAATCAAACTTTTAAATGCGAATTTAAATTATTTTTTTTTGTTTCCCATTCGGTGTCCGGTACCAGCATTGGAGCCCGACTATTCCGGATTCGTGTCGGGTAGGGCTCCATTCGGGGTAGCGCTCCCAACAGAGTTTTTTCCACCCTCGACCTCTGATTAAGGGTGGAGCAACCCCATCCATTACATCACAACCCATGTTGATAATACGAATTTAAATTAATCAAACGTCAATGCAAGTACACAAGAAACAAAGAAATGTTAAAAGAGATTATATAAGGTTTGACTATTTATTTTATTTACTCCATTTTAGCAGTCTTCAAATGAGGATAACATCTCTCTTGGGACTTGTGCATTTGGGTAAGTGGGATATGATATTGATTCTTAGATAACTTCATAATTCATATTCATACGAAGAATTATACTCCCTCCGTTTCATTTTAGTTGGCATTTATTGACTTATCACATCCCTTAAAAAATTATTTAATAAAGGTTTATTTTAGTAAAAATACCCCTGTTAATTATACATTGAAAATATGAATTTGAGTAAATATACTTTGTTTAATCATTTAATATTAAAAATAATATTGAAAGAACATAATAAAATCCTCTTGATTTCATCAAAGGTACAACAAAATTGAAACAAACATTTTTAAAAAAAAGGCCAACTAAAACGAAACGGAGGAAGTATCTTATACATAATTTTTGAATATCGAAATTATTATAGCACTATAACTTAAGAATGATATATCGACTAAACATGAAAGAGATATTGAGCATACAAATAGTCGAGCATTATACCCTAATCATGCGTTTAAAACCGTATAAGCGGTCTGATCAACTTTTGTGCACCTCGATTAATACACTCTAAAGATGTATTAAAGTTCATGCTTGTACTTCAGAATGATATTCGGACCAGCTTTTGTGCACCTCGATTAATGCGCCCTAGAGATGTATTAAAGTTCATGGTTTTGCTTCAGAATGGTGTCAGGGTCAGCTTTTTGTGCATCTCGACTAAATGTATCAGGTAACTCTGTCCACCAAAGCTCGAACAGATGGAGGCTTTCAATTCATTTCATTAACCACTAGGTTGCGCAACCACCTCCATTATGCATGGTAGACTTCAATTATTTATTCATTTTGTTTTTCAGTGAAAACTTAATCACAAGATGACTTCTAGGCTTCGAAATCAGAGTAAGAATCAATTGACTAAAATGATAATAAAATTTTATCTTTTCAAGAAATTTGAGGAACACTTGCGTAAATCACACTTTATGAAGGTGGTGTCTAAATCGTTATACGCATTTCGATTATTTCATCAGGTACTTGTTATCTTCCAACAGTACATAGCGTCAAAGACATTTCTCACCTACTAAAAAACCGACAATCGGTGAAGAAAAATGCTTCAACTATGGACATCCCAATCGCCAGAGTCGTCAGTACTGAAAAGGCCCTAGCCATTACCTTTGAGAAATCTAGGAGGACAGCTTGTCGAACCCTGTGCATTCTTTCTCATTTCATCACGTACTTACTATCTTCCAACAGTACATAGCGTCAAAGACACTTCTCACCTACTAAAAAACCGACAATCGGTGAAGAAAAATGCTTCAACTATGGACATCCCAACGGCCAGAGTCGTTAGTACTGAAAAGGCCCGAGCATTACCTTTGAGGAATCTAAGAGGACAGCTTGTCGAGCCCTATGCATTCTTTCTCATTTCATCACGTACTTTCTATCTTCCAATAGTACATAGCGTCAAAGACACTTCTCACCTACTAAGAGACCGACAATCGATGAAGAAAAATGCTTCACTATGGACATCCCAATCGCCAGAGTCGTCAGTACTGAAAAGGCCCGAGCATTACCTTTGAGAAATCTAGGAGGACAACTTGTCGAACCCTGTGCATTCTTCCTCATTTCATCACGTACTTACTATCTTCCAACAGTACATAGCGTCAAAGACACTTCTCACCTACGAAGAGACCGACAATCGGTGAAGAAAAATGCTTCAACTATGGACATCCCAACGGCCAGAGTCGTCAGTACTGAAAAGGCCCTAGCATTACCTTTGAGAAATCTAGGAGGACAGCTTGTCGAACCCTGTGCACTCTTTCTCATTTCATCACGTACTTACTATCTTCTAACAATACATAGCGTCAAAGATACTTCTCACCTACTAAAAGACCGACAATCGGTGAAGAAAAATGCTTCAACTATGGACATCCCAATCGCCAGAGTCGTCAGTACTGAAAAGGCCCGAGCATTACCTTTGAGAAATCTAGGAGGACAACTTGTCGAACCCTGTGCATTCTTCCTCATTTCATCACGTACTTACTATCTTCCAACAGTACATAGCGTCAAAGACACTTCTCACCTACGAAGAGACCGACAATCGGTGAAGAAAAATGCTTCAACTATGGACATCCCAACGGCCAGAGTCGTCAGTACTGAAAAGGCCCTAGCATTACCTTTGAGAAATCTAGGAGGACAACTTGTCGAACCCTGTGCATTCTTCCTCATTTCATCACGTACTTACTATCTTCCAACAGTACATAGCGTCAAAGACACTTCTCACCTACGAAGAGACCGACAATCGGTGAAGAAAAATGCTTCAACTATGGACATCCCAACGGCCAGAGTCGTCAGTACTGAAAAGGCCCTAGCATTACCTTTGAGAAATCTAGGAGGACAGCTTGTCGAACCCTGTGCACTCTTTCTCATTTCATCACGTACTTACTATCTTCTAACAATACATAGCGTCAAAGATACTTCTCACCTACTAAAAGACCGACAATCGGTGAAGAAAAATGCTTCAACTATGGACATCCCAATCGTCAGAGTTGTCAGTACTGAAAAGGCCCTAGCATTACCTTTGAGAAATCTAGGAGGACAGCTTGTCGAACCCTGTGCATTCTTTCTCATTTCATCACGTACTTACTATCTTCCAACAGTACATAACGTCAAAGACACTTCTCACCTACTAAAAGACCGACAATCGGTGAAGAAAAATGCTTCAAATATGGACATCCCAATCGCCAGTCATCAGTACTGAAAAGGCCCTAGCATTACCTTTGAGAAATCTAGGAAGACAGCTTGTCGAACCCTGTGCATTCTTTCTCATTTCATCATGTACTTGCTATATTCCAACAGTACATAGCGCCAAAGACACTTCTCACCTACTAAAAGACCGACAATTGGTGAAGAAAAATGCTTCAACTATGGACATCCCAATCGCCAGAGCCGTCAGTACTGAAAAGGCCCTCGCATTACCTTTGAGAAAACTAGGAAAACAGCTTGCCGACCCCTATGCATTCCCTCTCAGACTCGCTTAGGTCTTTTTCATCTCCTAAAGCGGCATTTCTCTCTTTTATCATCTCTTTAAGGACATAGAGCTTCGATTCCCCTTCTTCCAAATACTTACCATCTTCCAACAGTACATAGCATCAAAGACATTTCTCACCTACGAAGAGACCGACAATCGGTGAAGAAAAATGCTTCAACTATGGATATCCCAATGGCTGAAGTCGTCATTACTGAAAAGGCCCGACCATTACCTTTGAAAAATCTAGGAGGACAGCTTGCCAAGCCCTATGCATTCCTTCTCAGACTCGCCTAGGTCTTTTTCATCTCGTAAGCGTCATTTCTCGCTTTTATCATCTCTTCAACGACATAGAGCTTTGATTCCCCTTCTTCCAAGTACTTACTATCTTCCAACAGTACATAGCATCAAAGACATTTCTCACCTACAAAAAGACCGACAATCAGTGAAGAAAAAGGGTTCAACTATGGACATCCCAATGGCCAGAGTCCTCAGTACTGAAAAGGCTCTAGCATTACCTTTGAGGAATCTAGGAGAACAACTTACCGAGCCCTATGCATTCCTTCTCAGACTCGCCTAGGTCTTTTTCATCTCGTAAAGCAACATTTCTCTCTTTTATCATCTCTTCAAGGACATAGAGCTTCGATTCACCTTCTTCCAAATGGAAGGACCCTCACACTAGGGTTTTCGAGAAAGAAGAAACAAGAATTGCTTTTACCTTTCTATTTGTGTTCTTCTACGTTAAAGGTCCTTTCTACACAACGATCAACACGTATCATTTAACTCTATCCACCATAACTTTACGCAGATGAAAAACAATGAACTAGCATTTTGTCTCTCCGAGAATTCCTCCGTGAGCTTGGAAGGTTCTAACCCCATCAGTAACGTAATATCCCTTCCCCGTTTCCCCTCCTCGAATATAATTTTACAAAAAGAACTCCGATCTCTAAGATTCGTACCTACTGGTACTTCATTGATCAGTAGATCACATGCAAGAGTGCTTTACTACATGAAACAATGGAAGATGACATAAGTAGAATTTAGCATTTATACAAACCAAGATGGTCTCTTAACAAGTTTGTTCATTTGGATTACAACAACAAAAAATATGGGATACAACAATTGTACATTCAAAGTACACACCTTAAACAGGAGATATGTCTCTAAGTCGCGCGGACTCTTCATTTTTTAGGCAGCACCCGTGTCGGATTCTTCAAAAATACACTACTTCTGGCGAACCCGACATGCGCCTGTTGACATTGTTGAAGAGTCCAACCAACATAGGTATGTCTCAGATAAGTGGCAAAAGTACAAATTTCAAATAAATGCTCTGCTTAAATACTCACAACCGCAGGCCTCGTTCAGGAATCAAGATTCAAACAGGCTAATGCTCTACGATTCTCTCCTTCAAATACGTCAAAACGCCTTTTGTTCCTCGATCCAAAATGGCCCTTCGGATGCTGAGGAATTTAAACAGAAGAACAAAAAAGAAATATAGTTCAACCAAATGTGCTTTCTTAACAAGATTTTTACTGGAAGATACAGTTAGAGGTCGTTTAGTTCAAACCCAGATTATCCTGGAATTACAACCACGATTATCTCACCTTCTATATGAGATAGATAATATCATGATTATGGTAGTTCATACCCGAACTATCATGTGTGCGAGTTTCCTACCTAAACTATCACCAACAATTTATCAAAAGGCACATGAACTATTAATACCTAAATTTCAAGGTACGAAAAGCGAACGATTAATAGTTCAGGTGTGCTTTCATAAATAGCTAGCGATAGTTCAGGTAGGAAACTTGCATACCTGATAGTTTTGGTATGAAACTCGGAATACTTCAGATGTGTTTTTCACCCTTTATTCAAAAATTTATCCTGATTTAGATAATGCCACTCAACCAAACACAGGATGAATTTAAACTTTTAGATTTTATACCGGGATAACCTTACTTAATCCCTCCAACTAAACAGCCCCTCAAGGAACCTTGTCATACTTTGCAAAAAGAATTGGTGCAAGGAGTTGGTGATTAGGTGCTACAAGCAGAAAGTGGAAGCAATTTGCCATCTTATTAGTACTGAGTAACTTTGTCCACCAAAACTTTAGGCGGGCGGGAAGAAATCTCTGCAGAACCGAGTATTTCTGATTGCTAGCTTTCTTGTTTCTGTATCAAGCTGACTTTTATGTTCATGTTTTCCGTGAGGTGTTTTCTATTATTTATTTCATCCTTTTGCACCAATTCCATTTGTTTAAGCGAACAACATAATACAGAAGAAAGATAATAAGAATACTAAAGGAAGGAATTAAATTCACCTTCGCAGTGGGTTGCCGTCCAGTTTTAACACCTGCAGACTGGGTTCAAGCAAACCCTACAAAACCAATTTTTTTCAAAAAAAGTCGGTATATATAAAATCATCTAATAAAAAAACTGCAGATAAGATGTTTAGATTGGCACATGAGTACTCTTGTAATCAAGATTTTATCAGTAACAGCGCCATTGTTTCTTCACTAGTTACCTACAACAGTAGCATTCAGACCAACAACATATTCACTTGTTGAAAAAAAAAAAATCAGAACTATTATTGTGCTAGGATTTGCACCCGGTCTCCCATCGTTCATTTTCAGCTTCATTGTCCGTTAGGCAACACCTATATCTCAGTATGCATATAGCAAGATACTTCAAAAAGCCTCACGTTGTCTATTAACTCAAATTATGACTTCCTGAGATTTAAATTTTATCTCTGAAGGTTTATGTTGTCTTTTGACTCAAATTATAACTTCTTGAGATCTAAATGCTTAGTCCTTAGACTTACCAATTCTGGTGGAAGAGAAGAAATATTATTGTCTGATACGTCGAGTTCAGCGAGAGACGTCAAGTTTACGATACCCTATAGACAAATGATGGCATATTAAAAAAATGTTTCAGTCGGATACAAAACTCTATTTGCTCATAAGAATATTACTTTACCTGTGGAATTGATTGAAGGGAGTTTTGGCTCAAATCAAGAATTCGCAACTGCTTTAAGTTAAGTATATCACTTGGGAAAATAGATATTTGCATCCTTCTGTTCAACCAAGTACCAAACATAAGTCACGTCTAAGATTTGGAAAGTGTTATACAGTATGTGTTTTATTTACAGACCTAAGATAAAGCTCCTGCAACTCCGGTAGGCAAGAAAATGCTGGATGCTCTGGTAAGGAACCTTTATTGCCACTCAGATCCAAAACCTGAAGCTTGGAAACAGCTTGAAAGGCAGATGATGGTATCTATGATTCGGGAAAGAGAAGGTTTAGAAACAAATTGTCTTAGAAAAAAATGAAACAAGAATTAAAAAAAGAAAAAACACTAGAACTATCTTCATATACTGAGGTGCTGACAAGTTTCATGGTGTTTTCTCCACTGGTCATCTAAGTGACTCATTTGTTAGTCTTCCTCGATAACTAACACGGGGAACATGCAACAAATCTAGTGTTAGTAGAGCAGGACTGACCTAAAGTCATTTACCTGTCTGAGGAGATTATTGTCGAGCTTCAAACATGTAAGCGCAGGAAGAGATGGTAAGACTGAACCAGGCCAATCTTTTATCTTGTTTTTGGATAAAATGAGAGCCTGCGTTTAAAAAAAGATTTAAGTGATTAGCAACAGACAAGTCAAGACCAACCAATTCTTCATTCACAATTACCATGACATTCACAACAATCCTAGAAAGTGAGAGCTCCCAAAAGTTTGATTAATTTATATTTTCATGGACCAAAGGACTATAACCTGCCGAAAACAAGAAGAAATGGTGTTGAAATCCCGAAGATATGTGATTAAAGAGGGATGAAAAGATTCAGATGTCCAATAAGTGTAAGGTGACCGCGTGCAGAGGCAACTGGTGTTACAATTTATCCACAGCAAAATGACAACTATCACTCTACTAAAATCGAAGATATATGAAAAGATCCTGCTATCAGCAATATCTTCCATAACGATAATGATTGCCCTTCCTTTTTTTCTTTATCAATCAGGCTTGATCACCTTTCAGATGCAAACGTAGAGAAAGGAATATACATTGTTATACCTCCAAGGTGATACAAGAGCAAAGTTCAAGAGGAAGTTCTTCAATTGAGTTCCTTGAAAGATCGCATTTTGAGATGTCACTCGAATTCCAGACATCTGAAGGGACAGCAGTCAAACCAAGTCCTGCTAATGAAAGCTCCTGCAAATACAACTACTCATGATGATACGGCCACCATAAAAGGAGAAGAAATAAATGGACTTTCCTATATAATGTAGCATTACGTACAAAGTCACTTAGCATTCATTGCAGTTACCAAATTAAGATATATTTAGATTATAGAGAAATACTGAACATCTTCAACTATCAAGTTCTGGCTTCAGGGTACAACACATGCGTTTTGCACACATTTGTTTATAGCAGCTCTCCGAAAACAAGCTTCATGTCAATTGTCCCTTGAATTAACTAGAGGGCATAATATTGTATTATCGAAAATATAAGCTCGACAAATTGGAAATGCCCCTCTGCACAAATATTTTGAAGCTTCAAATGAAGAGAAGATTGTGATATTAGCTTAACTGCTTTTACTCTCATTGTCATGCCTATATCGCACTACCACTGCCTCCAGCCTATTGAAAAGTAATAGATATTAATGGACCAACTTTTACAAGATCTGTATTTTCAGACTAGTCAAATTGGATATGTAGACTACAAGTCACCAATTGATGACATTTTGGAAGCTAATTTCATAGTAAGATTTAACTTTATTCATCTCCAGTGGTCGCCTAACATCCAGCAGAACAAATATATTTTCCTGACATGATCTAGGGGATTTTAGAACTATAGAGTTAGTGAATAACCTTTGAAGACAGGGAAAGCCTAGCTGCCATGGCAACAACATCCTCCTTTCCAGGCGTAGAAGTGGCAGACTCTACATTTTGAGTAGTTGCATCAAGAAAACGAAAAAGAGAAAGAATCCCCTTATTGAGCAACTAACACCATCTTACCTTCATCAGTTGGAAGTCTACTTCGAAGAAATCTTAATAGAGCAGGTGTAGGTCCGTTTACCAAAGAGCTGGAGACAGTTTGAATAAGTTAAAAGTACAGAACAAACAACTTAAAACAACAATAAAAGCGCCAAGATCTAATTTCAACCTCCGAAGCGTTCTAATTGGGTTGCCAACAAGCACAAGCTTCCGCAAAGTTGTCATTAAGCCTAAGTTATGAAGTTGTAACCAAGATTAGCTCATATAAACACAATATAATATCAAAAACATTATATGCTCTTGCACTCCTAAGAAAAAAACACCAAGAAAGAAAAGAACAGAACGCAAAAATTCCTTTATGCTGGTACTATAATAAAAGTTACACTTACCTATAAAAAGAAAGGACACCAAAAATGACGTGAGAACTAAAATACACAATGTCAAACAACATAGCTATACCAAATACACCATTATTATTGAATTTACATAAAAAACAGGAAGTGAGCTTCTAATACAGCCTACCAATCTCTGGAGGCAATCCAGACAACGAATTGTTAGATAAGTCCAGCATTGAAAGTTGCAGTTTACATGCCGCCGCCGGGTACTCCTTTAACTGCAGACGAGAATAAACAACTTATTCCAACTGCAGAGCCAGTTGAAAAAATTATTTCACCAAGAGGAAACAGGTTACACTATAGACCAAGTTACAATATCTGGTTTTCAGGACACTGCTAATATCTTCAGACGGTATTTTTTAAATGGCCCCAGACCCCACTTTGCGGGAATACACGGGTATATTGTTGTTGTTATTGATGATATTTTTTACATGGAACACTTCCGCAAATTATAAGAATCTCCTAGCGATTTTTTTTTTTGATAACCATAAATCTTCGAGGCCAATGGCGGCAGGGGACAAGGTTTGAAACTCAATAGTTAATGGACCCTCTCCTTTACCCTTCTCCATTTGAATACCAAGAAAATCCTAGTAAATTGAAGATGAGGAATAAGTAATCACCTGGTTTGAGTGGAGATCAAATATCCCCAACCTATTAAGTGTGCCTATCTCCACAGGTAATGAAACGAGTGCATTATTCCTGTCAAAGTGGATAAAATCAAAGAATGGGGCGGTGGAGAGGGCAAATGTGAATGTAACGAAATAGAATAATCTTATGCCTCTCAAAACCAATGGAAACACAAGCATCAATGCAATAAATACCCGATATAGAACTCCAAAAGAGATGAGCAATCCTTTATTGAGGATGGGATCGATGAAATTCCTACAAAGTTCAAACGAAGCGAGCAAACCAAGTCATGTTAACTAATAAAAGGAAGCATTATTTAGAGTGTTGCCATAACCGCATAAGAAGCGTGATGTACTCACTATTCTGATTAAGATCAAGGCGAATCAAACGTGAAAGGCTTCCTATATTTTCTGGAATGCTATTGAGCAAGTTTTTTGCTGTAGAAGTTAGATGTGAGGTAAATCCAATTCCTTATTAAGAGTCAATTTCGCAGTACAGAGATAATAGAATCAGAGTTTTACATGCATTGAGTTCAGTAAGCATTCTGCATGATGCCATCACACTCTCAGGCAGTGAAGTTAACTTGTTTCCCTAGCATGAAGATAACAAAATGTGAATTGTCAAGCATGACTTTCTGAGTCCAAGACTATAAGAATTCATCAAGCAGTAGTAAGTCAATCAGGTTTTCGTACCTCGACATCCAGCTTTGTCAATTTTGAACACTTCGCTAGATCTGCTGGCAAGCTGGAAATGCTATTGTTTGATGCCTGATTGAAGGAACAGCCAGAAGAAAAAAAAACTGGTGAACAAAGGGAGAGGAATGGAAAATGTTAGATAGTTTATGTATTGATCAACAGTAAAAGATTGATTCTTCCAGTCTTTGGAGTTATTCACGCTAATAAGACTTTTAAATGTACTTAACTCCCTTAAATGAATCATCCTCACTAACGAGAATAATTGATATACTTTAGATTTCACCTAAGTGAGCTTCATAAAGCATAGTCAGTTTCAAGTCCAAAACAATTAAAAAAAAAAAGGGAAGACGGTTGCAATAGGATAACAGCTTGTGCAAAATTAGCCTAAATATGAGCATTCCTAGAACATAACAAACGTTTGGAGCTTGAACAAAGTGGATATGAAGAGAAGAAGCCATCGAAACTCTTTCTTTTATATTTCATGGAATGGAAGAAATAAGAAAGATTTGATGAACAGAAAGAAATCACAAACGTTTTGATGGAATTCAACTCCAAGACACTTCCTAGAAGCTTATGTTTACTTATTCAGTTAAGCTGGTCCAATCTAAAAAAAGGGCAGCCTGGTGCACTAAAGCTCCCGCTATGTGCAGGGTCTGGGGAAGGGCCCCACCATTTCACCCCCGTAAAATAACTCTGACCATTTTCTGTATTTTGCAAGCTCCTTAGTTCTAGTTTAATCTCTTTTGTATTATGGCTCACACAATCTTTTCTTTGCACTCTTTTGTAATATCTACATCTGCTTGATGCCATCAATGAAATCTACTAACTTCATCAAAAAGGGAAATAGGAGAGCTTTTGAAGAGAGAAACATCCACGGTTGAGGGTCAACAGTTCTCTTCTACCTCTTTGTATGTATAGTGTAAGTGGAAATGCCAACATGTGTAGAGAGTTAATTCGATTTCTCGAGGGCTTAATCTTTATAGCAACACATTTGCATTTATACGCTATCTTACTTAAGTATAAATGAACTTTTTGATTTATACAAAAAGGAAAGTTCAAACTTCAAACCAAACTTAAATGCAATATTTAACACCTTTCGAACAGACAACGACCAACAAACAATGTCTAACACAGTTTTCAGGTAAAACGCCTTGAGCACCAATCAGCTTGGACTGAATAAATTCAGATTTAATTTCCTAGTTTTGCCTCCTAGACAACGGCATACCGTTTTTTTTAATTTCAAGTTGAAAAGTAAGCAATTTTTTCCTCATAAACTTGAAGCATTTTGGAAAAGTATAACCAGGGAGGAGAAAGTATATATAAAACAGCGACAGTATCATGAAATAGAGCCGTGTCTTTTTATCACGGAGATATCAGTTTTGGCTTTCATTTAGTTCAGATTAAAGCACTGATATTTGTCACTGATGTGTTATTGCTATTTATTGTGCAGGCTTATCAGGCGCAACTGCTGTGAAAACTACGCAAACTAAAATCAATTATCTTAGATAAATGTTTGTTTAACAAAAAATTAAGCTTGGGCATGGTTGTTTTCCCGCTAGCTCTTATATGAATGACACAGAATGAGCATAATAGGAAAGCATTTCCTGTCTCTAGTTTATTTTTGGTGCATCCATGAGGCTATCGTTTGTATAGATGTTGGCTCTAAGTTCTCTACCATGTGATATATTACTTGAATATGGGGATTTTCCCAGCATTAGTAAAATTATCTACCTTATTAGTTAACAAAATCAAGACAAACAGTTAAACATTTTAATCAGAACCATCTTTTCTTAACATAGTAACACACACATATCGTCAGAAAAATTAGGTGCTACCTTGAGGTCTGCCAACTCGACACATCTTCCAAGGGAGTTAGGGAGATCATTTAGTTGGTTGTTTGAGCAATCAAACCTGGAGTCAGTGTAGATATTTAATAAGACGGTAGTACTTCAAATTTTATTTGATACAGTGGTGAAATGATCAAACCTACTTGACTAGAGAAGCTGCTGTTCCGATCTCTTCCGGAATGTTCACTATCAAGTTAAATGATACATCTAAGGACTTCAGCATATGAAGCCTAGCAGAATAAAAGAAAAACCGTTAACATCTCTGGATCAGCTTTCATGTAAAATGCTAAAAAGAACCAGTCGTATTTCAAGATTGAAATGGTAAAAAAAAAAAACATACTCTCCAATGGCAGCTGGAAGATGCGTTAGCTTGTTGTGACTAACATTTAGCACCGACAATAGAGGTAAATTTCGAAGGTCCTCCTGCAATGTTTCTATGTTGTTGTGAGCCAAAATCAGCTTCTGTAGCTCCACGGCCTAAACATAGTAAAAGGCATAAATTTGCATTAGCAATTCTCACCGAAATAAACAATATGCCTAATGAACTAAAAAGTATAACGAACAAGAAATCCATATACCTCCCACCACTTCACATCCTCACTAGTTGCATCCAAACTTTTGTATATATCAGTGGGCACCTCACTGCATACGAAGAAGCAAATCATTTTTCATACCTTCTACCTTTTCTTATTGATACAAATCGACCATTTATTATGTACGTTCCTAAAAATGTCTTGGCATAACGTAACTATCAAATACCAAAACTTAACCTGTCAGATGTATAAGATACTGCTCCCTTTGTCCCATGTTTTATTTTGCCACGTTGACTTATTAGTCATTCCAAAACACTAATCCAAATCAATAATGAACATAAAAGGGCAGCCCGGTGCATTAAAGCTCCCGCTATGCGCAGGGCCCGGAGAAGGACCCCACCACAAGGGTGTATTGTACGCAGCCTTACCTTGCATTTCAGCCAGAGGCTGTTTCCAAGGCTTGAACCATGACCTCCTGGTCACATGGCAGCAATTTTACCAGTTACTCCAAGGCTCCCCTTCAGATCAATAATGAACATATTTTAACTTATTAAACCTTCCAATGTTACCCTAGACATAAAACGCCATGGCACAAGTGTTTTGAGCTTCTTTTTTTTTGTGCATCACATCTCGTTAGACAGCCACTACGTTTATATTGTTTCTCATAGAAGGGAGTATAAAACTACTTACTCTTTGAGAAGTAACAAGAAATAATTAAACAGCGGTTAAATTGAAAATTGATGATCTTTAATTTTCTGACATACATCAGTCATTGCTCCCTTTTCTTGAATTTCAAAGATGGATAAAAATACAGATTTTGCAGCTATACAGTGTTGCATATTCTCCGTTTCACGCACAATGCCGATAGAAAATTGAACCTTCAGTGATGTAAAAGGAAATATATAACCAACTCAATTAAAAAAAATGTGCGAGAAAAATAGGAGAATTAGGGACTATCCTGTGAGAGCGGTTTGATAGGTTGAGAGAACCGAAAGTTCGAGCTATAATTTCCATAAGAACAAAGTTAAATATCATTCGTGTGTAACTCTAAATCTATATTGAATTCATAAAATCTTTTCATAAGTTCTGAGAAAATCATTCATCAAAGTACAACTAACTCCAGGACTGTCAATGATGATCATATCATAGATACACATCAATCCATTCCTCAGTCCTTGCACAGCATTATAACAATTAAAAAAAACGATTTTGCAGCTTTAGAATGTTCTAAAATCACCGTTTAAAGAACATGCAAACAGCAAAATTGAAAAGTGTGATAATCAAAGTACAACTAATTCCAGAATCGACAAGAATCTTCTTATCCTAGATACAAATCCATCCTCGGTCCTCACACAACATTATTACAGGGAAAAGATCGATAGAATGTCCTAAATTCGCCAATTTAGGCACAATTCTAACAGAAACTGATCCTCGTGAATCAACTCGATAAGAATAAAAGAAGTGTGTTAAGAGTCTCAAATCGGAAAAGGGATGGGTAATTGGTTTCTTATATGGTCTTGGGCTATGTTGCTCAAACTCTTCAAAAATGTCAACGGGTGCATGTCGGATTCTCCAAAATTAGTGTATTTTTGGAGTATCGTGCAACATCGAAAGTGAAGAGTCCGCGCAACTTAGGTCTTGGGCAATACTTCTCTCATGAGCTAGGTTTTGGGGTTAAGTTATTAAGATTCATTTATTAACAAAGTGTGCTAATCAAAGTACAACTAACTCCAGAATCGCCAGCGATCTCAATCTCGGTCCTCACTCAACATTATAACCAAAAAAAAAACGATTTTTGCAGCTTTAATTTCCCCGAGAAGATAGTTCAATATCAATTATAACTCCATATTCAAAATATCTTTTTCATTAATTCTGCTAAAATTACTCATAGAAGTACAACTAACTTGAAAACTATCAACCATCTTCAATCCTCAACCCTCACTCAACATTTTTTTTAAATAACTTGGGTTCCTGGACCAGCTTGCGTGCATCTCCAACATTATTAAATTCTTCACATTTCTCTGTTTGAAGCACAATTCTAACAATAAACTGAATTTTCAGAAATGAAAATGAATAGATCAATTCAATAAAAAACAAAAAAAATATTCAAATTTCAACGTTTAAAACACAATTCCAACAATAAACTGAATTTTCAGAAATGAATATGAACAGATCAACTC
This sequence comes from Capsicum pubescens, assembly GCA_030864215.1. Classification (NCBI taxonomy): domain Eukaryota; kingdom Viridiplantae; phylum Streptophyta; class Magnoliopsida; order Solanales; family Solanaceae; genus Capsicum; species Capsicum pubescens. The sequence continues at coordinate 38,187,813 of CM061547.1, forward strand.
AATAAAAACCAAAACAAAAATTAAATAAATGTTCAAATTTCACCATTTAAAGCACAATTCTAACAATAAATTGAATTTACAGAAATGAAAAATGAATAGATCAACTCAATTAAAAAAAAAAAAAAACGTAATTTCACTGTTTTATGCACAATGCTAACAATAAATTGAATTCTCAGAATGAAACCAATAGATCAGTTAAATTTTTAAAAAAATGCGAGGAAAAAAAAAAAGGAAAAATAGGTAGATTTACCTGAGAGAACGATTAGATAAATTGAGAGAACCAGAAGTTCTCGCAGCTTTCAGAACTCGATCCATAAAGATTTATTCTCTTTGTTTTTTTTTTTCAGATTTGTGATCAATTTCTCATGATTTTGAACTAGCGAAACCATGTAATTTGTTTTTGTATAGTTGAACTTAGTTACATTTACATGTTTGTTGTTTGAGTAATTGGTAAAGACTGTGATCGGGAGTTTATGGGTTAAAACAGTCTACGACAGAAATAGAAGGTAAGGCTGCGCATAATATACCCTTGTGGTGACCCTTCCTCAGATACTGAGCATAGCGATAGCTTTATGCATCGGGTTGCTTTTTTTTCTTATGTTATTAGGAAGGTCAAGAGTTCGAGCGGCGAAAAGAAGTGTGTGTCGTAAATATAAATGCATCGTAAATATAAATGCTAGGTAAGAGTGGTAGTTTGATTGTACTTATGATTATAAATAAAAAATTGTTTAATTTTCTTATTAGGACGAAAAAGATGTTCAAAGCTTGAAGATGGAGCATGATGATTTCGTTATATAAGAATAAAGGGGACATATAGGGTTGCAAATGATCGAGGTATCAAGTGATTTGAGTCATTATGAAAGTTTGGGAAAAGGTGGTAGAATTGAGGCTAGAAGGATCATGATAATTTCTGAGAATCAGTTTGATTTTATGTCAGGTCGCTCGACTACCGAGGTCATTCATCCTGTGAGGAGACTCATGGAGTAGTGTAGAGAGGGGAAGAAGGACTTGCATGGGGTGTTCATCGATTTTGAGATGGCCTAAGACAAAGCACCTAGAGAGGTTCTGTAGAGGTGCTCGAAGGTTAGAGGTGGGCTCGTGGAGTATACTAGATCGATTCAAGACACGTATGACGGAGCGAAGATGCATGTGAGGACGATAGGAGGAGATTTAAAGCACTTTCGTATTTTAATAAGGTTGCACCAGGGTCGATTCTTAGTCCATTTTTTATTTGTAACGGTGATGAATGTATTTACGCAGTGCATTTAAGTGGAGGTACCGTGGTGTATGTTATTTGTTGATGATGTAGTACTAATTGACGAGATTGGGGAAGGAGTTAATGATAAATTAGAGGTTTGAAGACAAGCCCTTGAGTCTACAGGGTTTAGATTGAACAGGACCAAGACACAGTACTTGAATTGTATGTTTAGTGATTTGACGCACGAGGTGAACGTGGTAGAGAAGATGGATTCTCGGGTCCTTTGACAGAGAGATGATTTCAAGTATCTTGGGTCCATGATTTAGGGAAATAGGGAGATAGACGAGGATGCCAAGCGTTGTATTTGTGCAAGATGGTTGAAATGAAGGCTCGCTTTGGGAGTTGTGTGATAAGAAGGTGCCTCCTAAACTTAAAGGTAAATTCTACAGAATGTCAGTCCGACCAATCATATTACATGAGTAGAGTGTTGGTCGGTTAAGAACTCCCGCATCTAAAGGTTGCAGGTGGCGGAGATGAGGATATTGCGATGGGTGTGTGGACTTACTAAGAGAGATAGGGTTAAAAATGAGATTATTCAAGAGAAAATGGGATTGGCTTTGATGGAAGATAAGATGCGGAAGTGAGGTTGATATGGTTCGGACATGTGATGAGGAGATGCTTGGATGCTCCAGTACGGCCCCAGTACGGAGGTGTGAGAGGCTGGCTATAGATGATTTCTTGCTGGGTAGAGGTAGGCGAAGAAATATTGGAGGGAAGTGATTAGATATGACAAGAAATACGTTTTTTGTTTGTTATACTGGTGTTTGTCCTAAGTCAGAGTCTATCGAAAACAATCTCTCTACTTCATCTGAGGTTGTGCTATGGACTGAGTGCACTTTACCCTCTCCAGACCTCACTTTGTGGGAATACACCGAGTATGTTGTTGTTGTTTGTTTTTCTTTTGTAATTCAATAATTTTTAGTAGCGTTTATCTTGAATGTAGAATAATTTGAACTTTTTTCGAGATGTATTTGATCGTTGGGGACATTGAACATCACTTTGATATTTTCGGATTGATCCCGAGAAAAAAAGTTTTTTACTTGATTATTTCGATTTTAAAGAAAAACATGCCTTGATCTCTTTCTGAACATACAGAATTTATGAATATTTGAAATACGTTGTACTGATATCTTTATAAATACCCAAAAAATTTATTAAATATTTATGAGATGTATAGCAAAAGCTTTAGCGCATCGAGTTATCGTATCTTTTTCCTTTGGATTAGTCAAAGTTCAACATATACAACTAAAATAATAAATGAACTGAATTAAGAGTACTATGGCATTATGAAGCCCCATTCAACTTTGTTTCCATTTTCCATGGGCTTGGGCCCTTTCCCATGGGCTTGGGCTGATCCATTATGGTATTGGGCAGATGATGATCAAGAAATTACTCAAATTCCGACAATTTGGAGTTTAATTACAGAAAATTTCGAAATTTTGTATAATTACTGAAAATTCTAATTTTGGCATGTCGAGTGATAAATCCAAAGAAAAAAATATTTTTCTCCTTGTACAGATACATAATTAGCTCCTGATATATATATTTTGAACTTTTGTCTCCTAATGTGTGTGGTCTTGAGTTTTTATCCCCGTAAACGTTTGCTTATAAGACAGAACTTACGGTCAACTGTGTAGGTTGAGAACCAACGGGTCTTTTTTGGTTGAGAATCAAGTTATCTCGGAATTAATTATTTCGTCCTTGAGAAGGGATAAAAATAACAATACAATCTCAGTATAAGTTATCTCATGAATGTTATCCCAATCAAACACGGAATAAGTTCATCTTAAAATTAATCCTGAAATTAATTATTACTTATCCTCCAACCAAACGACTCCTAAGGATAGTATAAAGAAAAAATAATAAAACTCTCTTAAGTTGATAAAATGGATAAATAAAACAAAGCATCTATTTTGATATATGAATAAAGTAAAATGATACAACTTGATATCTCCTATCATCATATATGACTTAATTAACATTATATTATAGATCACCAATGAATAAATATTAAATAGGGTCAACTAAAATTACCATTTAAATGACATAATTTTGTAAATATTTCTTATACTATCATGTTATTCATGTGATATTATAGATGAGCCCTTTTAAAATTTACGATTTGAAATCTTTAAAATAATAATAAATGGTATCTACTATTACAAATTTACAATATGCATGTGACATAATCTAATCCTATATAAAAACATTGAAAATACTTTATATTATTTAAACTCGATTTAGGTCCTTTTTCTTGGCTTTGGAAAATATTAAAAAATCAATTGAACCATGTAAATTTCATTGGAAAGATAAATATATGCATTAATTATGATGTGCTAAAATGATATGGAATATTAGGTAGCTACTGCATTAGGCATTTTAAATAATTTAAACATGGTTTATAATAGGAAAAATACATAAATATATACATTAACTTATTATATTTACATAAATTCTTACTTTTACAAAGTAATTACAAAAATCTCAACTAATTATGTATTTTTGTTTAATGTATTGGAGCTAATTATGTATCTCGACATATCCAAAATTAAAAAAATATATATATATTGGGAGTTAATTATGTATCTTTAAAAAAAAAAATGTATCTTCGTTGGATGTATCATGTATCTCAACAGACTTAAATCAGAAAAATATACTAAGAGCTAATTACGTATCTTTACAAAGAAAAAAAAAAGTAACTTATTCGTTGGATGTATCGGGAGTTAGTTATGTATCTCGCCAGACCCAAAATTGAGATTTTCAGTAATTATACAAAATGTCAAAATTTTCTATAATTAAACTTTAAATTATCGTGATTTATGTTATTTATCCATAATAATATAATCATCTGCAATAAAATACTAGTAAGTAAGTAATATGACCTCGTGGCATATCCAAAAAAAATATTATATTATTTTTGTATATGGTATGGTTGTGGTATGCAAATTTAGTGTTACTATTATATTAAAGGTATAGAATCAACATATATAGATGATATAAAGCAAAAACTCATGATGAAAATTAAAATATTGAAAATTCCAAATTTTGAAAATTAAAATTTATGTAATTTTCTACTCTGATTTAAAATTCAATTATATTAAAAATAAATAAAAAAATTATATTTTATATATGGTATGGCTGTTGGATGCTTGGTGTGGCATATTATATAATTTGTGAAAGCAACTTTAATGTTAATTAGACACTTGATTATTTTCTTTTTAATAAGCACGTAATAATATGTTTTAATCTACGTTGACTTTTTTTTTAATTCTAAAATATTTCAATATGTGTGGACACACTTGTTTTTTTTTAAAAAAAAAAAACTTTTATAATATGAATTTAAATATATTAAACTATTCACATTTTAACTTTTTGTGTCGGCGGTTAGTAAAATACAAACATTTAAGGATTTGTTCTAGAAGGAGGACAACATATAATATTATGTAAGTTGATAAGTTGTTGTTTCGTTTTAGGGAAAAGACATCATTTCCACCCCAAACTATACCTGAAAAGTCGAAGCCACATCTAAACTATACTAGTGACCTATTACACACCTAAACTATAAAAAAGTGAAACTATTTACACCCTGTCGGGCTACCACCACTTGCATGTGGTGTAGTGTTTTACACGCGCTGCCACGTCAGTAAAAAGTATCACTTTTTTATAGTTAAGGTGTGTGATAGGTCACTTATATAGTTTAGGTGTGGATTCGACTTTTCGACTATAGTTTGGGGTGAAAACGATGACTTTTTCCTTAATGTTTTTAGCCGTTTACTTTTGTTATTTAATAGGCTGAACACGCCTAAAATAAGTGTAACACAGGCGCCTTAGAATGGGGGTTGCGGGGAGGTAATAATATCACTTTTTTATAGTTGAGGTGTGTAATAAGTCACTAGTATAGTTTAGGTGTGGCTTAGACTTTTCGGGTATAGTTTAGGGTGGAAACGATGTCTTTTTCCTTTCGTTTTATTAGCTCCAATTATATATTACATGTCTTATTTGTCACGGAGCCTTGGAGTAACTAGTAAAGTTGCTGTCATGTGACTAGGAGGTCACGGGTTCAAGCCTTGGAAACAACCTCTGGCAGAAATGCAAGGTGAGGCTGCGTACGATACACTCTTGTGGTGGGGCCCTTCCCCGGACACCGCGCATAGCGGTAGCTTTAGTGCACCGAGATGCCCTTTTTATTTGTCACATAAGGTGACAACGAGAGGTGATAAGTATTTTTTTATTCTAAATCAAATATCATATGTTCGAACATTGAAAACAGAATCACCTTTTGTAAAGAGGATTTTTCGATTCAAATTAATTGAGTTATGAAATATTGTTGTATGTTTTGATGAGGATGACGACTAGGTAACATGCTTAGGGATCAGGTTCGTTATATGCAATAGCTGAAGGATATTGTACACTGTCGCGCTATGCACAGTGTTATGATTCGGATAGAATAAGCAAACCACAAGTAAAAGAAAAACAAGAACAACACATAAATTTACGTGAAAATTCTTGCGGGAAAAATCACGAGCAGAGGCAGAGGAAGAGGAAGAGGAATTTCACTATGAAATCAGAGGAGTACAATGTGGAGAATGACTTAATTTCTGAATTAGAATTCGTGTCAAGGTGGTTTGCCCCCGCGATATGGACCTTTATGTTTTTGGGCCTAGGACTTATTTGTACGCACATACTATATAAGTGCATTTAGTGGGTCGATTTTGGACATTCAAAAATTACGTCATTCTCCACATTGTACTCCTCTCCTTTCATAGTGAAATTCCTCTGTCTCTGCCCGTGGTTTTTTCCGCAAGAATTTCCACGTAAATCCGTGTGTTGTTCTTTTTTTTTTTTTACTTGTGGTTTGCTTATTCTGTCCGAATCATAACACACAGTTTTGTCCTGTAACATAATTATTGTGCAGATGTACAATGTACAGTAATATTGGGACGCATAGTCCATTCGATTTTCATCCAATTTTCTCACACTTCTATATAAGCAAAGGGAATCGACTTTGAGAAATAATTTCACAATCCGATTTTATCAAAAGGCAGCAAAAACTCTCTGGCTCGAGATCTAGAAATTCTCTTGTTCTTCAATTAGCATTATCTTGAGTCTTGCTCTAAAACTGATTAACTCAGTGTTTGTTATGAGTGAACTTATCGTTTGTTTTCAGTTGTCTTGCTTAGGTAGAGATGTCTGGAAATTGTTGACTAGAGTTAGTTGATTGAGAGAAGGTCGAGACAGAGTTATCAGAAATGACTGATTATAGTGGAGCTTGAAAAATCCTGTGATGACAAATCGTGGTTTAAAAACCTCTTGTGTTGATTTGTTTTGTGCACTTTACTTTATGTTTCTATTTTGTTATAAATAGTTATTTATTACTTAGGACCTGGTCCCTCAGTAGTGGTGAACCCTTACGATTTAACACAAAGTGAATATCGGAGATTAAAATTAAAAGAGAAAAAAAAAGTTGTTTACCAAAAAAAGGTTCTTATAATTGAATTAATTATTTTAGTTGAATAAAATAAAATTCAACTTCAAATGAAAAGGACATTATTTGATATGATTGGACAGCTTCAATTATTTTTTTAATTGAAAAAGAATTTTAAAAAGAAGCATGGAAAGAAACTTTTGACCAATTGCCCAATTGTCCAACTCTATATTTTTTTATTTTCAATCAGGTGTTCGGGATTCGCATTATAATTCGATTAAATTTATATTTTTATTAAAAAATCTCATATTAAAAAATAAAATGTTCTATAACAAAGACGACTATATTCCTAGAAAAAAAACTAGTACTTAAAATTGCTTCCTTTGACCAAAACTACACTCTTCAATTATTTTTATTTTATAACAATATAAATGACATATTGCCTATTTGATGTGTTTTGATTATATTTAATGACAAGCTCTAATAAAATGAAATGTCATATGATTTTGACAAATATTTTAAGATATATTTTTCTATCGTATTGATATTAGAAGAATCATAAGTAGTACTTTTTGTATAATTTCTTGAATATCTAAAATTTGATTCTAAAATATTGAATTCACTTAACCAAACTTAGCTAAAAAAAGAAGAAGATCGATCTTAAAAAATGAAATATGACAAATATTTTAGGACGAAAGGAGTAGACAACAAGTTTTGAATGTCCTCATTTTATTCTTAAATTTCATTTCAGCTAAACATAGCTACATAAATTGAAACAAAGAAAGTAAATGACAATGTTTTGGATTGTCCCTCAAATTTAAATGTATTTAATTATATTAAGTTTTGTCATATAAAACAAAATTTTAAAAAATTCATGATGCAGCCTAGTGGTCAATAAAGTGGATTGAGAACTTAAGATTTTATATTCAAATCCCAGCAGAAATAGAAAACACTAGGTCAATAAAGTTATCTATTTTGTTGCTGGTAGGAGGTGACAGGTGTCATATGAATTTAGTCGAGGTACGTGAAAATCGACTCGAAGACCACAATATATATTATTTTTTAAAAGGAAAAGGTAAAAGAGTATGGAAAAGAATTCTTTAGCCAGTGGAAGCCAACTTTAATGGACCAATAAATACTACCAATCATATTGCACAACTAGTTACTCCCTTCGTTTCAGAATAAGTGAATTGTTGGGGTATTTATTGGTATTTCAAAATAAGTGAATCATTATTTTTTTTTTCAAATTTACCCTTATGATTTGACAATCAATTAGCTTTAGAAAAAGTATTACAAGGTCAACTTTTTTTTTGGGGGGGTAAAAATAGAAAGTTGTGTTAAATTTATGTCTTTAATGTTTTTTCCTTAATCTGTGTGTCAAAATTCAACAATTCATTTATTATGAAATGAAGGGAGTATTAACATGATTGACCAATAACCAATCATATTGCACAACTAGTTAAAATATTATTTTTTGGGGGTGGGGTTTGGGGTTTTGCGGGGGTGGGGTAGGGGTGTGTGGTTTGAGGTTGTTTCTGAAGACTCATTAACTCACGTTCACATCGAAAAGTTTCACTTATATGCAGAGACGAAGCCAGAGTTCGAGCGTAATGGATGCACCACTAACTTCGGTATGAAGACTCATTAACTTACATTCATATCGAAAAGTTTCACTTTATATGCAGAAATGGATCTAGATTTCGAACGCAATGGGTGCACCACTAACTCTAGTACACATATTTTCCACAAGAAAAAATAAGAAGAGTATTGTCACCAAGGTTCAAACTCGAGGCACCAACTCACGAAGAATCAAAGGAGCACGATAACCAGCTACCCCTATTGATTAAATACGTTTGAGGGGTTCTTTCACAATATATGGTAGTTCTTCAGGATATGGATAAAAAAAAATATATCTTCATTAGATATATCGGGAGCTAATTATATATATCGACAGACCTCAAAACGGAATTTTCAGTAATTATGCAAAATGTTGAAATTTTCTGCAATCAAGTTTCAAACTGTCGGGATTTATATTATTGGCATTAATGAATCACCATGATATTTTTTACTTCTTTTTCTCATTTTATATGATGGTGAGTGTGAATTATAAAATACATTTTGATGGCATATATGGATAAAATAAAATGTTAAGTACAGATTGAAAAGTAATCACAATAAATTAATCACTGCATAAAGTGTAGACTTTTGAATAATTTACAAATTAAGTCAATTAATATATTAATGTGATTGAGACATCTATTCCTAACCATGATGAATTAATCAATACTTAGTCAAGATTAATAAATATTGATGAGTTAATCAATATTTAGTCAAGATAAAATAGGCATCTTAACAACCAAAAATGAAATAAATTGACTTTATTTATCCAATTTTTCCCAATTATGTTAAGAGCTTTCTAATTAATTAATCAACAAGTTATGTCTATATTTATTCTTTTCGAAAAAAGAAAAACAGAAAGTCTTGTGTACTCAAAAGACTTCTAAAATCAAACAAATTAATATCAACGTTCAAATCCAATCTTAACTGATAAGTAAGTATTTTAATTTTGAAAATACAAATCAGATATCTCGAGCTTTTATAGCTACCGATAAGGAATTAGCGATAACTAACTATACGAGAACAAGAAATTAGCAACGGACAAAATTTTATAGCTAAACGGCCAAAATCTCATGCTAATGTTATTTAGCTACGAATTATAAGAAAATTCAACTAGCTAAGAGCCATTAAAGCGGCGAATTTAACTAAGAATTACTGATAAATGTCATATTTTCTACTAAATGTACATTTCAATTTATTTTTCTCACAAATACTCAACGCTAACGTGAAACATAAATTTTAAAATTAGACAGACGCCAGAAGCCAACTTTGATGGACCAATAAAAAATTATATTGCACAACTAGCTATTAAAGTAATTGAATGGAAGACTAATTAAAATATTGTCTTATTTTTTATTTTATACTATTTAGTATTAAATATCCACTTTAAAGTTTCATCAATTTTAGATTCACATTGAAGATAATTATACTGTCACTAAAAATGAAAAACTTTAGAATATTATCGTAGAATTTTAAATGTCCAAGAGTTTCACATATAAAATTTAAAATTTACTAACAATAATTATCTTCAATTACATGGTTGAAAAATTTAATAACAATAATAAATAAGTAAAATATTAAGTATAGAGATTTAAAAGTTAATCACAAATAAACAAAACATTGGATAAAATATAGACTTAGAATATTTATGGATAAAGCTAATTAATAATAATGATATATTATTAATCATAACCATGGTGAGTCAATATCTTTATTACTTTTTTAGTTTTTTTTTTTAATCTTAAAAAGGCAGCATAAGAATTGCTTTAAGTATAAAACAACAATATACTATATAAAAGCTAAATTTCCAATTTAATAAATTTTGATGTGCTAAAATGAAGTCCATTTGACTACTTTATGTAGTAATTGAATCAAGATTACTTAATTTTGACCAAAAATTAATTAAAGTAAACAATGTATTAAATAATTCATGTTATAATATTCTAGAAGTAAGGTGATTAAAAATGTTTTCATAAGAACAACATATGGAATAAATTGTATTAAAAAATTCTCAATTTTTTAATTATGTCAGTAGTTTTGTAATAAGTCAATAAGTCATGGCTTATTATTCTATTTTTTTGAATAAAAAGGGAGGTCATGTCTAGCTGTCTACTCTACTAAAAGACTTTTATTAATTATCTTTTTTATATATGAAAAAAAAATCAACTTTAATCTAGAGCACGTGTTTGAAGTATTTGAATACAATCGCTAAAAGATATATAATAATTAAATTTGTCCATAAAATTTATTTATATGACAATTGACTTATTAATTTTGAGACGTATTTTGATAAATAATTAGTCACATCTCAAATAAAAAATTCATAAAAAAATAGTTGAATCAGAAAACTCACAAAAAAAATTGATAGTTCAAATCATTCTTGATCAGTTATCTTTTGACTATAGATTTTTTTTTTTTTTACTTACAACTTATATTAATGTCTGATTAATTTATATTCGTGTTGAAAAATTTCATTATGATAAATAAAACATAGGACTTTCATACCAATGACAATTTCATACCTAGAGCTCAAAGTTAAATCTCTCATAAAAAATGGAGGAGTACTTACCTCTTTGCTACAATTTTTTTTTTCGATTTCTTTTTTGAAGGGTTTTCAATCAATGTCCGATACTTATGTTGAAGCTCGACTAACTCGAATTCACGCTGAAAAATTCTACTTCTTTCCTCCATCTTTACTTGCAGACTATGCTAAAAATAGATGTTCAATAATACTTATCCAATTTTAAAAAGCAATAGATAATTTACAATTATTTATCTATTTTATCATTGTTATTAAATACTATTATTTATTATCTAATCTACTTTCCAACATAAAATTTACTATATTCAAAGAATGATATAATAAAATTATTCTTATTGTTTATTATTTCTCAACGTGTGTGCTAAGTCAATAACGAATAATTAAAAACAAACCGAGATAACACTATAGAAGATAAAGTACTCCATACCGAAAATAACTTCATATTCAATACTCAAATTTGAAACCTCAACTTAAAAGATGTAAATATACGTACCGCTCGGCAATAACTTCTATTAATAAAAAGGAAATAACGTATAAGTACCTTCCTAAACTATACTAAAGTTATTATGACAAATCTAAACTTCACAAAGATTCTATTATCTACAAATTTATATTTTTTGTATTTTTAATGGTCATTTTTACTAGCGTAGTTATTAAATAGCAGAATATTTTTATGCTAAATTAGCAATCATATCATTTATATAAAAATATATAAAAATGGCTTTAGAAATAATAAAACCTCGTAAAATTAGTAAAATTAAGTGTGTCATATCAACTTCGAACATATTTAAAAAGAAAAAAAGAAAAAAGATGCAATTGGAAAATTTTAATACTATCTTTTAAGTCTTCAATAGTCTGCTTGACTCTAAAACCTCATATTTGCCCATAATTATCAATCTATAAAAGGTACAATCACTTCCTCAATCTGTTCCCTACCTAAATACTTTTCCACTTTTTCTTGTATTGCCAATTTTTTTGCTATATTTTCTCATCAAGAATCATTGAACTTTGTGTTTATAGTATAAAAGAAGCAATTTTTAAGAACCCCATTTCTTGAATTCCTAAAAAAATTGCATCTTTTTGCTATTTTTTGTCATCAAGAATCATGGAACTTTGAGTTTATAGTAGAAAAGAAGCAATTTTTAAGAACCCCATTTCATGAATTCTTAAAAAAATTGCATCTTTTTGCTATTTTTTGTCATCAAGAATCATGGAACTTTGAGTTTATAGTAGAAAAGAAGCAATTTTTAAGAACCCCATTTCTTGAATTCCTAAAAAAAATTGCATCGTTTTGCTATTTTTGGCTATTTTTTGTCATCAAGAATCATGGAACTTTGAGTTTATAGTAGAAAAGAAGCAATTTTTGTCATCAAGAATCATGCAACTTTGAGTTTATAGAACCCCATTTCTTGAATTCCTAAAATAATTGCATTTTTTTTTGCTATTTTCTCATCAAGAATCATGGAACATTGTGTTTAAAGTGGAAAGAAGCAAACTTGGAGAACCCCATTTGTGGGAAACTTGTAAAACCAAAATTAGACAACATGTTTTTCTACAATGGGTATCTTCCTGATTGGTTCTTGATTGAAGTTTTATCAAGATTGCCTTTAAAATGTGTTTTTAGGTACAAGTGTGTATCAAAACGGTGGCGTTTCTTGATTTCTTCAACTTCTTTTGCTAACTCGTATGTATCTAATGCTCCTTTGTTAACACCTTGGACCATACTTGGTAATGCTCTTTGTGTTAAGAGTGATGATAGCCTTTTAGTTCAGTCATTTTTACCTGGCGTGTTTACGGATAATAAGTTGCATTCAAAATTTAGTGTGGTGAAGTTTCCTTGTGTTGTGAGTTGTGAAGGTGGTGAGAGGTGTAGTATTGTTGGAGTTAGTGATGGACTAGTTTTGTACTGTCGTGGTGCAAGTGGGGAGGAGAGTGATTATTACGTTTACAATGCTATTACGGGGCATTGTGTTGATCTTCCTCGAACTTCCACGTGTTTTGGATATGTTAGTACTGGTTTTTTAATGGAATCTGAAGGGGGGTCTTTGATGAGTTACAGAGTTGTGAGATTGTATTGTCCGTTTGGTGAGTCGTATGTACTCAAGTTTGAGGTGTTCTCGTCTGAGACTGGATGTTGGAGGAGTTTTGTTGTGCATATGGATCTAGCTATTGAAGTTGTTTGGCTTAGGAGGCCTGTTGCTTTGAATGGGAAGCTGCATTGGATTGATCGTCGACATGGGATTTTGGTGTTTGATCCTTTTGATGATTCCAATCATTGTCGCGTAATTGGACTCCCTGCCGATATCGATAAGCAATGCATTGATGCGAGAAATGACGGAAGTCCTGTTTTGTTTGATGTTCATCAGGGTCGATTGAGGTATGCTGAGGTGTCTGTTAAGCCCGTGTATCCCTTTGGATTTTCGGGCATTTCTGTTTGGGTTCTTGATGACTATGACTCTTCAAGATGGACTTTGCAGCACAGGGTAAAGATCCGGGAGATCTCGTTCGATGATATTTTAATCAGCAAAGCGTTAAATGGGACCATTCCTACTCCAATCGCCTTCCATCCGCTTGATGCCAACATCTTTTACCTTGGTTTTGGGGACACTGTCGTCTCATACAACATGAAAACATTAAAATTGGATGCCCTTGTCAATCCAGCTGATGTTCGCGGTACGCTTCAAAGTAGTGGACGAGACAGACTTATAGAAACACCTTGTTGGTCATCGGGATTCTTGTTCACGCTTCCTCCATGGCCAATTTCTCTTCCTATTAAGGAAGAAACAGTAAGCAAATGGTGATCTTTCCTGTGTATCGCGAACTAATAAAGACCTGTAGTGGCTTAATGACACAAGATTCCTCGTGCCTTAACGTGCTGCCGAATAGATGTGTTTTTGCTTTGGTATGCTATGCATAACGCATTGTTAGTTTCTTCGCTTGTTCTTGTTTTTGTCGATGGTCTGAATGAGTATACCATAACATATTCAGAAACACATCCGTTTTTCTTGTTAGCACGCGTTCTGTCTATATTACAGAAGTACTTAGCGCTGTCTGTGTGTTCGTTTACTTGTCACATTTGATACTCTGTCGAAACTTGAAGCTAGTTATGAGGCTTGTGGACTGTCTACTCGAAGGGGTGGTTGAAACTCTGATATGATGTTCATGCGCTGTGTGTTCGTTTACTTGTCACATTTGATACTCTGTCGAAACTTGAAGCTAGTTGAGGCTTGTGGACTGTGTATACTTGAAGGGGTGGTTGAAACTCCGATATAATGTTCAAGAGAACATCATGTCGGAGTCTTGAACATTATATCGGAGTTTCAAACTTGAGTAGTTTAGATGAATTTGAATTCTTGACTCTCGTCAATTGTGGGATTACACCGAGTTTGTTTTTGTTTCGGATAGGGCATCAATTAAGTTATATATGCTGGAATCGATTCCTAAATGTTTATGTTATGAATACGTTGGAGTGCTTGTGGACGCTCGCTAATGAATATCGTGTCTTCCCATTGAAGTACCGAGTCGTCTTCATGGGACATCAATGATTTCAATGGCGATGTCCAAAGCGTGATAGATTGAGTCAATTGGAGATATATGAAGGAATTTATTATGTAACAAATACTTTGGAGTGCTTGTGAACGCGCGCTAATGATTACTATGTATTTCCATTGAAGTAGAGTCGTCTTCATGAAAGGCAGGTAGGACAGGAGATCGGTCAGGTGCCCAGCCAGGCGGCGGGCGAGGTCATTTGTATGCCCTACCTAGTAGACCGGAGGCAGTCTTCGGACATCAATGATCCCGGTGGTGATGTCCGAAGTGGTAAATGAAGAAATTTATTCCTATATATTTCCGTAATGAATACTTTGGAGTGCTTGTCAACGCTCTTTAATGAGTACCATGCATTTTCATCGAAGCAGAGTCGAGTTGCCTTCATAGGGCATCGACATTCTTGATGGTGATGTCCAAAGCGTGATAGACCGGATCAAATACTTTTTAGAGTGTTTGTCAACGCTCTCTAATGAGTAACATGCATTTTCATCGAAGCAGAGTCGAGTTGCCTTCATAGGGCATCGACATTCTTGATGGTGATGTCCAAAGCGTGATAGACCGGGTCAAATACTTTTAGAGTGTTTGTCAACGCTCTCTAATGAGTACCATGCATTTTCATTGAAGTAGAGTCGTCTTCATGGAACACCAATATATTTTTGATAGTGATGCTCAAAGCGCGATAGACTAAGTCAATTTTTTCTAAATAGTGCATCGACAACATTATTTTCGGTACTTTAGAGTGCTTAACGTTCTCTAATGAGCACCATGCATTTTCATTAAAGTAGAGTTGCCTTCATAGGGCATCGACATTCTTGATGGTGATGTCCAAAGCGTGATAGACGGGTCAAATACTTTTAGAGTGTTTGTCAACGCTCTCTAATGAGTACCATGCATTTTCATTGAAGTAGAGTCGTCTTCATGGAACACCAATATATTTTTGATAGTGATGCTCAAAGCGCGATAGACTGAGTCAAATTTTTCTAAATAGTGCATCGACAACATTATTTTCGGAACTTTAGAGTGCTTAACGTTCTCTAATGAGTACCATGCATTTTCATTAAAGTAGAGTCGTCTTCATGGGGCATCAACATTATTGATGACGATATCCAAAGCGTGACAAATCGAGACCAATATTTTTGATAGTGATGCTCAAAGCGCGATAGACCGAGTCAATTTTTTCAAATAGTGCATCGACAACATTATTTCCGATACTTTAGAGTGCTCAACGTTCTCTAATGAGTACCATGCATTTTCATTGAAGTAGAGTCGTCTTCACGGGGCATCAACATTCTTAATGGTGATGTCCAAAGCGTGACGGACTGACAAATTGTATGGAGAAAAATTAATATTAGGCTAAATACATATACAGGCCCCTTAACTATTTCACTTTTTCTGCATAGACACCTCAATTAAACCGTCTACTTATTGGACCCTTGGCTCCTTCACAAAATGTGTCAATTGAGCCTAATTGCTGACGTGGCGCTGGCATGGCGTGCCATGTGTAATGCACTCTCCTAAAGGAGCGTGAGAAACCATTTTTAATTAAAAAAATTAAACATAAGCAATTCCAATCAATTAAAAAAAATACATTAAAGATTTTTTTTTTTTAAAAAGAAGAAAATAACCATCATCTTCTTCTCCATATCTTCTCTTCATCAATGGCTTCTTCAAAAATCATTCACATATAAGTTGAGCGACAAAGCATAATTAATCAACAAAATTAAACATAAAAACCCCCAACCAATTAAAAAAACATATTATAAAGAAATAAAAAAAAAAAGGAAATAGGCATCATCTTCTTCTCCATATCTTCTTCACCATTAATGGCTTCTTTAAAAATCATTCATATATAAATTGAGTGAGAAACTTTAATTAATGACTTCTCGGTATTTTCTTCTCCATTAATGGCTTCTTTAAAAAACATATTGAAGAAATAAAAAAAAAAATAACCATCAATTTTTCTTAATAAGATATAATTTTTTATTTTCAATTTACTTTCTTGTTCAATCCGCAAAGAAGGCTGGGGGGGTCAATCGACGAAGGGGGGTTGTTTGGGAGAGAAGGTTGCTGGGGGGAAGGGGACTGGGGGGGGGGGTCAATCGACGAAGGGGGGAGAGGTGTTTGGAAGAGAAGGGCTGCAGGGGGTGGGCAAGGGGTTGCGGGGTGTTCAATCGTTGAAGGGGTAGGGGTGTTTGGAAGAGAAGGGCTGGGGGGGGGGGGTGTTAATTAGTTTATTTATTTTTAATTTAGATTTAATTTTATTAAAAAATTATTTTTATAATTATTTTAAATTAAAATGCCACATGTCGTTATTTAATTCGCCACTTTACCACATCATCAGCGTGTGTATTACACTCAGTTCATATTTTTTGCCACGTCAGCAAATTGGGCTCAATTGAAACCATTTGTGAAGAAGTAAAGGGTTCAATATGTACCTGATTTAATTGAGGTGCCTATACGGGAAAAGTGAAATAGTTCAGGGGCCTGTATATGTATTTCGTCTTAATATTATTCTTCCTCGTGTTTATTGTTTCTTCTTGATGACGATGTCCAAAGCGTGACGGACTGACAAATTGTATGGAGAATAATTAATATTATTCCACATTATTCTTCCTCGTGCTTATTGTTTCTTCTTGATGACGATGTCCAAAGCGTGACGGACTGACAAATTGTATGGAGAAAAATTGATATTATTTCAAAAGCGTGACGGACTGACAAATTGTATGGAGAATAATTAATATTATTCCACATTATTCTTCCTCGTGTTTATTGTTTCTTCTTGATGACGATGTCCAAAGCGTGACGGACTGACAAATTGTATGGAGAAAAATTAATATTATTCCACATTATTCTTCCTCGTGTTTATTGATTTTCAACGTAGTAATACTTTATAAGATAACGTAACATGAAGGATATCAAAAAAATAATTATTTATCTAATGTTTTTACTAAAATCAACTAATAGATCATCCAAATTTCTCTTAGTTGAAAAAAAAATGTACAAAAAAGTTTAAGATAATTCTTTTTCATGTATATATAGTATTTTATTATAATTGTATTGCATGCATCTCGATTAATTTCATGATATACGTTATACACGTGTTTACTTCTTATAGTTTGAATTCACTTAGTGAAAATCGTCACTCTGTCTTCGTGTATAAGTTTCTTGTAAGCGACTTAATAAATATTGTAAACCGATATTACATCTTTAGGTCTCAGCTTCAAGCTCTAGATACCTTGAAAGAAAAAAAAAAATCTTGATAGGGCGCGTTTCTCCCTTTGATGGGCCCGGGGCGGACCTATAGCCAATCTTTTGGTGCTTCGTCACCAATTGAATTCGATGCAGCCTATGTATAATTATATAAAAAATGTATAAAATTTGATATAAGATTTAGAAAAGGACACAGTAAGTAAAAAAGATAGTATAAAATTTGATATAAGATTTAGAAAAGGACACAGTAAGCCAAGAAGATAACTGAGTGTTTTAGTTTTCAGGCGGTACGTTAAAGCTTTAAACGTCAATCTGTGTGTTCGAACCTTCCGTATACCCACGACTCCTAAATCGTGGGTCCGCCACTAGATGGGCCTTATGCAATGCGTATCAGGATTAGTTATGCTCAATATATATAGATATCAGATATCAGCTGAAAACCGAAAAAAGTTCACTACATTTAGATTAGTCGACCCCCAATAGAGATGTCGGACATCAGATGGAAAATCGAAAAAGAGAGGAACACTTCACACAAAGTCTATGCATGCATGCATACCACACAAAGTGAAAGAATCAATATAAACCGTGCGAGCAACGTTGTAGAAACGCTCTCTAATAAGTACCATATATTTTCATTGGCGTAGAGTCGTCTTCATGGAACATTAACATATTTGATGGCGATGTCCAAAGCGTGACGGACCAATAAATTATATGTAGAAAAAAATATGTAATTCAGCCAATCCAAGTGGACAACTTTAAAGCCTCACATTATTTAAGATAGCGTAACATAATGGAAATTGTAAAATACTTATTCAACCAATATATCATCCAAATTCCCTTCATTGAAAAATAATATATATAATAAGTTAAACTATTTTTTTTCCATGTATATATAATACTAGTTTAATTTACGTACTTTGTATGTGTGTTTCTTGTCAATTAATAAAATTATATATAAAAAAATAAAATTATTAGCAAGTAGAAAATCGGCATAAAAATAAATTTTATATCTATTTAAATGATATATCTTGTACCAAAAAAGAACGACAGCCATTGAAGTGATCGATCTATTATTAAAAATAATGACGTTATAATTGCTTATATAAAAGTAAAAGAGAATTTTAGAGTTAGAATGACTAACCAATTTCTTGAGACGGAATGTATCGAACCTAGAATCTGATCAAAATTGTAAATAAGTCTATTTCATTAATTGGATATCAAGAATACTTGACAATTTATTATTCTAAATTTTAAGAATGTACTAAAATTTAGAAAATTTACCTCAAATCACAAGAAAATTTGTGTCTTCAATCATAGATACTATCAATATTTCACCCAAAAAATTCTCAAGTTCATCAAGAATACATTATAATATACTATTATTTTTGTAAAATTTTAAAACATTCTAAAATTTAGGAAAACGTATCTCAAAGCAAATTTATGTTCTTCAAGCATCGATACTATCAAGACTATATACATGAAGAACAAAAAGGATGATGCTAATGATGCAAAAGACAACTCAATTAAATTTTTATGGGTCTTCACACTTTTATGTGATGTAATTTGACTTGATACGAATTTAAGAGAAAAAAAGAAAATTTTTGAAATTTGTGATCTAAAATAAGCCATAGATATTTATGTGGTAAAGTTAAATTGTTACTAAATATAGAAACATGTCATTCTTTTTGGGACTGACTAAAAAGGAAAATTTATCATATAAATCGGGACAAAGAAAGTAGATGTTAAATTTCGTAGACTTTTCATGTGTTTAATTCTTTATCGTTTGAATTCACTTAGTGGAAATTCCGACTCTATCGCTAGGTACAAGTTATTGCTTAAGTATCTTATAAAATATTGTAAACCGATGTTACATTATATATATATATATATATATATATATATATATATATATATATATATATATATATATATATATTGAGGTATCGAATTAAAGCTCTAAATATGGAAAAAATCTTGTTAGGGAACACTTCTTTAATGAGTCTTACGTAACAAAAATCTCGATTAGTCAAACCCTAATATAGAAACCAAACACCGACTTGAAAATCGAAAAAAAAAGAAGACTACGTCTGAATTAGTCAAGCCTTAATATAAATGACGAACATCGGGTGGGAAACCAAAAAAAACAAGGTACACTTCACACAAAGTGAAAAAAATCCATATAGACTGGGTAAGAAAGCCTTTTATGCTTGCTTACACGCCATGACTTGTTCGCGTATTTACTTCTTCGTATTGTGAACCTTTTAATGAATATTCTGGTCCGTTACCGGATATTATCAGACACATGAAAGATGATTTTGTACATATGTACAATGATGAAGAAATTATATATATCGTGATTTCTAAAAATAGTTGTCTCAAATTACTGTCATATTGAAAGTTCAAGACAAAATAATTTTTTTCTTATTTTATCCTTAGTAAAAATTGTTTTCGAAGATTATAAATACCTCAAAATGACATATAAATGAATAAACATTCAACTAAGAGAGATTATATTTTACGACATAAATAAAGATAAAATTTTTTTTTTTTCTAAAAAAAACCTTCCAAATCAATATTTTCTTATTGGGCGTGTAATAAAGAGATAAAATAAATAATTTGAGATGGAAGGATAAATTCCAAAAGTCATTATAAAATTCTAAGTCATAATAATAATTGAACTCATACAAATAAAAAATAAATAGCACCACATTTATATAAAAATCTAACTTTTATTTTCCCTTCTCATTTTATTTAACCAAAATTACAGAGATTTATTCTTATTTTCTAAGACCAATCCTTATAATGATTCATATAGTATGATCCATTAGCTTTATTATATAGTTCCAAATAAAAACCATCTGGCCTCACCTCCCATTTACAATAGTCCAAAAGATTAGGAACGTCTGAATCATTAACACAAGTATGTCCGTTGTTAAACACATCGAAAGCTTTTTCTTTCGAACTCCACCAGAAGTGACAAAAGTATAAAGTCTGGCCGACAATGCTACTGCAAAACCTCCAGTGAAAGTCTTCGCCTACTGCAGGATAACGATAACCAAAGTCGTCGTTCTTAGACGCACAATGAATTTTCAGCTGAGGAGAATTAGGAGGAAGTTTATTGATAACGTGTACTTGATAATCCACGAACAAGAAGCAATTTTTCGCTAGCGAAAGGTCAAGAGGAGTGAGCAATATCAACAAAAATATAATGTTGATAAAGTTGAAGGTCATAGTGAAAATGGTTATGATGAGAAAAATAAAGAGGGTTTTTGGAGTTTTATATGATTTTTTTTTGAGTTTAGTATGATCCATAAAATCTTAATTTGAAAATTTATTCAATTTCTCTCTTAATATTGAATTTATATTAAAAAAATCTTAATTTGAAAATTTATACAATTTCTCTCCTAACGTTGAGTTTATATTATAAAATCTTAATTTGAAAATTTATTCAATTTCTCTCCTAATATTGAATTTATATTATAAAATCTTAATTTAAAAATTTATTCAATTTCTCTCCTAATATTGAATTTATATTAAAAAAATCTTAATTTGAAAATTTATTCAATTTCTCTCCTAATATTGAATTTATATTAAAAAAATCTTAATTTGAAATTTTATTCAATTTCTCTCCTAATATTGAATTTAAGTAAGTTGACTAAATCTACTAGTGTGATCTTTGACCATAAATTTATTAGCTACCATATAAATTATCACTAATCTTCACTTTTGCCTATAAAATTAAATAATGTTTTACATTTTATATTTAATACATTTTATATTTTCTATTTTACTTTTGGTGACAATACACAAATTTGTAGGAAAAGTGTCTACCAAGATTACCTGGATTAGAACTAATTGAGTATATAAACTTTGGCCATTAAAAGAAAAAAAAAGATTGTGATATTAATTTTGTCATTAATAGGGTAAACAATTAATGAATTCATACACAATATCAATATTTGATCTACGAAATGATTAGTTAAGATAAAAATTTATTATTAAGATTCAACTTTCATGATAAATATTACATTGAAATAATATATATATATATATATAATCTATATCTGTAATAATATATTAAAAGTGTGAAGGCCCTTAGAAAAGTGATTTGAATTCCCCCCCCCCCCTTCATTAAAATATTTCGTAATAGATAAAATCGTCTTTTCACCTTTTTTTCCTCAATTAAAATTATTTTTATAATTAAAGAATCCTGAAATATATAGTAGGAGGAAATCCTATTCTATTAGGGTTAGAAAAGCTTGACTTTTGTATTTTATTTTCTCTATGTTTTTTTTTTTGGTAGTTGGGTGCATTTAATTAGAAAGAGTAGGAATTACACATGCGGGCCAATCAACCAGGGTTAATTACAAAAAAAGAGTAGTTTTGCTCAGCAAGAGTTTGAGCATTTGCTGAAACAGATCTTTCAAAATAAGTTCCTCTCATGTCTGCTGTCAATTCCTGAAGAGCATACATAGGTGGAACTTGCAAAAGATGAACTTCTCCAAGAATGTTGTAGGCTGATCCCTGCTTGGCTAATTTATCAGCGACTTGGTTCTGTTCCCTGAAGCAATGCTTGACTACTGGAGCCACTGCTTCCATCAGTTTTGACCTGCAAAGATTAACAATGCCATCATACTGAACATTGCCATGTTTGAGCATTTGTATAACTTCTATTGAATCAATGTTCACTTCAATAGGGATAAGGTTTTGTTGGATAGCAATTGATAAACCCACCTGAAGAGCAAGTAATTCCATTTGGTTATTTGAAGCAAAGAGATAACTTTGGGTAAAGCCTATCATCCATTCGCCATTGTGGTTACGTATAACCCCTCTTATACCCCATTTTCCTGGATTACCCAAGCATGAACCATCAACATTAAGTTTGTAGTGGCCCATAGGCGGAGGGATCCAGTTGATGTATACTTACTTGCTTTGTGTTGAGGTTTGTTATTGAGAAGACTGTACTCGATCGCTTCATTGTAATCCTGATTGAAAAAAGGCTTTGTTGTGCCCTGCTGGAATAAATTCTGGTTCTTGGACTTCCAGATTTCTCAGAGACAATGAGGAATAATTTCATGCCATAGAAGAATGCGGTCAAAAGCCTTGTGCTTAGTAGCTTTCCAAGCATTAGACCAGTTGGTATTTGAGAGGTTCGAGAGATGACAGGTTATTGTTGAAGAAGCATTAGTGAAGATGTCTGCCCAGATGGCAGAGGTGGAGGGGCACTTAAAGAAAAAATGATTTGTGTCCTCGATGGAGTTGAGGCAAGATTTGCAGTGAGGGTTTACATCCATGCCTTTCCTACAGAGGTTGAGGCCTGTGCGGAGTCTATTATGGTGAAGGAGCCACATAAAAACTTTGATCCTGGGAGCTGTTAAGAGGCCCCAAATCCAGTTGAAGGTTTGGCAGGGTCAGACATATTGTGATTGATCAGGTGATGGTAGGCACTGCTAGTGGAGAAGGTTCATTTGTCATTTATAGTCCAGACAGGGGTGTCCAAAGCTACTATTGTGTTGGGGAAGAAAGAATTTTGGATATGGTGAATGAGGTCCTGAGGGATGACCATGGAGATGCTGTCAAAGTTTCAAGAGTCCTGGTGCCATACCTGGTTGAGAAGGGCCCCCTCATCAATGGAAGTTAGAGGCCCAGAAATGAGGTTCCTAAGAGGTTGGGAGTTAGGGATCCATCTATCATACCAGAACAACACTTTGGAACCATCCTTGACAGCCCAGGAAGAACTTTCCTTGCATCTAGTCCAGCCTTGGTGAATGTTTTTCCAAGTCCTAGAGGCATTTTTGTGGCACAGCATGCCATCTTGGCTATGCTTCTTTTTCAGGACTTGGACCCATAGGCTTTCAGGTTGGTGCATAACTCTCCAGGCAAGACTCATAAGGATAGATTGGTTTTTAAGGTAGGCTCTTTGGATGCCAAGACCACCATCCTTTTTAGGGAGAGTCACCTTTTCCCAAGAGATCATGTGCATCTTCCTTTTCTTATTAGTAGATCCCCAAATGAAGTTCCTAATAATTCTGTCAATATGATTCAGAATTTGTTTAGGAATAAAGATGTACTGCGTGATATGGTTGGGGATGCTGCTAAGGGTAGTCTTGGCTAGGATGGTTCTGCCAGCCATGTTAAGGAACTTAGTTTTCTATCCACCAAGTTTGGTGTTAAGGGAATCCAAAATAAAGTGGAAGTCTCTATTCCTGGGCTTTGAGTGGAAAATGGGGAAACCCAGATACTTGCCTAGATCCTTCTTAGAATTGATGTGAAGAAGAGTAGATAGTTGATTCTTAAGCTCAGTGGTACATTTATTAGAGAAAATAGCTTTAGATTTTAAGTTATTTATTCTTTGGCCAGAATGGAGGGAGAAACTGTTAAGGGTGTCAATGATGGTCTTGCAGTTCTTCTCATCTTCTTTGACTATAAGGATGAGGTCATCAGCAAAGAAGAGGTGGGAGATTCTTGGCCCTCTTCTGCTAATTGAAATTGGATCCCATTTGAGGAGGTCAACTTCATGGTCAATCCTTCTGGAGAGGAGTTCCATACAAAGAATGAAGATATAAGGAGAGATGGGATCCTCCTGTCTTATTCCCCTGGAAGGTTTAAAAAAAATAGTCTTGCCCCCATTAATGAGGATGGAAATGGAGGAGGATGAGATGCAAGACATGATGAGCTTGATGAGATTGTGAGGGAAGTTAAAGAAGTGCAAAGCCTATCTTATGAAAGACCATTCAATCCTATCGAAAACCTTTTCTAAATCAATTTTCAGCATCATGTTAGGTTTGTTACACCTCATTTTTGAGAAATGGGTGATGTATTCCTGAACTATAATGGCATTGTCAGAAGCCCTTCTCTTGGAGAGAAAGCTAGATTGGGAATTACTGATGAGATCCCCCAAGTGCAACTTAATTCTATTGGCAATAATCTTGGTTATAATCTTGTACTGAGTGTTGCAGAGACCAATGGGTCTAAAATTCCTAAGATGGTTTCCACTTTGGGCAGCTGCTTATGGTGTGGCCTAGCCGCCCACATGAATTGCAAAGAAATCCATCTCCTTCGTAATGGAGAGCTTGTTGGTGGTTTTCGATGTTTACCGAGCTTTTCACCTGCCTTTCCATCGGGATCTGCACGCGTATTCGAGCGTATCGTCCACGCACTGCTGCGGATGTGCATGCATCCACCTTAACTAGGGATTCGATCTTCCTTCCTACTTTCTCGAGGATAATCCGGTCATAGAATTCTGTTGGCAATTCCGATAACCTGACCTATATTGCAGTGGTGAGAACTTTTGAGTCACTTGGGACAAAGTTAGGGACCCAAGTTCGGACTAATAAGTAGGCTCCAGCGACGAACCATGGACCTTGTTGAAGCACCTTCCGTTGAAGGTCCTCTCTATTAAATTTAGCTGTGTAGAATTCTTTGCCCAGGTCTATCAATAGGAAAGGATCACTGATTTTCCACAGATCTGCTAACTTATTGCGCAGGTAATGGTGATTGAACCTTTTGCCTATCGCTTTTACAATAACTTAGTGCTTTCATGGATCGTAGATCCGTTCTTTGTCCTCCATCGTCAAGGGCACAGTGTCATCTGACTCCGTTTGCTCTAAAGTAGAAGAAGTTTCTGACGGTGGTATCGAAGTGGAAGTGGTGATGCGGTTCTGGGGAATAAGAATTTCTCTATATGAAGCATGGGTGGGTTCTTTGGAAGCATCGTTGAGGGATCTTATGTCTGGTGGCTCCGGTGGATTGAGGGGCACAGGAGGGTGGTCCTCCATGGTTTCGTCCATTTTTCTCTCGGTGAAAATATTCAGTTGCATATGATATTCAATTTGTTTTTGTAGTTACTTCATAATTAAACAGATATTAAACTAATAAGAACAGATACTACACTTGATCTTAGCCAAAAGGCCAAGGATGGTGGTGGAAATGTCTTTATGGGAGTTAAGGTAAGTTACCGTTCATTTGTTTATAACAAAATAAAGTTTCCATGAGCATTCTATTAGCAAAAGCAAGATGGGTGTCAAAGATTAATATTTTATTGAATATTTGATATGTTACTATTTATATTTTTTATTTTCTATTTTTCCTTCATAAACGTTTTTGTGTTCTTCTACTATCCATGGGATCATTTCATAAATATGAATTTCCTGATGTTCCAAGTCATCTAAAACACAACAAGAGGTTGAAGCATCGCTTTAAGCTGGTAAGTTGATCAGACTTTTGATTTTCAATTTGCAACATTGATTCTTTTTTCTTTTTTTAAAATTTCTTTTAACATTGTATTGTTATTTTTTGGGATAAGAACTTGAATCACTTGGTCATCTAATCTGTAATCTATATATAATATATTAAAAATGTAAATATTATTTAAAATTTTTACACTTCATTAAAAGACTTCTCTGTAGACAATCGACTTTTCACTATGTTCCTTAAGTAATTATTTAGTTTTATTAGGTTAATATAGTTTAATTTTCTTTCATATATTAAGGATCGGAATTTGTATGTTTAGGTTTAGAATTCGTGTGATATTCTTTAAATAAGGCCACGTTCTATATTTTACATATTATAACTCTTAATTTTCCTTTCATAGTATTTTCTTTCATGATTTATGAATAATTAGAATTGGTTTAAAATAAATTTCTTTGGGGAGCAGATCCCTTTTTAATGTTATTGCGATATTGGTATTTGTTGGATGGCTTTTCGTATGGATAATATAATGTTACCTACTAAAGCTTACAAAAATTCATACCTAAAAAGTTTATGATTAAGGGTTGTAATAGGATTAGATTTGTTATAGCAATACTCGATTAGTGCACGACTTAGAATTTATATTATGACTTAGAATTTTATGATCTCTTAAAAACAATATTGATTAATATTTGAGTTGTTTTACACTAATTTTGTAGGTATCTTGAAAACGGATGAACGGTGATAATATCGACATTATTGATGAACAAAATTTTGAAGGCATATTAATTTTAGAGGTCTTTTTTTTTTTTTTTAATTAGTGCTACGTATGTTGAAGTTTAAGAATCTGAGACAACCGATTAAGGATGGATGGACTTCATTCATTCCACCACAACTTATATTGATTTGCGACTAATGAATTTGTCAATATGATCCGGGGACTCAATGTCAAACCTAGAAAACATTTGAGTGTTTTACATATGATAAAGACTAAGATGAATAAATGTTCTAATGAAAGAATTTTCTCTCTTTTTTAGTCTTGATCGAATTGTTTGCTTATCTTTTTATGTAAAAAAAATTACTTGCTTGAGATCTTGATGTTCATGTAAGAAAATTTATGTTATTGAAGCGGACATCAATTATTTAAGAGATCAATTTTAGATAAACAAGTTTAGTCATAAATTTTGGCAAAGACCAGATATGTTGGCATTCAAATTGATTATATTATTTATTTGAACATCAATTTTTATTTTTTTACTTTTTTTTTTTGTATATAATTTTATTGCTTGATGATAGACACACACGCAAATTATGTACACTAAGACGAAAATAAATATAATGTATTAACGTGATATACACGTGCAAAGCTATATAGTATTAAAAGTGTAAAGACCCTTAAAAAATGAATTGAACTTTTTGCCCTTTATTAAAACACTTCACTTTAGACAAAATTGTCTTTTTACATTTTTTCTACAATTATTATATTATTATATATATAATATCAACTCCTAAAGTATATGGGAAGAGTCCTAAAATATATGATAAGATCTAATTAATGTAGATTCCTAAAATATATATGTTGGGAGGTTTCTTTTAGCATATACAAATTGTAGAAAAATTATTATTCCTAAATATTAGGAAAAAATTTAGGACACCTACAAGAAAAGATGGATATTAGGAATTAATTCCTTTTAAAAAGGACACAATTTTAAAAGAGAAAAAGTCCCACGAGTAATTTTTTTAAGCCTTTTCTTCTCAAGAAGAAAAAAAATTATGATAGGTAGTTAAACTTTTATTTATACAAAATAAATTCTAATTTTAATTTTTGTCCTAATAAATTTTGGTTATTGAAATTTTTCTTATTTGAATAAATTCTAAATTTTAGAATTTCGATCTCATCTTTATATTAAATCGTCTTTTCACTATTTTTTTAATATTTAAGAGTTAAAAATTAACTAAATATTTAAAGTAAAATATTTCCTTATTAGAAGTTATCATAATTAATGACAACTAATATCTTTTTCATTGGTTTAAAATTTAAATCAACTAAAGTTGATTTCAAGAAGATCTGAAAAATTCTAGAAAAAAATATGAAAGCATTAAAATAAGAAAAATATAAGAAATATCAAATTTCTAAAAGTTTCAAGTAAGTAATCAAAGATTTTCTAAAAATTTAACTTTAAAATAAGAAGAGATTTTAAATATAAAAAAATAACTAAAAATATAACGTACTACAAATATGATTCAAATCGATGTGTCTCTCTTAGCATCGAACAACAAGAAAAAGAGATACTGTATGACGAGCGCAAAAGTGACGATCCATTAAACACTTAAACTTCTGACGGTAAAATATATATGTGTTTACAATAAAATATAAGTTATGTTTACATTATTATATTAAAGTGTAAAAAATTTTGGAAAAGTGATTTGAACTTTTTGCACGTCATTAAAACCATTCGCAATAGATAAAATCTTCAATTTTAAATAATCAAAAGTTACACGTGCGAGACATGTGCTGTCAAACTAGTATATATTAAAAGTGTGAAGACACATGAGAAAAGTGATTCGAACTTTTTGCTCTTCATTAAACATTTCTCAATAGATGAAATTATCTTTTCACTAATTTTTATAAATTATTATTTGATTATTAAAAAATTTAAAAATTCTAAAATATATGATAAAGAGCAAAATATGGAGAATTAACGTTAGTATTTTTCTAAAAACAAGTCTTCATTCCTTTTCTTTTCTATATATAGTAATAATAATAATAATATATGTACAGTAGGTAGGAGTAATAATAATAGTTTTTATATAAAAGTCATTTCTGTTATTTCCTTTGACCATACTGACTAAAAAAAAAATACTCTTATTGGCACTAGTTGATTTGACAGATTGTGTTTAAAAAATAGATAAATTTTTTTTAAATTTATGGTCTAAATAAATTTTTTTGATATTTGTATGGTGTAAATTATTTTATTAAATGTGAAAAGAGAATTTTAAAATTAAAACTTTTACTACTTTTTTTAGTCGCTTACATTTTTTTGGGACGAAATAGAAAAAGAAGTCACATAAAATGAGACGGAGAGAGTACTAGAATCAGTTGTTGATGCACTCTTTAGTTATTATATAATATTATATTATTGATTTTGGATCAAGTTTTCAAATAATACATGTTACTTCTTCTATTCATTACGTATATAAATTCACTGTAGTGGGATGGATAAAATTCTTCGACCTTTAACCAGAGGTCTCAGATTCAAGTCCTCAATATCAAAAAAACTTGATAGGTAGTCAAGCCCTAATATAGAAACCAAACACCGACTTGAAAATCGGAAAAAAAATAAATAACACTACATCTGAATTAGTCGAGCCTCAATATAAAAAACGAACATCGGATGGAAAACCGAAAAAAAAAAATCCATATAGACTGAGAGCCTTTTATGCTTGCTTACACACTGTGACTTCTTCGTGTATTTACTTCTTCGCAGTATTGTGAACCCTTCGGTGAACATCCTGGCTCCGTCACTGGGTATTATCGGGGGCACACTCAGATGATTTTGTACATATGTACAATGATGAAGCAGCATATTATGATAATGGTGATTAAGATCAGTGGCGGAGCCAGGATTTTCATTGAGGGGTTCAGAAGTATACATACGAACTAGTCGAAGGAGGTTCAACATCTACTATATATGCATAAAAAATATTTTTAATCATTTAAAAATTGTATAAAAACAGTGTAATTTTATGTCGTAGGGGGTTCGGATGAAACCCCCGGAGCAAAGGTGGCTCCGCCATGGAAACAACCTCTGGCAGAAATGTAAGGTAAAGCTGCGTGCAATACACAGTTGCGGTGGGACCCTTCCCCGGACCCTGTGCGTAGCGGGAGGTTTAGTGCAGCGGGCTGCCGTATTGGTGATGAGAATAGGAGAAGGCACAAGATGAAGGCACAGAAGAGAAAGATGGACAGTCTGTTAAGAGACTTGTCCACTTGCATTTCTTGCCTTCTCATTCTAGTGCTACCGCCTCCCGGGATGGTGTAAGAGCTCGTGTCCGAGCCCCCTAACATCCTCGCGAGGAACATTTCACCAAACATCACGACGATTGGGCTGAATAACCGCGTGGAGGTAGATGGCGCTACAGCTGCAGCATAGCCCCCAAAGGCGTGGTGGGAGAAGTATTGTTCTTGATGGATAGACGAAGATGATGTATGAACTTGTCTGGTTGTTGTCCAAATGTCTTGAGGCCTTCGAGGTACGGTGACATCTGAATCGTTGGAACTATATTCTGCAGATGATGTCCCGCGGCCATAGAGAGGTATCAACGAGCAGTTTGAGATGTGAGATTTGCAGACCGGACATTTAGTAGGTATCTCTTCTGATCCCGCGGCAGAGTTGTCAACTTGAAGCCACTGATAAATGCAAGGCCAGCAGTATAAGTGACCGCAAAAGGTATGACAACGGGATCGCGTGCTGAATCAAGACAAATGTTGCAATCGAAACATCCCATTATGTTTCCAGAGTTTGTCGTTGGAACTGGAATCGTGTTACTCTTCTTTAGCGTAGCGAAGTGTCTTCACCAAACGATTGTTCTAGCGCCATGGAATCTGCAAAAATGACACTGTGACTTTGAGAATATATGACGACAGGCGCTATGGTTATGATCTAAGCTTTCTCATTCGCCATCACATAACGAAGATAAACAACTATATCAGATGCATATGGCATACGCTAGTTTATGTAACGTAGGCTTTACTTTAACATAGTCTACGCTTCTATTTACTCGGAAAGCTACCATTCTCAAGAGTCATATATCTTTACCGGCATAGCTAAGCTACTCCTACGCGATATGTACAAAATGGAACATAAATACTGCAAGTACACCAAGAAACCGAAATACCAGCTAGGTCGAGTCAGAAAGGCTTTGATGACTCGAGGTTCATAAGGTAAACGAGAGTGAGGTGACGAGGGGGCAGCCCTCGGCCTGATCATCTCGCAATGCAGAAAGGTAGGATTTCAGGTCTTTTGGAAATAGAAGGCATATTACCAGTCGAGGCAGAAATTATCTAGTTCGGATTTTTATGGTAAAGAAGAAGATAAAATTCCTGACGATATTCAGACCTTAATCGAATCATATGTACCGGTCAGTATAATCTCGTATATTTACCTATTCTCCACGAGAATTCTGATTTATTTGAATACTTTATTTACATTGTTATAGGGACGATAATTTTCAGTCCTTCGATCTACCAATCCTGATTGGAACCGTTAACATGACTCTTTTCTTATCTACGAATCAAAAAATCAACAGAAAAAGAACACGCGAAACAAACAGAACACAATGTGAATACTACCGGTGCCTCGGAGGAATTTGAACGGAGATGATCAACAGCCAAACGCTGTCGTTGGAAGCGACTGGAGGAAGAAGGAAAATGGAGAAAGAATAACAGTAAAATGTTATCTCAACTGCAAAACGAAAATGTTGGAACTTATTTCTCTTGGAGTTACAAGTGGCATTGTTCTTTCTGCACACACTTATGTGTGTCCAGTATCTGCGTTGAAGTCCGACTAAATTTGTCGAAAATATATTTATAGTTAATTTTTGGTTCTGAATAGATTGTTTGTACAAAACTAAATGAATCTTATAATACAAATGTAGAGTTCATTTCATAAGAATTAACCATTGGATATCTGTGAATGTGTTGCCGTACACGTGTTGAATCCTCCAAAAATACACTACTTTAGAAGGATCCAACACACACCGTACCCATCACATTTTGAAGAGTCCGAGCAACATAATTGGATATTACTTTAATTAAAATGGAGAAAAAAAGTCCAAAATATACCTGAACTTTAGCGAAATTTGTTGTAACACGCCTCAACTTTACGGGGGCCTATGACCCCCTAGATTATTTATTACCGTATTTATGTGGCATATATTCGCCAGCTGGACCACTGCGTGAATACACGCGCACGGAGCGCGTGAGAGTCTGAAGTGGTCCAGCTACACAAATACATGCCACAGAAATACGGTAATAAATTGTCTAGGGGGTCATAGGATCCCCGCAAAGTTGAGGCGTGTTCAACAAATTTCGTCAAAGTTTAGGTATATTTCGGACTTTTTTTCCCATTATAATGATTACGCACGATGCACAAAAAATCTTGCGTTGGCAAAGTCCGGACAAGGGCCTCATGTCAAGAGTGCAATGTAAGCAACCTACCCTGACGCAAGCATTAGTAGCTACTTCCGATAGGTCACACGGAGACAAGTTTACCGTTGCTCGAGAAACATTCAATTACTAAAATAATGCTGAATTCAGAAGAAACATAGCTCCACAACAATCTATACAGGATCATTTCCAGGTTTATTATGTTCATATTCTAGCTGTTGTGAAGGCAAAAATAGAATATACATACCGAAAAAGAATTCTTACAAGACGTCTGTATATGCGCAGCGCGCAAATGTACTTACTACAAGAACTTTTCGATGCTGGTGGCCAACGTTGTTTTTGGAACTGCGCCAATGACCGCGTCTTTCTTCTCTCCATTCTTGAAAATCATGACGGTTGGGATACTTCGGATCCCATATTCTGTTGCGGTAGAGGGGCTTTCATCTGTATTCAGCTGGAAGAATTTGAACCTGCCAGCGTATTCCTCAGCTAGCTCGTTGATGATGGGATGAATCATTTTGCACGGACCACACCACGGAGCCCAAAATTCAACCAGGACGGGTAAATCAGACTCGATTACAAGTGATTTCCATGTCTTATCGGTAACAGAACCCGCTGCATTTTCCATGAAACATGTAACTTAAAAAGCAGAAGCTGATAAACGGTGTAAATATTGCAGAAGCAACGTTTAGAAGCAATACTAATCTAAGTTGCTTGGACTCTGAAAATGTCATTGGGTATGTATCGGATCCTTCAAAAGTAGTGGATTTTCGGAGGATCCGACGCAGGTGTGGCAACATTTTTGGAGAGTCCGAGCAACTTAGATACTAATATCAAAGCAACCCAAAGGTAGCACCGTAGCAGTAAGGTTTGCATACACCCCACTTATGGGATCACACGGGGTATGTTGTTAGTTAGTCAGAAGCCGAAAGAGCAAATTTTACAACGTTTGATCTGATTTTTTCAACAAAGGATTACTTAAGATGATAGTGCGATCCCTATAAAGGGCAGCACGGTGCACCAAACATCTCACGCTCACGCAGGGTCCAGGGAAGGGCTACACCCCAGAAGGGGTGTGATGTAGATAGTCTACCCTGACGCAAGAGTCGGTGACTAATTCCATGACTTGAATGTGTGACCTATATGGAGACAACTTTATCGTTGCTCGAAGGCTACGCTTACATCTCATGTTCACACAGAGTCCAGGGATGGACTGAACCCCAAAAGAAGTGTGATGTAGACAGTCTACCCTGACGCCAAGAGTCGGTGACTGATTCCATGACTCGAACGCCTGACCTACTTAATCGTTGCTCCAAGGTTACACTTACATCTCATGTTCACACAGAGTCCAGGGAAGGACTGAACCCCAAAAGGAGTGTGATGTAGACAGTCTACCCTGACGCCAAGAGTCGGTGACTGATTCCATGACTCGAACGCATGACCTATATGGAGACAACTTTATCGTTGCTCGAAGGCTACACTTACATCTCACACTCACGCAGGGTCCAGGGAAGGGCTACACCCCAGAAGGGGTGTGATGTAGACAGTCTACCCTGCCGCAAGAGTCGGTGACTAATTCCATGACTCGAATGTGTGACCTATATGGACACAACTTTATCGTTGCTCGAAGGCTACGCTTACATCTCATGTTCACAGAGAGTCCAGGGATGGACTGAACCCCAAAAGAAGTGTGATGTAGACAGTCTACCCTGACGCCAAGAGTCGGTGACTGATTCCATGACTCGAACGCGTGACCTATATGGAGGCAACTTTATCGCTGCTCCAAAGGCTGCTTCACACGAAGTGGAATCTGAGAAGGATAGAATATACGTGGAACGTATTTTTACCTCAGATGTGAGATAAAGAGAATGTTTTCGATTGACCACCGGGATTAAGACAAAAAGTGATAATAAAAGTACAAGAGATAATAGACAGTAAACGAAAACAACAGATAGTCGCGAAACACCATCACAACAAAATAAAACTACAATTGAACTATACAAACACTACGATTAACAAAATAAGATGAAGTGAGTAGCGGAATTTGAGGCGTGAGGGGAAGGAAGAGAGAAAAACATCTTTAAAGAGGATAGAATGTATGCAGACCACAGGTAAAGAGGTTGCTTGCGATTGACCTCCAGATCAAGACAAAAACAGACCCGAAAAAAAAAGGTAATGGAAGTACAAGAGATAGCAGACACTTAACGAAAACAACAGATAGTCGCGAAACACTACCACAACAGAATTATACTACAATCGAACTATACAAAACACTACGATTAACAAAATAAAATGAAGTGAGTAGAAGGAAGGGAAAAAAACACCTTTTAAGAGAATAGAATGTATGAAGACTGTTAAGTTTCGGACAGAATAAGCAAACCACAAGTACAAGAAAACAAGAACAACATACAGATTTACGTGGAAACCTTTGCGGGAAAAACCACGGGCAGAGGCAAAGGAAACCTTTGCGGGAAAAATCACGGGCAGAGGTAAAGGAGGTTTCACTATAATGGAGAGAGAGAGTACAATGTGGAGAAGGCTGAATTTTCTGAATAACAAAAATAACCCACTAAATGCGTACAAATAGGTCTTAGGCCCAAAAACATAAAGGTCCATACCGCAGGGCCTTCACCCCCGCACCCCATCGGGATCAGTGGTGGGCTCCGGGATCGGGGCTATCAGCCCAATCCCTACGCTACCACCACAGACCCATTGAAAATCACAAACATGGGTCACACCGCGAAACTTGGGCCGAACCAACAAAATTCGGGTCACAACTCTAACACAGACGATAGGTAAAGAGGTTGTTTGCGATTGACCTCCAGATCAAGACAAAAACAAACCAGAAAAAAAGAGGTAATAGAAGTACAAGAGACAGTACACACTAAACGAAAACAACATACAGTCGCAGAACGCTACCACAACGAAATAATACTACAATCGAACTACATAGGTAAAGAGGTTGTTTGTGATAGACCTCCAGATCAAGACAAAAACAGACACGATAAAGAGGTAATGGAAGTACAAGAGATAGTCGCAGAACGCTACCAGTGGCAGAGCTAGGATATTAACTAAGGGGTTCATAAGTGAACATAATAACTAACTGTAGGGGGTTCAACATCTAATATATATATACATAAAAAAAATAGTTTTAACCATGCATATATAGTATAATTTTTCGCCGGAGGGGATTCGGATGAACCCCCTTCGGCAAAGGGTAGCTCCGCCCCTGAACGCTACTGTAACAAAATAATACTACAATCAAACTATACAAAACACTACGATTAACAAAATAAAATGAAGTGAGTAGAAGGAAGAGAAAAAAACACCTTTAAAGGGGATAGAATGTATGCAGCCTGTTAAGTTTCGGACAGAATAAGCAAACCACAAGTAAAAGAAAACAAGAACAACATACAGATTTACGTGGAAACCTTTGCGGGAAAAACCACGGGCAGAGGCAAAGGAGGTTTCACGGAGAGAGAGAACAATGTGGAGAAGGTTGAATTTTCTGAATAACGAAAATAACCCACTAAATCACACTTATATAGTACGTGCATACAAATAGGTCTTAGGCCCAAAAACATAAACGTCCATACCGCGGGGCCTTCGCCCCCGCACCCCATCGGGATCAGTGGTGGGCTCCGGGATCGGGTCTATCAGCCCAATCCCTACGCTACCACCACAGACCCATTGAAAATCACAAACATGGGTCACACCGCGAAACTTGGGCCGAATCAACAAAATTCGGGTCACAACTCTAACACTGACGATAGGTAAAGAGGTTGTTTGCGACTGACCTCCAGATCAAGACAAAAACAAACCAGAAAAAAAGAGGTAATAGAAGTACAAGAGACAGCACACACTAAACGAAAACAACATACAGTCGCAGAACGCTACCACAACAAAATAATACTACAATCGAACTACATAGATAAAGAGGTTGTTTGTGATAGACCTCCTCCAGATCAAGACAAAAACAGACACGAAAAAGAGGTAATGGAAGTACAAGAGATAGTCGCAGAACGCTACCAGTGGCAGAGCTAGGATATTCACCAAGGGGTTCATAATACGAACTAACTGCAGGGGGTTCAACATCTAATATATATATACATAAAAAAAATAGCTTTAACCATGCATATATAGTATAATTTTTCGCCGGAGGATATTCGGATGAACCCCCTTCGGCAAAGGGTAGCTCCGCCCCTGAACGCTACTGCAACAAAATAATACTACAATCGAACTATACAAAACACTACGATTAACAAAATAAGATGAAGTGAGTAAAAACACACCTTTAAGAGCTGTATCCTGAGCTTCACATACAACAGTAAGTCCGCCACGCTTAACATATCCTGAGCGTGAGCTGAACTTAACCGGCGACCGACTCTTCTTCACCTTAAGCCCATTGAACTGAGATAAGTTAACCGCAGAGACCGAGGAATTTGCTTTAGGAAAAACCAAACGTGCACATGGAACTGCAATGGCTTCCAACACACCAGCCATTGAAAGAGTAGATAGAGGAAATGTGAAGAGAGTAATGTATATATGTGGCTGAGTAGAGTTCTATTTTTGTATTTGTGAGATTTTCTTCTATCATATGAATATGACATCTGATCAGAGGTCACAGGTTCAAGTCCTGGAAATTGTGTCCGATGGAAATGTAAGATAAAAATATGTACAGTAAACTCTTGTGATGGAGCCCGTCTTCGAATCAGTGGCGGAGCTACATTGAGTTGAGGGGTTCATCCGAACCCCCTACGTCAGAATATTATATTATTTTTATATGGTCAAAAATATTTTTATGTATATATAGTAGATGTTGAACCCCTTTTGACTAGTTCGTATATTTACTTCGGAATCCTCTTACTGAAAATTCTAGTTTCGCCACTGCTTCGAATCCTCCGCATAGCGGGAGTTTTAGTGCATCGGGTTCCTTTTTTTTCTTCAAAGGTAAGATTGCGTATAATACATCCTTGTGGAGGGTCCTTCTCCGAACCCTGCGCATAGCGGGAACTTTAGTGCATCAGACTGCCCTTTTTGCTTCATCATATGAATATGCCATGTGACCAGGACGTCACGGGTTCCAGTCTTGGAAGAAGCCTCTGACGGAAATGCAAGGTAAGACCGCGTATAATACACCTTTGTGGTGTGACCCTTCTCCGAACCTACACATAGTGGGAGCTTTAATGCATCGTGCTGCTCTTTTTTCTTCATCATATAAATACGTTGGAAATAGCCTCTGTTGGAAATGTAAGTTAAGGCTGCTTACAATACACTCTTGTGATGGGCCCTTCCTCGAATCCTGCCATATCGGGAGTTATAGTGTATCGAACTGTATGGACCACTGTTGGTCCTATGTAAAGTAAATTCAAATTAGTCGGTCTTCAATGTAAATATCAGACGTCGGATGAAATATAAAAAGAATATAAAAAATGAAAGGCACACGTGACTTCTAATAGGCCATTTTATTTTCGTGGTTAGAATGTATTTCGAGAAAATATCACAAATTATATCTCTCCATTTGCTTGTCATATTATTGAAGTTATTATTATTCGCATATATCATATATCAAAATATTCTGAGTATAATGGGAGCTTTAGTATATCGAATTATTTTTTTTCTTTATATGTTTTATTATTGTAGTATATTTTTTTTTCATATTTGATTTTATTACTTTTACTTGAATTGAGGATCTATTGAAAATAATTTCTCTATCTTTACACGAGAGCGACTCAAGCACGTTAGTAACCTATAGCCAAAATTGAACGAAGCCCTTAAACTTTAATACTCGAAAAAAAATATAAATCCCATTAGTTTGGAGCTTGATTACAAAAAATTCCAACAGTTTGCATAATTATTGAAAATCTCAATTTTGTGTCTGTCGAGATACATAATTAGCTCCCGATACATCCAACGAAGATACATTTTTTTTTTTGTAAAGATACATTATTAGCTCCCAATACATGTTTTACGGTCTGTCGAAAAACATAATACATCCAAGAAAGACACAAATTTTCCTTGTAAAGATACATAATTAGCTCCCGATATATTTTTTCGATTTTGCCTCTGTCTTCATACATAATTAGCTCCCCGATACATCCAATGAAGATACATAATATGCTAACGATCAAAATATCTGAACAAGCTACATCGTTATAGAAAGATTTGACAATCAAAAGGTACCCCCGAACCTCGACTATCGACATACACATATAGCGAGCGGTAAATACTTACCCGCACACGGTGTATATACACCAACCCGATAAATACATGACGCGTATCTTCACAAATTTTACAATCAAAAGGTACTCCCCAACCTCGACTATCGACATACACATATAGCGGTAAGTACTTAACCGCACAGTGTATATACACCAATCCAATAAATACATGAAACGTATCGTCACGAATACGGTTATCACTAAACGATAGTTAATAAATACACATTAATTAACTGTAAAATTATGAAAGAATATGAATACACAACCTTACATAACTCTTTTTAACATATGAACTATTTGCAGAATTTATACAGCAAGTTCCTACATTTTTTCTTCACAAACATAAACTCTTAATCCACGCAGTGGCGGAGCCAAGAATTTAGTAAAGGGTGCGCAAATTTTCTTCCCAGTTATGTTAAGGGTGTACAAAATTAAATATTTACTCATAATAGCTAACATTTAACCTTTGTAGACTACGTAATTACTCGACGAAGGGTGTTCATCTGACCACCCTTCGTTTAAGGTGGCTCCGCCCATGAATCCACGTGGAAATTGAAACCAAAAAACGTCACCTTTATCGTTCATATAAGTCATTGAAGTAACTCGTTTCGCTCTAAGCCAAGTTTCTATCGCGCATGAAGTGTTCTATCTTCTCTACATCTTCCGGGGTGTCAACGCCATGAGCCTCGTGCTCAACTTTTATCACCTGCAAAAAAAAGAGATCCGTGCAACCGTGGTGTCCGCCCCAAAGTAAAATCACGAAGGAAAAGAAAACCACAGTAGCTCGAATAGAACAAGTTAATAGATAAAATGGCTGTCGCAATGTTTCTCCCGTGTTATTTTTAAACGGAAAAGGGCTAAAAATACCCCTGAACTATCCGAAATGGAATAAAAATATCCTTCGTTAGTTTTTTGGCACAAAAATACCCCTCTCCCCGTTAAATTTTTGGATTAAAAATAACCCCCTCTCTAGCGGAATGACACCAAGCACCCCACGTGGACAAAAAAACACCACTTGGACAATCCACGTCCAAGACAACTCTTCAAGCTAGCCCGATATTGAACTTTTCCAGCTTCTTCTCTCTTGGGTTGATGGATTAAATGAATGATTTTCACGTGGACGCTAACGTGGACTATCCCAAGTGACATTTTTTGCCCACGTGGCATGCTTGGTGTCATTCCGTTAGAAAGAGGGGTATTTTTGAGCCAAAAATTTAACGGAGGAGTATTTATGAGCCAAAAATTTAATGGAGGGGTACTAACGAAGGATATTTTTGATGCATTTCAGATAGTTTAGGGGTATTTTTGGCCCTTTTCCGTTTTTTAAATAACCATGCTGCCTGGGTCAACTAGCACGCAGAACAACTAAATCCACGGGGTATTTGCCGCCTCCCACAAACACAGACCTCGTGGTTCTCAACCGAGTCATTCAAATACTGATATTCAGCAAAGAAATGTACAAATTGAGGGATACGTGTTACCTTCATTTTGTATCCGTTCTCAAGGACTTTAAGCTGTTCAAGATCTTCTTCTAGTTGCAACGGCGTTGGTGTCAGCTCGGGATATACTTTCAGGAACTTTGTATCATAACTCTATAATGAGATAAGAGGACAACCGTATCATTCCGCCATATAAAGTAATGGATAAAAACTAGTCGATAGGTGCTAAGTTGCGCGGACTCTTCACTTCCGATGCCGCACCCGTGTCGATTTCTCTAAAAGTACACTAGTTTTAGTGAACCCGACGCGCGCACATTAACATAATGAAGAGTCCGAGCAACATAGGATAGGTGCACCAAATTTACTATATGATACCTGGATCCCGAGGTGCAGCGAGTATGGAAACTGCGGATTAACTTTGCCTGACCTGAATGTTTGCAAAAGTTAATGAGGTTCTTTAAAGATAATATAACCAGCGCAACAAGATTTTAATAGAAAAGATGGACCAACTTGTTATAAGGGATAAGCCCTCGTGAAAAATATATTGCGTAACCACGATTGTCAACCACACATTTTACGCGATTAGGATCAAATGCATCCTCAGGTTTCAACGATGTCACAGCAGTGCTAAAGACCGCATCTGGTGCAGCCTGCAGGCATCATAGATAATGTTATTAGTCATTTAAACTGAATCGACGAGTGACTACATGCAGTTTCCAACTAAGTTGCGTGGACTTTTCACTTTCGATGCCGCACCCGTGTCGGATTTTTGAAGAAGCTGAGCAACATAAGTTTCCAATGAAACTAACTCCGATGTATAACAACAACTCTTATCATCATTAAGAAAAAACAAGAAAGGAAAATTACCTGCAGGGCTTTGACAATGCCATCTATGATTTCAGGTTCGATAAGAGGTTCATCTCCTTGTATATTAACAACAATGTCGTACTTCTTATCAAGCTTTTGAAGAGCTTCATTACAACGCTCGGTTCCTACAAAATTAACAACTGTGCATCAGCGCTATTCACAGAGCTGAAATTTCCAGAAGTTGCAAGTAAAAAAAGGGCAGCCCGGCGCACTAAAGCTACCGCTATGCACGGCAGAAGTTGCAAGTAAGTGGATTGAAAAAATAAACGGCATTAAGCTTACCATTTCTACATGATTCAGAAGTCATTATCACTTCCGCACCAAAACCACGACAGCACTCAGCTATCTTTTCATCATCTGTTGCCACAACTGTCAAAAAGCGAACGAAATAAACACCCGCCCACACCTTTTTTCTTATTTTGGCGGAGGGGATGGTGGACGTGGGAGCAAAATATAGGCCAATAGAGGAGGTTGAGCAAAGTCAAATGGATACATACCAACTTGATCCAATGTCTCAGCAAGCTTTGCCCTTTCCCATGTTCTCTGTCATCAAGATTTGAATATGGTGAGGGTGTCAGATTCTTTTCGCAAATAAAATTATGACGTTAAGCAGGAATATGCAAATTTCCAAAAGTTAGAACCGTTTGAGCAGCGCACCTCTCCTAACTATTGCCCATTTATTCTGGAATAATCTTTTTAGGAGGGACAATTTTAGTTTGAAGCTAAGTCACTCGAACTCTCCAAAAACGTTGCCTCACCCGTGTCGGATCCTTCAAAAATACACTATATGCCAGTGATGACTTTATCCGAGAAAGCATTAAGGGAGATGAAGTGGAAGTTGAAGTCTCTGTCAATCATCTATCGTATCAAGGTCAATCACTGCTCGGAGCAAATATTGAAGGTTAAGACGAAGCTAAAGATCAAATGAATGATGAAGTTGAAGGAGAAGTCTCAATTTCAGATGAAGAGAGACATAGTATAATTGAAGAACTAAACGGGGAATCTAGTGGTGGATCCTACTACGGTGCTGAGGCTTCATGGAAAATTGATGATCAGACCATCATCAAATTAAATGAGGATGGTCCAAATGAAATCTCCTTGTGTCATGGAGTTGCATCAGAAGGAGCATGTTCTAAGATCTTGAACACGGGAGTTCCAAACATGCTCATTAAAGATGTTTCTCCGGAGACTCCGGGTAATACAACTGTCGCGAAGTTAAAAGAAAGGGGGAGCTCGAAAACTCAGCAAGGAGATATCTCAAATGGTTCACAAAAGCCACAAAGAAATATTATCAAGCTAGCCTGCTATAGGGATAAAAATTTTGTCAATAAGTATTCATGTTTCTTTGCAGGCTCAATCATTGACGAAAAACCTTCATCATATAAAAAAGGAAGAGGAGTCCGAAAAATATTATTGAGATCTTCACCAAGGCACGTTCAAAAGCTTCGGTTGAGTTCTTCTGTAACAAGTTTGGGATAGCTTTCAAAAAATCACTTTAAGGGGAGTGTGAAAAAGGTTAAAGATTAATTTTTTGGAATATCATAAGTTCTTCTAGAATGTCATAGTGTAGTGTCTTGAATAAGCATCATCTTGTAGAAATATCGGAGGCGAACTGATCAACGAGAAAGAGGCCCTACTCACTACAAACGAATACACCACAAGATTGAACTGCACTCCTGCCTCTCCCGCATCAAGTAGATACTCTAGAGTAGTGTCTTGAATAAGCATCATCTTGTAGAATTATCTAGATATTCTAGAGTAGTGGTAGAAGATAAAGTTCACTAGATTTTTACTTGTAGAAGTATGTGGAAGAATAGGGATGGTCTTGTACATTTGTAACCAGCCAAAAACAAAAACCAATTCAAGTATTGTTGTTCATATTAAAGTTCTACATTCACTTTTCATAACTTTCTTTTCTTCTTAGTTGAATCTTCCAGCCTTAGTTAACGATCTTGGGCTAACAGAAGGTCTACCCAACTACACCTTTCTTCTGCTATTCTCTACGGTATGATCCCTATGACTTGACTCCTGAATCTTCCAACCTTAGCTAACGATCTTAGGCTAACAGAAGGTCTACCCAATTACACCTTTCTTCTGCTATTCTCTACGGTATGATCCCTATGACTCGACTCCTGAATCTTCCAACCTTAGCTAACGATCTTGGGCTAACAGAAGGTCTACCCAATTACACCTTTCTTCTGCTATACTCTACTGTATGATCCCTATGACTCGACTCCTGAATCTTCCAGCCTTAGTTAACGATCTTGGGCTAAAAGAAGGTCTACCCAATTACACCTTTCTTCTGCTATTATCTACGGTATGATCCCTATGACTCGACTCCTATACCTGCCGGATTGGCGGCCCTGGTAAGCGTGAACGCCATCCCTATGACACGACTCTAGAATTTTCATTAACGATTTTGGGATACTTGCCGGATCGGCGGCCATGGTAAGCGTGAACGCCAGAAGGTCTACTCAATTACACCTTTCTTCTGCTATTCTCTATAGTATGGTCCCTATGACTCGACTCTGATACTTTCCGGATGGCGGCCATGGTAAGCGTGAACGTCGATAGCTACTGCTAATCCATTTCCAACAGCTAAGTCGTGAAGGATTCATGTTTGTTTTTCACAGTTAGGAAATTGTCGGTGTTAGATTGGATTGTGAACGATTTATGTCACTTGAGTAGTGAGGTGGATGAAAATTTTACAAATTTGAGGTCTGTTATTAAAATTTGACTTTAATTAAAGTACCTGGATCATTGGCTTGCCGAGGATGTGAACGAGTGGTTTGCCTTGAAACCGAGTAGAAGCAAAACGTGCAGGTATGATCCCTATGACTCGACTCCGATACTTGCCGGATCGGCGACCATAGTAAGCATGAGCGCCGACAGCTATGGCTAATGCAGCTCCAGCAGCTAAGCCGTGAAGGATCCATGCTTTTGTTGACGATCCAGAGGAAGATGATGAATCACATATAGTCATTTTGTTGTGTGTTTTCACAATTGCGAAATTGCAAAGCCGAATTTGGGAATTTGGAATTGTCAGCTGCTGATTTGGTTGTGTGCGCGCCAGTAACTTGTGGAGCGATCTAAACTAATTTTACAAATTTTAATGAGTATAACTAAATATTCCCTCAGCTCCATTTTACTGTCACAAATTGGGATATTACACCTATTAAAAAAAAATAATTAATAACATAATTATTTTATCATAATATCTCTATTAAATGATTATGTCCTGAAATTAATTTGAAGGTCAAATAGAAAAAATAATTAATGCTTATTTTACATGTGACGGATACTCTCCCTCCGTCCTTACTTCAGACCACAAAATTTCGAGTGTCATATCCTCGTATTGATGTTAGTATACAACATAGAATTATAGTTTGAACCCATCCAAACTACACTAGATACACTTAAGCCACAGTATATATACATGTACTTAAGCAAGTAGATACACATCTTATATGATATAATATGCATCCTACATCACATAATATAAATAAGTATGAGTATATCTCATGCACATGTAGGAATTAGTAGCTTTGGCGAGTTACATGACTTTTTTACTATCAATCGTTATTTTTCCAAACTGCTATCAATTACTTTGCCTTAGACCTGAGAGTCTTATCAAAAATGATCTTTCACTACATTGATGGGTTACATGGCTTTTTTTACTATCAATATTTCTTTTTCCAAACTGCTATGAACTGCCAGAATTAATCTCTATTTGTTATAAGAGTAATAAGTATTACTCATTTATCCTTACGCAAAGGTCTCGAGTTCAAATCTAACATATAAAATCCTTGTTAAAAAGCGGTCTAGTGAAACTACCAAGGCAAATCCGGATTTAGAATCCAGTGCAGATACCCAACGCCAAGTGAAAACCAGCAACAACAAAAAGTCTATGAACATTACCTACACAACTATGTAATTGATCCAAAAATTTCTCCCCAACTACATTTGGCACACACATTTGGTTTTAGAAATGCATTAACTATCCAGACAAAATGATCAAATGGCATTTTTGGATTATGGTTCCTATCTTCACACTAAAAAGAGTAGTCTTACAACACAGCTTTTACTTTCGAATTACAGCAGCAGCAGTTTACTCTTTGTCAAACTTGGCAATGTTACAACACTAAAGA
Source organism: Capsicum pubescens (assembly GCA_030864215.1). Classification (NCBI taxonomy): domain Eukaryota; kingdom Viridiplantae; phylum Streptophyta; class Magnoliopsida; order Solanales; family Solanaceae; genus Capsicum; species Capsicum pubescens. The sequence goes on from CM061547.1 coordinate 38,232,448, forward strand.
TAGTATCATCACTTCCTATCAAAAATCCTTGTGCAATGTGAAATTCCTTGATACGGAAGCTCACATCAATATTGTAGCTACCACTAGCTAAAGAACTTCGCACATAAATACTGCCGATACAGTCCATCTGAGAAACAGGTATCTCAGCAACTCAAATGGTGTTGCACTGTATAAATGCTGCATCTCCAATGATACGCCAGTATAATTACGGACCATCTGATGTAGGTTAAATATGATGTAGGTGAATTCTTACCGTTATAAATATTGATGTTGTTGTTATCACAATCTATTATGTTTCCAATGCTTCTTCGAACTCTTCTCTTTCCACGACGAATACTCTTCATATCTGCAATTAGCAGGCTGTTTTTCCTTTGACATTTTCCTCTTCTTTCCCGAGGATTTTTCTTCATCTCCGACATTACTGCTATGCCCGCCTTCCTTCACCTTCTTAGCAGACTGTTTTTCCTTTGAAGTTTTCCTCTTCTTTCCCGAGGATTGAGCACCACCATCCTCTGCAGTCCCATTTCCTCGGGGGAGTGCTTCTTCATCGTCATCATTTAATTGCCAGTTACAATAGATCTCCTGCTGGTTGTCACTATACTGTTGCAGTCTCTCTCCAGCGCCTGGAAGCAAGCTATTAAAGGTCACTTCCCCGTTAGATCCTCCTTTCCTTTCCACTAGTATTTCATCTGGTCTAATTATTGTGCCAAGAATACTTCTGTTGGGACCAAGGGCACGTATGGCTTCTGGGTTTGTCAATGTCGTGAAAGCCATTGCAAAAGCTGATCTGACCTGCATCAATACAAACAAAAACCTCAGAATGTAGCTTCAGAGGGAGCAAGAAGCGATAGGACCAACTGCGTGTAAACACGTAACAAAACAAAATAGCAGAGAGCTAGAGTATTTTTTGACTGGAGTAGGTAATAAAACTACTATATGACCTACGCTTTCATTTTCTTTTCTTTAACAAGGATGACCTACAGCTTTCATAAACAAAAGCTGACCAATATAAGAAAGGATCACATAAAAAATTAGGATCTGCATCTAAACTTCTATTTCAACTTTTTGTTGATAACCAAGAGATCCCCGGGGGCATGTGGTGCACGGTGCAAACTTCAAAACTCAATAGGAATGGGTTTTGCCCCTCTAACCTACTCCACTTAAATACCAGGCTTTTGCCTGCAGCAAGGTTCGAACTTCCAACTTCGCACCTGTGACGTGCATCTAACGCACACATCACAAGCTGCACTCCTACAACTAGACCAAAGCCCAGGGGGGTTACAGCAAGCTTACATGATAATAATACATGTTGCTTGACAACAAGCTACCTGTTAAATACAAATGTGTAGGACAAGGGAAACGTGCAAAACTCACTATCACTGGAACTCATAAATATTGCTAGACTAAACAGCTTATTATATCGCCCCAAAAATATTAAGCGGTCTTATTAATGTGGTGCAATGGCTCTTGTACGATTTTTTATGGAAATGGATAAAAAGATGAGCAAAATCTGAAATCATGCAGAATTCACCTGAAAATAATTGAAGGAGCTCTTTCCTATGTCATTTTCTGGTGTCTGCAATCACAAGAAAAAACCTAGCTTAGTAATAATTTGTTATTATGTAAAACAACCTTCAAAAGAAAAAGGCACTTAGTATCTAAATATAAGGTGAATAGTAACTACAAAAAGAAGGGACATAATTTCTCTTCATTGGTCCGCAAGAAAATAAGACCAGACGAAATAACTTACACCACAGGCAAGCTTAAAAAGCATGTATATACATACATACATATATATATATATATATATATATATAAGAAAAGAAAGAACGGAAGAACAGAGTTCTCTGTGATATTCAAAAAGACCCTAGGGAAATGTGAACAGCAAAGATATAAAAGATAACCTGTGGATCTTCAATGGAGATCAAAGATTGTTTTCCTTTAATTGAGAACCTGGACACAAAAAGAAGGCAACAAAATAAAATTACCCACCATATATAAAACTTCACAAAGTATAAAACTTGCATAACTTAAAATATATCAAAAAAATTCATACCCTTTGCTACTCTTCAAGAAGAATGTACCTACTCCATTACAAGATACACCAACATCTGATGTATTTAATTTGCGTCCATAAATATCAAAGAAATTAACCTAAATCAAAACATACGAGCAAATGTGAGCAACTTGCCCTGAATAATACGAACCTGTAGGGTACTTTTGCAATAGAAAGTCCCAATAATCTGAAATAAAGAGGACGGAACAAAGTAAACAGAAGTAACAGGCCAGGAAGAACAGAAAAGAAGATAGTCGCTCAGCTTAAGAATTATGTTCGCAGGACACGAGCAAGACAAAATGCACAACCTGCTGTGCACTCTATAAAAGCTAATACTTCCCCTTCTCTTGATTGCTTCTGAAAAGAGGAAACTTCCTTAGAAACCTTTTACGTGCAAGAACTAATAAATATCTTAGACTGATAACAATTAGAGCTGTACATTCTTTCTCCAATAAATATAAGTGTTTTGACTTTGGTTTAATCAACTTCATATTTTTCCCAAACTTCTACCTTTTGGCCTTGATCTTTTTCCAAAGACCTCCAAAAATCTGCTTGAACAAGCTCTCTGAGCATTTATTTCTAGTTCTCCCAGAAGAACTAACATAGATGAGTCAAGGTAAATTTTTGTCCCTCACACTCGCCTGCGTTAGTTCGTGGTAGGTAAAAAATAATCTTCTCCCCAATGGCAATACTTGCAGCAATAATTGGAAGAGATTATAAGAAATTGATAGCAAGCAAATAGACACATCTAGTAAAGCATAAAACAGATTAAGATTCAAGCCAAAATCCAAGAAGCTAGGTGGAAAGTTCAGATGTATCATAAAGTAATCTGGAAAAAAGGTTCTTTCCAGGAGAGTGAAAAGGCAGTCGGGATTCTGGAGTACCTATGATGCTCCAGCAGAAGATTCGGTTTAGATCTATCTCAATCCTCTTCAGTAGTCTTCAAGAAAAACACATTCTTGATGATTTTAAGATTGAGTTAATAGGTGAGTTAAATTGTCCATGGAGTTTCTGAGAGATGACTTGAGAGAGAGAGAGAGGGAAAGCCGTGAATTATCACAGTGGAACTTTGAAAGAGGAGATTTGTGTATTAGCAAGGATCATATAAAGCTAAAAGAGGAGATTTGTGTATTAGCAAGGATCATATAAAGCTAACATATTTCAATATGGTTTAGAAGTTCACCACATGCCTACACTCATGCAGGTGCTATGGGCTTTGTATTTATAAGAAGCTAATCATTAGAGAACTTTGCCTTAGGCTTTCATCCTCTTAGAAAGACCTTTATTTGCTAAAATTATCCCCTATAAGGATATTTCTCTTTTACCGTTCTAAGAAACTAAAGCTTTGATTCCTTTACCCCATTCTCCCGCCTGCAGCTTGACCACTCTCTTCAAAAACAAAGAACATTGTTGTGTCATTTTACGTAGAGCATTGATTTCTTTGGAAACTTTCAAGAGATACAAGGTTGAAGGAGACATACCAAAAGAACTCCCAAATTCTGCTCCGCAGAAGCTTTGCCATTTCGATGATTCTGGAAAACGAATGACATAGCATAGACCAAATAATCAAAACAAGGTAAAACACACAAGCGCATTGGTAACAACTAGTTTTTCATGACAATTAGCACATCACAACAATACCCCCACAGAGAGTAAGTTGATTTTGAAGTATCAAAGTGGTATACTCAAAGACTAAATCTTTCCTCTTTTATAATAGTTAATACAAAAGTGATGCACGGTAGAAATTTGGTCAAACCTAAAACAGAAGCCTAGACAATCTTTTCCGGATGGATGAAGTATCAAAGGCAAAAGAAAAAGGAATTAGAACAGACATCAGTAGTACCTCAAATCTCCATCCCTTTCCGTCTTAACCTATGTCCTCTATTAAATATAATTCAAGTTTTTCAAACCTTAATGTCAAACTGACGAAAAAGGTCAATGCTACTTGATCAAATTAAAGATATCATGCTTGAGCTGTTTCATCTCAAGAACTTGTTTTAATCCATATTCCTCCAATCCCAGATAGAATTTCCATCTTTCTTTATTGTGAAGACAAAGCAGCAGCAATATCCTGCCACATGTATCTGGCAAGTGAAAGGCAAGGGCCAGCAGGCATAGTTGAGAAAGGTATAGCACCAGTGAAACATAAAGTGTAACAGCAACTAGAGGGTCTTATTCCAAGTGAGTATAATTACATAACTGCTGTGAAACTAATATTTCACTTAGTACACCACTACTTCATTTGACTAACTAATTGTGAGACCACAAAGGCCTATTATTCAACACAAATACATGACGATCCATAATTTACCATTCACACTATTAAAACATTAAGATTGAGTTGATTCACCTGCAACATTGCTATTAGCATTACAAGCAGTGCATAGGATCCAATCCCACCAGTATAAACCTGCATTATAGAAAGACCATAAGTCAAAGCAGAAAGGATCGAAACCTTATCGTCAGCAAGCAACCTTAACATATTTCATGATTCTGCCTAGACTTAGCAACTTGGATATGTTCTGGTTTTTATGCATGTCTCTGCAGACAGCAAATTGGATATATCAGATGACGTTAAGAAATGCTTTACCTCATTTAACTCTCTCTGTTGCAAGAACACTTTCAAAATCAAGCATAATGGTCGCAGAGGAGGCCAGCTAGACATAGCATCCTATAAAAGTTTGCAAAAACGATAACATCAGACACAGTTAATTTCTACATCAGTAGATTTCCACTGTTCAGCGAGTGGATACCTTAATAAATTCAGCAGCTTTCGGTCCATTGTCCAGATCAAAGCTGTGGCCACAGAAGAAAAATTAGAAGTATAAAATAAACTAAATATTTTGTATGTTATAGCAAAGCGATACGAAGATAACTTTGTGTCCACCAATAGAAACTTATCTTCAAAATACAAACTCAATGCGTCCCTCCCGTCACCCTTCTCTAGCATGTTCAAGTCATCAACCTTCTAAAATATTATAGCAGTTGGACTTATTCATAATAGTCACACCACTATCTCATTTAGCTCAGTGAACCTCTATTTTATTGAGATGAGCCATGCCAACTACTTTTAGGTAGAAGAAGCAACTCGGACAGAGTTTATACCTTCATCCCAACCCCCCCCCCCCCAAAAAAAAACCCCGGCCTTTCCCCCCATCAGAATATATCCTCTACCAGAGTGTCCATAATTCAGTTTACACCAAGAAATCAACAACATACCCATTCCCACAAAGTGGATAGCCCCCGGTTCAGGACAAAAACAGTCTAGAAAAAATAGTAAAAGGAACAAGAAACAATAGGTATTAACACGCCAAATAATAACATGAACAAGACTATCAATAAGTAATACGACAAACGATAACACGCTCTGAAACAAGACTAGAACTATGGCCCCTAGCACGGATAACAAAACAAAGTCCTCCTACCTACTAGCAGGGACACACTCCATCCTACTATCCTTCTACCATAATTTGCATCCTCCACACCTTCCTATCTAGGTCATGTCCTCGGTAAGCTGAAGTTGCTCCATGTCATGTCTAATCACCTCCCTCCACTATTTCTTCGGTATACCTTTACCTCGCCTAAAACCATCCCTAGCCAACCTCTCAGACCTCCGCACTGGAGCATCCATGCACCTCCTCATCACAAGCCCAAATCATTTTAACCTCGCTTCCTGCATCTTGATTTCCACCGAAGCCACCCCCATATTATCTCGAAAAACTCATTTATAATCCTATCTTTCCTTGTAAGCTCACATCCATCTGACATTTTCATCTCCGCTGCCTTCATCTTATGGATGTGAGAGTTCTTGATTGGCCAACACTCCGACCCATACAACATGGTCTAACCACCACTCTGTAGAACTTGCCTTTGAGTTTAGGAGACACCTTACCACACAAGATTCTGGAAGCGAGCCATTTCATCCACCCTACCCCAATACGGTGAGTTGACATCCTCATCAATCTCTTCATTCCCCTAGATCATAGAGCCAAGAAATCAACTGAAGCAAAATTTCATCTGCTTGGTTCTTTCTTTCTTTTCTCCTTTTTACTTGTACTTTTCAGTTGTTTTCGTTTAAAGGGTTAAGGGATCTCGATTTTCCGATCCGGTTCCTGGCTTTAATAAAATGAAAAGGAGTATATAGGGTTTGCCTTAAATTTGGGAAGCTCCCACCATGGCCTAGGCTACTACAGCCAAGAAGAGAAGCAACGGCAGCAACAGTGACTTTTTTCTTTCTCAGATCTTATTCACACACTCACACATCAGGCAGTCACTACTTGGTCTTCCTCCTTCCTCTCTTTCGCTTTCCACCTAACTTGAATTTTCCTCTTGATGTCTTCAGGTTTCCCACTTTGCTACCAATCTCCCCCATTATTAATCATTAATCATTTTGCTCTTTAGGAACCCCCCACCAACCCTTTCAAAAAAAAAAAAAAGAAATAGATTACGTATATATTCTCTCCATTGGCTGTACTCAGTGTCCAGGAATGTAAATTTTCTTCTCGTCTAATTTTACATCTGAGGTAAAATAACATTAAGTTGGATCAACAAGGTGGAAGCTAAAAGAGGCCCAAATAGAGAGAGGAAAACAAACCCAAACCAAACTCATATCTGTTTGTTAATCAGTTTGCCTACTTAACAACAACAACAACAACAAATCAAATACCTAGCGACAAACTCCTATGTTCCTTTCATTACGGTATTTGCATAACCTACTTCTCTCACTACCATCTCAGTTTTCATCACCTCTAAAGTTCATGTCGAAACTGCTAATTCCAAATTCCTGACACCTAGGAGTGCGGTCATATTGTAGGGTTCTGAAAAGGTTAGGTAAATTCTCGGCGTTTAGCCACACATGCTCTTCAGCCAATATCAGACTTAGTTATTCGAGTTCAAGAGATTGGCATCTTGTTTGTATGGTAATTACTTGGCTGAACTTCAGAGGAAGCTACTATAAAACAATTGAGGTATATCAAAGCAATATCCAGTTACCAAGGGTGAGGAATGGGTCATCATAGGTTTTTTCTCTAACTTCCAACAAGTGCAGAAGGAGTGATTGGTCAATTCTCCATTTAATTTTGCTGGCTTGTTAAGATAGAGAATAAAGTCTAAACTAATATGGACAAATTAGCATCAAATGTTCCAAGTGAGGAACTCAAAAAAAAAAAAAAAAAAGAGAACATGAGAAAAAGGATTAGTCAAACACAAAAATGAGTTACATGACATAATCTCTGGAAATATTAGAATTGGATAATGACCTGAAACCAGAACCCAAGTGTGGAGAAGCAGAAAGCAAAAATCAACCTCTCAGTATGCACACTATCCACTGATCAACAAGTTGAAGCAAGACAATTCACAGCAAGAAACTAGATGGAAGAAGTTCTAACTAATGCAAAACATAGCTTTTTTAGCAATGACTTTGGGATAAAGACAAGACAATTAAACATCAGAAAGATGAAACTATCTTCTACAAACTCAGAATATTGTTGGTCAAAACGAAGAATCGAACCTTATGTCAAATGAAATGCCACTTTTCTTCTCCACAAATTTTATTATTGGCACACGAGCCTTTGAAATCACCTAATTTGGAGAAGTACATGAGAACTCCAGATTGTAAGTTCTCTTTGCAGAAACCATCACGGGGGGGAGGGGGGGGGGGGGGTTAGGGGGGAGAAAACAAAAGAAAATTTTCCTCGTTGTGAGATCACAGGGTCACGAAATGAACCTGTATCTTCTTTGCAACTCCTTTCTGTGAGAGAGCTCTGGAAAGAGCTTGTAACCCAATTTGAGGACTTCTAATTTCTGATCCTAAAATCACCAGCTGCATTTCAAAGAGTAGCTCATCACTTCTATAGTAAATTGAATAATTTTTGCTTCTACACCACAATCAACCAACAACTAATATATGTCTCTGGAAAGATCTAGCATAGCAGACAAAGAAAGTCTACAACCTCACATTTATACCACAGTAACCACCACAATACAGTTTCACGCTACAGAAGAGTTTTGGCAATAAGTAACTATGTTTTCTTTTTAAAACCACATGCTCTTTTGTTGGGTAAAACAACGTATATATACAGGACAAACGTCACAGAATAAGTGATATGGTACAGGATGTCCAGGTTAGTATGATTCTTTTGGTAACATGGAATGGAGGTTTTATGAACCAAACTACTTCAGTATTGAGGGGTAATTGTTGTTTTGGTTCGTTGATAAATAAGGTATTGAATGGTAGTTGTTATTATTGTTATTAAAGAAATGATTTCAAATTAGCTCAACTTTTGAGCAGAAGTTGCAGCACTTCAGTAAGCAAATTTAAGGAAATTATATTGTTAATGAGAGAAAATCTGATATTTACTAGAAAGAAAAACACAGAGTAAGCTTACATCAACATCGCTAGTGGGAAGATAAAGCCCTGTTTTGAATGATCCAAAGACCTCTGGCTGGAAAAAAAAGAATTGAAAGGAACTTAAATACGGTGAAACAATTAGCACATCACAAACATAATGTGCTATATATGGATGGGAGGGTCATGGCAAGTGTGATCACAGACCTTGCAGTTGGGCCAGATATATTTGATAACATTAAAAACACATTTTATTGCTTCATTGCGAGATGCTTGCTCCTCCGGTGTAGGCGATAAAAACTCACAAAAATCTACTATCTCTGCAAATGTCGCAAACAACAAATCCAACCAAAATTTAGCTGCAAAGATGTTGATCAAAATTATGAATTTTGTATTGAGTAAAATTAAGGCATAATACATAAGCAGACACTCAAACTTGGTCTCAGGCTCTCAGCTGGCAAGTAAGCACTCCAACTATAAGAGTGCTCATCTAGACACCTCAACTTAGTCTCAACTGGCAACACAACATTTCAACTAGTTCTCACTATATCTCGTGTATCTCGTGGACACCCGATGCTAACATGATACAAAATTTTGGAGGTGTCTAGATGATCATTCTACTGACATAGCGGAGATGAGTAGAGGTGTCTAGATGTGCATACTCAAAGTTGGAATCTTTACTTGTTAGTTGATGCCTAGATTGAGTGTCTGTTTATGCATTATGCCTTAAGTTAAATATGCACACAAAAAAACATGCACATGTGTGTGTTTACAGCACAAGTATACACACATAATCCACACACAGTAAATTTACAGCAGTTGCACTGCTGCTCAGAAAAAGAACATTATACATTCATACATAAACAAACACATTAATTCTTAGAAAATAGAGCAACAGATTTTAAAAAAACACCTAAAATATTCCAATTTTTTTTAATTCCATACCTGAACTATCAAGGGTGCCAAATTTACTACTTGCACTATCCCCAATTATCTATCAGAACACACCTTAATTATCAATTGTTCACTTTTCTTATCCAAAATATCATCACCATCATTTAGATAGAAAAAAAGTGAAAAATTGATACTTGAGGTGTATTTCGGTAAATTAGCGGTAAATTAGTTCAGGTAGGAAACTCAACCCGGAATACTTTAGCCATGTTTTTTTTTTGAATTTCATACTTAAACTATCAGATGTGAAAGGCTTACTATCTAAACTATCACCAAACTAGTTATGAAAACACATCACAACAATCAATTATTCACTTTCTCTATCTAAAATATCACTCCCGTTCAAGTAGAAAAAGAGAACAATTTATAGTTGAGATGTATTTTGATATATTAGTTTATGTAGGAAACTCGAACCGGAATACTTTAGTTGCGTGTAGTCCTACCTGAAATATCACCAACTATTATCAGAATACACCTCAATTATCAATTATTCACTTTTCCTACCTGAAATATCACCATTGAACAATTGATAGTCGACGTATATTTTGATAAATTAATTCAGGTAGAAAACTCAAACTGGAATACTTATGTTGTGTTTTATGCAAAACCAGAAGAAGAATGAATATTACCATGGTTCGTGTACAAAAAGTGAACAATTGATAGCTGATAGTTAAAGTGTGCGGATTCACTATCTCAAGTATCACCAACTATTTATCAAAACACACCTCAATTATCAATTTTTCACTTTCCAGGAACAATTGATAATTGAGGTGGTGTTTTGATAAACTACTTCAGCTAGGAAACTCGAACATGAATACTTTAGCTGTACTTTGACCATTAACACCCAAACATCACCTAACTATTTTTCAAAATACACCTTAACTACCAATTGTTCACTTTCCACCATTCATAATTTAGGTAAGAAACTCAAACAATTGATAGTTAGAAGTGTATTTTGATAAATTAGCTTAGGTCGGAAACTCAAATCGAAATACTTTTAGCCTATGTTGCTCGGACTCTACAAAAATGTCAACGGTTGTGTGTCAGATTCACCAAATCTAGTGTATTTTTGGAGAATCGAACACGGGTGCGGCATCAAAAGTGAAGAGTCCGTGCAACTTAGCTTTTAGCTGTGTTTTTGACCATTAACAACCAAACTATTACCAACTATTTATCGAAATACACCTCAACCAAATTCACATCTTTTAGGTATGAAAAGTGAACAATTGAGTGTGTTTAAATAAGTTAAATCAGCTAGAAAACCAAAAAGACGTCGTCTTTTACCTTTATAAAGCCAAATCATAGAACTCTTAAACCTACAATTAGCAAGAACTATCAATAGTACACTTTCCCGTGTATTTTGATAAATTAGTTCAACTAGGAAACTCAAACACAAATACTTAGCTAGCAGAACAACGAAAAAACAAATCAACATCGCCGTTTTACCTTTATGAAGCTGAATCATAGGACACTTAAACCTACAATTAGCACTAACAATCAATTGTTCACTTTTCCGTGTATTTTGATATACTTTAGCTAGAAGAACAACGAAAACCAAAAAAACGATGTCGTTTTTTTTTACCTTTATGAAGCTGAATCATAGGACTCTTAAACCTACAATTAGCCCTAAACCAATTCCATTCAAGTCCTCTCTCTGGTTCCTTAAACCGAAACGGCTTCGCATCAATCACCGGCGCCAATACCATCTCACCTCCGTCACCTTCACTGTCAAGTGAGAAGTAATCAGGCGCGGCGGTTTCCGGCGAATTACATTCGATTGTTGATTGCGATTGAGAAATCTCGCTACGGAATACGATATAGGGTTCATACGACTCTTACCTTTATGGAGCTGAATCATACGACTCTTAAACCGACAATTAGCATTCATTCAGTTAATAATTCAGGTGTATTTTGATAAATTAGTTCAACCAGGAAACTCAAACACGAATACTTTAGCTAGCAGAACAACGAAAAATCAAATCAACATCGCCGATTTACCTTTATGAAGTTGAATCATTGGACTCTTAAACCTACAATTAGCCCTAAACCAATTCCATTCAAGTCCTCTCTCTGGTTCCTTAAACCGAAACGGCTTCGCATCAATCACCGGCGCCAATACCATCTCACCTCCGTCACCTTCACTGTCAAGTGAGAAGTAATCAGGCGCGGCGGTTTCCGGCGAATTACATTCGATTGTTGATTGCGATTGAGAAATCTCGCTACGGAATACGATATAGGGTTCATACGACTCTTACCTTTATGGAGCTGAATCATACGACTCTTAAACCGACAATTAGCATTCATTCAGTTAATAATTCAGGTGTATTTTGATAAATTAGTTCAACCAGGAAACTCAAACACGAATACTTTAGCTAGCAGAACAACGAAAAATCAAATCAACATCGCCGATTTACCTTTATGAAGTTGAATCATTGGACTCTTAAACCTACAATTAGCCCTAAACCAATTCCATTCAAGTCCTCTCTCTGGTTCCTTAAACCGAAACGGCTTCGCATCAATCACCGGCGCCAATACCATCTCACCTCCGTCACCTTCACTGTCAAGTGAGAAGTAATCAGGCGCGGCGGTTTCCGGCGAATTACATTCGATTGTTGATTGCGATTGAGAAATCTCGCTACGGAATACGATATAGGGTTCATACGACTCTTACCTTTATGGAGCTGAATCATACGACTCTTAAACCGACAATTAGCATTCATTCAGTTAATAATTCAGGTGTATTTTGATAAATTAGTTCAACCAGGAAACTCAAACACGAATACTTTAGCTAGCAGAACAACGAAAAATCAAATCAACATCGCCGATTTACCTTTATGAAGTTGAATCATTGGACTCTTAAACCTACAATTAGCCCTAAACCAATTCCATTCAAGTCCTCTCTCTGGTTCCTTAAACCGAAACGGCTTCGCATCAATCACCACCGGCGCCAATACCATCTCACCTCCGTCACCTTCACCGTCACCATCGCCGTCGAGTGAGAAGTAATCAGGCGCGGCGGTTTCCGGCGAATTACATTCGAGTATTGATTGCGATTGAGAAATCTCACCACCGAATACGATATAGGGTTCATACGAATCTTAAACCGACAATTAGCATTCATTCAGTTAATAATGCAAGATAAAAAAATCGAACAGGAATACTTTAGCTAGCAGAACAACGAAAAAAACAAAAAACGACGTCGTTTTCTTACCTTTATGAAGCTGAATCATAGGACTCTTAAACCTACAATTAGCCCTAAACCAATTCCCTTCAAGTCCTCTCTCCGGTTCCTTAAACCTCAACGGCTTCGCATCAATCAACGGCACCAATACCATCTCACCTCCGTCACCTTCACCTTCAACGTCGCCGCCGCCGCCGTCGAGTGAGAAGTAATCAGGCGCGGCGGTTTCCGGCGAATTACATTCGAGTATTGATTGCGATTGAGAAATCTCGCTTCGGAATACGACGTAGGGCTCATCTTCGTCGGAGGAGGAGGACGGCGGCGGAGCTAGGTGGTCGGCGGCGGCGGCGGCGGCGGAGAGAGGGGGGAGAGTTGAGTATAATATAGGGGTAGCGATATTTAGTTCTTCCATGGTACTGAAGTTGTGCGCAATGTGACGTTTGTGGAATCTACTTGGACCGATTTAGAGCTTAAATACTCCATCCATTCGTCTTAATTAATATGAGATAATTTGACTGACAAAAAAAAAAAAAATACTTTTGAAATTTATTAATAAATTGATGTTTCTCCTTATAAACTATGCTTGTGCCAACTTATATTGTCAATCAATATTAGCTAATAAAATATAATTTGTCTAATCTTAACAAACTTTTTTTATTAAAAGTACCTATGTTTAACTCCTCAATTTGTGATTTTCAGTGGGTGTTAGCTCACGATTCGGTGAGTGACCCCAAGGCCCAGTGCAGAATTTAGGCCCGAAAGCCCCCCGACGAGCTGTTGAGCGGATCTGATTGATTCCGCGGACCAGTTTCTTTTATTAGAAGTACCTATTTTTAACTCCTCAATTTGCGACTTTCAGTGTGTTAGCCCACGGTTCGGTGGGTGGGCCCAGGGCCTAGCTCAGGATTTGAGCGAAAAAAAGCCCGAAAGCCCCCAGACGGGCTGCTGAGCAGATCTGGTTGGTTCGGCGGAGCGGCTGGGGCCATTCTGCAAGTCAAACGGGCGAAACGACACGACTGACCGTTTTTTACAACTCATCTAAAAACGGTAACTTCAATCAATCTAGCGTGAATCTGAATTAGTCGAGCCAGTTGATTTCACATATGAAAGAGAGAGAAAACAAGAATAATCTGCCAATATATATATATATATAGCTGAATCTATACATATCATAAAATCAGATGAACACATCATTCATCATATTCCATAATGAGCTCTTACTTTTGCTGTTTATCAAATCAACAAAAACTAATATGAAGCTAATAATGTACCATATTTTACCCAATTAAAGTTGAAATAGTTGATCAATATTAGTCTCAACTTTCACCTATTGTCAAAAATTTCAATGTCAGCATCTAACCGAAGAAATAGCCCGCGGCATAACCAGGAACAACGGGGGCTACTACTCCGGTACCTCGATGTGCCAAGTGAAGAAACTTGTCGCAATCCCCAACGCCAATCTCTTTCAGTGTATCTATAACTGTCTTGATGAACGCGGCTAATGAAGCCTTGAACGTTGGTGAGCAGCTTTTGTCGCCCTCATCAACGTCTTGAACACCACCCCGGACAAGGCTACCTACTTGAGCACCATCCATGTACGTTTGACATGCCACGAGAATATCTTGAGCTCGTTGGAAGAAATGTCCTAATACAAAGTCCTCAAAATGCTGCGCGCAAAGAAGTAGTTGATTTAGAACCAACCACAAGCATGAATAACAGCAACGACGACATACACAATGTAGTGTAGTCCCACAAGTCGGTCTGGGAAGGCAGGTGTACGCAGCCTTACCCCTACCTTGTGAAGGCAGAGAGACTGTTCCCAACGGACCCTCGGCCTAAGTAACGCATATATAAACGGAAACATGCCCTTTAACTTGGCCTCGGATCACATCTATGACCTCCGACTTTGGGTGTGCAAAAGTAGACGCTTAAACTTGTAAAAAGTTAGAACAAGTAGACACATATGTCTACGTGGCGTCTTGTCCTACGTGTATTATGCCACATAGGACGTGTGCGTCTACTTGTTCAACTTTGTACAAGTTTAAGTGTCTCCTTGTGCACACCCAAAGTTGGAGGTCATAGATGAGATTTGAGGCCAAGTTAGAGGGCGTGTTTATGTATTAAGAAATAGTTGTGAAGCGTAACAAAAGAACCTATTTTGGTAATAGACGGTTAAGAACCATCGACGACAATCACAGCAGGCAAAGAATATAAGATGATATGGATACCTTTGGTGGCCGCCTCATGGAGAAGACCATCGTTTTCAGATTCAAAATGAATGTGTTCTCATTATACTGCAGTGAACTTTTTTCTCCACGGGCTGTCCCGGCCGAGCCAGCAAAACCAGGCTCATTGAAATAGGGCTTTGCATTTAAAATTAGCCCTTGTATGGACACCAAAACTTGTAACATAGTCGACGAACGAGGGATCCATTTCTCTTTCCCTTGGCCACTCCAAGTGTTGAGAAGACTCAGGCAGACTTTTCCACAGTTATACAAATTAGGATTGATTCGGAGACCGAAGGAATGGTAGTGCACGAGCTGGAAACAATACGTTGGGAGGTGTTAGGCATAAGGTCGAAAAGTGATACACTTACCGAACAAAGTGAGACACTTACCGGCGGAACATTGGGATAGTTGCTTGGAAAGAAAACATCAAAGAAGTAAAGGCCATCGTGATATGGGGTTCCATCGGCACCCATGATAACTGCTCTCAACAGATCCATTCTTGATTCGTACACCCTGACGAATATTGTATCTGCTCAATAAAGACGATCACATTAGTGCATGGTTAAGAAAATTGCAAAAAGAATGTGTTATAGCTACATCGAAGACTTCGATATTCAGACTTCCATGACTAGACGGAATTTCTAGGCTTTTTTTTTTTTTTTTTTGATAACCGCGGTGTCCGGGCCGGCTTGCGCGCACCTCGACTAAATCCACGGATACCTGTCACCTCCCACCAGCAACAGGTACCAGGTAACTCTGTCCACCAAGGCTAGATGGGAAGAAAACACCTAGTGTTTGTCTCCGTTGGGAATTGAACCTGAGACCTCATGGTGCTCATCCCAACTTCATTGAACCACTAGGCCACAACCTTGGGTGCTGACTAGACGGAATTTCTAGGCTTTTGTATGTAAAAATTTCAATGGCTCGATGAAAAAGAAAATCATATCACGTCGTGTGTAACTTTTGCTTGTATACCAGGCAGATCTTTCTCCAGTATCTTCCATTCGTCCTGTATTTTCTTGGCCCAATTCTTAGAAGCCTGGAATAGAATGAGATAATATCACAAAACGATAAAGCCGAAAACTAGTTCAAGTTATTTGAAATTTTGCTATGGAAAAACTAACCACTTTCCCTGCCGAAGCATGTTTAGAATAGAAATGGTCCGAATGATCCTCAACAGTATCAAATTTTTTGAAAAGATGGTATTTCTTCAGAGTTTCACCTAAATTTATATTGTCTCCGTTACAGACCGGTCCAGAAGGAATTGAAAGACTTCCTGCAGTTGTTGCACTTTGATGGAAACTTTGAGGGATAGAGTTCATCAAAGCCCCCGATGCTTCACTGAGCTTCTTTTGCGCTTCAACTAGAATTTTAAGTTTTTCTAAATTAGAATCCAGTCCCGACGGAATTGAAGGACTTCCTGCAGTTGTTGCACTTTTATGCGAACTCTGACGGAAATAGTTAGCCCCTGATGCATGAGCAATTCCTGCTGAAATCGGAGTGGTTTGATTAGGTAATGGGTTCATCCACCCAGAAACTGGAGGTCCCACGGGAAATTTCGGGAAAGGAGACCCGTTGGCAGTAGATTGGCTACCCCAACCATTAGATGCTGTAGCACCCAATGAATCTAATCTCTTTCCATAACGAGTAAATGACTCGTTATACAATTTAGACGCTGTAGCACCGGAACTACCTTCTCCCTTAGTACCCCAGTTCTCATTCGAACTTCCGATGACTAATTTTCCCTCGCCTAACGCAGGTCCTGGAGATGACGAAGATGATCCAAACGGTGTCGGCTGACCAACAAGAGTCGAGCTGCTAAACGAAGTGGACTGGCCCTTTACCGCACCCGAGACATCTCTTCCTGAAGTACTTGTAGTGGTTGACATCATTTGGCCTTTAAGGGGATCAGGTATCCATGGGATTGCAGCCTCAACTCCAGTCGGAATATCCATGTTATCGAAATGTGATTGCAAAAGAGCGTAGTTGTCTAAGTTGTCATCATAGTACATGTACATGTGCTCATCAAGTACATCAGAACCAAAATCATCTATAATAATTGGATTATTAGATGCTGAAAGGCGATTCTTCTTTGAAGACTGAACCCCATCGACCGTTCCACTATTAGCTGAACTACCACCACCAACCAAAATTTCCTGCGCGATTGACAAAATTAGACCTCCAAAACAAAGAAAGCATAGAGACAAAAGAAAAGAACCAGTATTTTGACAAGAGCGCATTAACAATCTCCGATTACCTTCCCTTTGCCACTAAACTTTACATTTCCATCAGAGCGCTCAACATCTTCCACGTCAACATCTATTACTTCAAGGCAAATAACCTACAAATCATACATTAGCACTAGCATCACAGCCAACAATAACGTTACAAGGAAAAAAGAATCCAAGTCAGAAAAAAATCAATGCTCGTCTTGTCAATAAAACCAAACTTCCAGCAGAATCTCCAGCAAATTCGGATTAAAAAGCACACATACACACAATTAATTAACAGAAAAAGATGTCAAGAGAGGTTGTCTAATCTGACAGACTCTAGTCCTTCCTCAATTCTGTATCATCCCGAAGAGGCAATCACACATGGCAAAAGATTTGTATCGTAGGAAGAAAAAAATATATACATGCAGGTATCTCTAGCTTTTGCTCACATAAAGGAAAGTGAAATCCAGCTGAACATATTATGTGAACATATTATGTGCATGTGTTAAGAGGATTATGGTAATGCCAACGTAACTTTGTAGATAAGTTGAAAGTAACTTTTACAAAGAAAAGATTTGAAAAATAGTACAAGAGCATGTCGAAGTCAAGGTAAGTAAATGCCTGAGACATATTTTTTGGGCCAAGTCGCACTCACCTCATAAATTACCAGTACCTACTACCTCCTACCAGCACTAAGTACCAAGTAACTTTGTCCAAGATTTATAAAAATAGGAAGAAATGATTTGCGTTTCTTGAGATTTTGAACTCCGGCCACCCCATGGTTCATTTTAGCTTCATCGACGATTAGGCTACACCCTTGGGTACAAATACCTACGCACTTTATTCTCATTATTTTGATAAAACAATTTATTGATGTGAGAAAAACTCCATTATACAAGTGGTACAGAAAAAGTAATAACACCTAGACAAGAAAGTGATTCACTATAAAATGAGGACCCTGAATGATCTACGCTAACACGTGGATGCACCAGAAATTTTTTTAAAACAAAAAAGATTTAACTCTCAATTGTACGAGAACATTTTTCATCTGCAGTAAAAATGAGGTATACTTCTCCTAATTCTGTAATGAACCCATAAGTCCCACGATATCTCCCATATTGGTTATGGAATTCTTTCGCATCCTCCACATCAGTTATTTGTTTTCGTTCCAATAGTATCAAGTCCTGAATAATCTGAATTTTTTTCCGAGGAATACAATCTGTTACGCCTTCATATATCCTACTATTCCTTTCTACCTAGAAAACCAATGGCATATACACAACGGAATAGAACTTCATACTCGGACGTGTTCACTATGGTGCAAACTAGGGTCTTGAACATTGGTGAAAATAAGAAAATTCAATGGGACGCTCTGTATTATGGTGAATGAAGGCGAGGCTATCGCAGCAGTGATCTCAGAAGGGATGACCAGGGGATCACGCGCAATATAAACATCAAGATGGCCATACAAAAGTTAGACTGGGATAAAAGTTCTTCCAGAAAATCTTTGATTTCTTGGGAGGGACAATGGAAAATAAAATGAGATGGAGTGGGAGTTAACAAACTTCATTTGACTAAAAAGGCAGCCCGGTGCACTAAAGCTCCCGTTATGCGCAGGGTTCGGGGAAGGGCCCCACCACAAGGGTGTATTTTATGCAGCCTTACCTTGCATTTCTGCCAGAGGTTGTTTCCAAAACAAACTTCATTTGACTATTCCTTATAAAACGATACATAAGCTATGTGCAAAGCCAAAAGGTTTACAACAACAACATACCCAGTATATTCCCACAAAGTGGGGTCCGGGAAGGGTAGAATGTACGCAATACATACCACTACCTCCGAGGTGAAGTAGAGAGGTTGTTTCCGGTAGACCCCCGACTCGAGACCAAACAACAAAGCCAAAAGTTTTGAGAACGTAAATTTCAGCACTATCATGCACAATTACCAAACCAAACTAAATAAGCCAAGAAAAAACAGTAAACTGTACACTGAGGCCAAATGTGTATCAGCAAGATGATTCAAAGAGGCCGTTGACATATATTATAGCTGAAAGAGACAGCGAAAGGTAATCAATCAATTTCAGATACAAAAAGAGATAGAATCCTGTTACAAAAAATACATAATTTTATACCTCCTTTTGCTTAGCAGACTTCGGCTTCGTACTCCAATTGATAGGTCGCGAAATTTCAACTACCTCAGCATCTGGAAACACTCTTTTCCTGTGCATCAATAGTAGCATTATATATATCGTAGAAAATGCTCAAATAAAGAAAAAAAAATGATCAACTGGGTTTGTTATTAATTTGTTCAATATCACAAA
Organism: Capsicum pubescens; assembly: GCA_030864215.1. Classification (NCBI taxonomy): domain Eukaryota; kingdom Viridiplantae; phylum Streptophyta; class Magnoliopsida; order Solanales; family Solanaceae; genus Capsicum; species Capsicum pubescens. The sequence goes on from CM061547.1 coordinate 38,251,743, forward strand.
CATTCAAAAATAACAAGAAAATCATCAATTCTATACTTTGAATTCAATAACATTAATATCACAGACACCCAAACACTTAACAAATAACAAGAAAATCATCAATTCTGTACTTTGAATTCAATAACATCAAAATCACAGACGCACAAAATAGTTATATGCAAAAAAATACCAACTTGGTATATGTAATGTACTTGGAAATCACAAACAAAAACATCAACATGCCCAGTGTAATCAGACGAGTGGGGTCCGGAGAGGGTAGAGTCTGAACGCATACCTTACTCCTAACTTGTAGAGATAGAGATATTTCCGATACAATATAATAGGACACATTATACCAACAACCATCCAAACAAGAAAAAAGGGAATTCCAGTGCACTAAAGCTCCAGCTATGTGTGGGGTCCAGGGAAGGGCCGCAGCCACAAGGTTCTATTGCACGCAACCTTACCTTGCATTTCTACAAAAGCCTGTTTCCATGGCTTGAACCGTGACCTCCTGGTCACATTAGGGGCACAGCCAACCTTCGGCTAGGGGTTTCTTCAACGAAAAAAAATGAATTATTTATACATGATTACAATTATTTTTTATGTATATAGTAGGTATTGAACCCCCTTCGGCTAGTTTTCCTTTAAATATTGAACCCCCTTAGTTAAAATCCTGACTCTTGCTCTGGCCTCTCTGGTTCACATCACAGCAACTTCACCATTACTCCGAACCTCTCCTTCAATTTAAATCATATATAAACAGCGTAAGGTTCAACCGAAGGAGCCAGGAGGTTTGGATGAACCCCACAGCCCTACCTGAATCCACACTTGCTCAATGCAATAAAAAAGAAAAACCCCAAATACTTTCTGAAACATAAAAAAGACCCTCATACATGGATAATCAGTGTTATAAAACACAACATGTAAATCATCAGTTATGTACTTTAAAATTCAATAACATCAAAATCACACCATTCTTATAGAAATATCCTTCTCGGCCTTTTGGCTAAGAAGATCAAGTGTAGTATCTATTCTTATTAGTTCAATTAAGAAAAAAAAGCCAATTAAGTTAAGCTCCCACTATGCACAAGGTCCGGGGAAGTGCCCCACCACAATGGTGTATTGTATGCAGCCTTACTCTGCATTTCTGCAAGAGGTTGTTTCCAAGGCTTAAACTCACGACCACCTAGTCACATGACAACAACTTTACCAGTTCTTATGAGTTTAATATCAATAATAATCTATAAAAACATGTAACATAAGAGATAGTAACAGGAACAAAACTACCACAAAATAATGCTACAAATGCACCCACCCGAAACAACAAACATCACCCAGAACTCTAAGAACAAGAAACTACAAGTGTCGCACTACGACTACTAGTACGGACCACAAAACAAAACTCCTACCTACTAGCATGGAATATCAGCTCGATGCACTGAAGCTCCCGCTATGCACAAGGTCCGAGGAAGGGCCCCACCGTAAGGGTATATTGTACGCAATCTTACCTTGCATTTCTACAAGAGGTTGTTTCCAAAGCTTAAACCCATGACCACCTAGTCACGTGACAACAACTTTACCAGTTCTTATCAGTTTAATAACAATAATAATCTATAAAAATATGTAACATAAGAGATAGTAACAGAAACAAAACTACCACAAAATAATGTTAGTGGAGCCACCTTTCGACAGGAGATTATATTGTTTTTAATATCATTTTTACATGGTTAAAAATATATTTTTATGCACATAAAATAGATGTTGAACCCCCTTCGACTAATTCGTATATATACTTCTGAACCCCTCAATGAAAATCCTGACTCTGCCACTGGCTACAAATGCCCCACTCGAAACAACAAACATCACCAAAAAATCAACAAACAGAAACTACAAGTGTAGCACTGGACTACTAGAATGGACCACAAAACAAAACACTCCTAACTACTAGCATGTAATACCAGCCCGATGCACTAACGCTCCCGCTATGCACAGAGTCCGGGGAACCACAAGAGTGTATTATACACAGCCTTACCTTGCATTTCTGCCAGAGGCTGTTTCCAAGGCTTAAACCATGCCCACCTAGCCACATGACAACAACTTTACCTGTTCTTATCAGTTTAATAGCAATAATAATCTATAAAAACATGTAACACAAACAGAACTACCACAAAATAATGTTACAAATGCAAAAATTCAAGAAACAAAAACTAAAAGTTCAACACTACAACTACTAGTACGGACCACAAAACAAAACACTCCTACCTACTAGCATGGAATATCAGCCTGATGCACTAACGCTCCCGCTATGCATAGGGTCCGGGAAGGGCCCCACCACAAGGGTGTATTACCGGGGAAGGGTCCCACCACAAGAGTGTATTATACACAGCCTTATCTTGTATTTCTGCCAGAGGCTGTTACCAAGGCTTAAACCCACGCCCACCTAGTCACATGACAACAACTTTACCCGTTCTTATCAGTTTAATAGCAATAATAATCTATAAAAACATGTAACACAAACAAAACTACCACAAAATAATGTTACAAATGCAAAAATTCAAGAAACAAAAACTAAAAGTTCAGCACTACAACTACTAATACGGACCACAAAACAAAACACTCCTACCTACTAGCATGGAATATCAGCCTGATGCACTAATACTCCCGCTATGCATAGAGTCCGGGAAGTCCCCACCACAAGGGTGTATTACCGGGGAAGGGCCCCACCACAAGAGTGTATTATATACAGTCTTACCTTGCATTTCTGCCAGAGGCTGTTTCCAAGGCTTAAACCCACGCCCACCTAGTCACATGACAACAACTTTACCCGTTCTTATCAGTTTAATAGCAATAATAATCTATAAAAACATGTAACACAAACAAAACTACCACAAAATAATGTTACAAATGCAAAAATTCAAGAAACAAAAACTAAAAGTTCAGCACTACAACTACTAGCACGGACCACAAAACAAAACACTCCTACCTACTAGCATGGAATATCAGCCTGATGCACTAATGCTCCCGCTATGCATAGAGTCCGGGAAGTCCCCACCACAAGGGTGTATTACCGGGGAAGGGCCCCACCACAAGAGTGTATTATATACAGTCTTACCTTGCATTTCTGCCAGAGGCTATTTCCAAGGCTTAAACCCACGCCCAACTAGTCACATGACATTTCCAAGGCTTAAACCCACGCCCACCTAGCCACATGACAACAACTTTACCCGTTCTTATAAGTTTAATAGCAATAATAATCTATAAAAACATGTAACACAAACAAAACTACCACAAAATAATACTACAAATGCAAAAATTCAAGAAACAAAAACTAAAAGTGCAGCACTACAACTACTAATACGGACCACAAAACAAAGCACTCCTTACCAACTAACATGGAATAAAAGTACCATCACATCAAAAACCTCCCCAGATATAATCATTAAAACTCCTTTCTATAATAAATGATATGATACAATACAATCAAAAATCACAATATATGAAACAAAAATAACCAAGAAAACAAAATTGATCAAGTGGGGTTTTTGTGGAAATTACCTAGGAGTCTCCATGATGATCAATTCTTGAAGGAATTTGAACAAAAGAATGGATTTTTAGGTCTGGCTAATTAAATTCCCATATAGCTTATATTGGGAGAGTGTTGCAAATCTTTATTTTCTATATATATAATTATTTATTATTTATAATATAAAAATAGAAGAAAAAACGGATTGATATACAATATGCTCCGTCTCTTCAGTGGATTCTATATTTATATATAAAAAAATTAATATATATATATAATATTATTCGCATGAATTTTGTGTAGTGAAATTTTTTTTTTTAATTATATATTTATGTAAATAGTAATGAGTCCTATGAGCTTTATGACTCATTCTTCCCGCCTGGTTAAATAAATAGATAAGTAGTACATCACCCCCACCCCCCACCCCACCCCCACCCAGACACACACAAATCCCTAGGGGATATTTTGGATAATTACTAAATTGAATAAAAGTTTTTGAAATTTGTTCTGTATTAGTGAAATCTCGATAATTTAGAGCTTAATTTTTTAATCTATCGAGATATATAATTAGTCAAGTGAAATTCAATTGCAGATAAAAGGAAAAAACATAAAAAAATATAAAATATACAAATACGTCGTACTTAAATAAGTATAATCAACACGCAGTAGCTGGGAAATTGGAAAAATAAGGGCGCTTTGACATCATAATTTTTTTTATTGCATTTTTTCACCGGGCTTGGACCATGTCTCTCGAACAATCTCAATACATATGGCGCAAGACAATTCCACATATCAAGGTCGGAATGGGATCGAATGTTTTTACGTCTTACCGTAGTGCCCGATGTGTCTTGATTTCCGATTGATGAACAAGAAAGAAAATGGAACAATTGAATTCTAGACTCGCCCCCGACTACGTGTCTCGGGGATTGAATACCCCTATGTTCCAAGTCTGGCTTGACTGTTGATAATCAATGCCATTGAGCTTCGGTACTCTAAAATAGTAGTCAGAATATACATTTTTTTTTTAGTAAAGATATATAATTAGTTTCTTATACATTTTTTTTTATTTCGAATCTATCGAGATACTAATTAATTCCCCTATACGTCCAATAAAGATACAAAATTAGTTGGGATTTTTGTAGTGAAAATTTGTTTAAATATAATAAGTTAATGCGTACGTTTATGTTATTTTTTCTATATTTTACTTTTTTTTAAGATTGGATTTGTAGAATTCTAGTGGGTATGGTGTTTTTTGTTGCTGTATTAATGGTAAAGTAATTTGATATGTATTAATGATACGATAATTTAATTCGATATAGTGATTCGTTTTGTATTACTTACCGACCGAGTATATTGTTGTATCATTTATACAGAATAATTTTTAAAAATTCTTTCTACGTTTGATCTCACTTGTGGGATTTTACTACGTATATATTTTTGTTGTTGTATTAGTGGTAGAGTAATTTGATACGTATTAATAATATGATAATTTAATTTGATACGGTGATTCGCTCTATATTACTTATCGAATATATTATTGTATCATTTATACAGAACAATTTTTAGAAATTCTTGCTACATTTGATCTCACTAGCAATATTTTACTGGATATGTTGTTTTTGTTATTGTATTAGTGGTAGATTAATTCGATATGTATTAATTAATGATATGATAATTTAATTCGATATAGTGATTCGTTCTGTACTGAGTATATTATTTTATCATTTATACAAAACAATTTTTAGAAATTCTCGCTACGTTTGATATTCCCTCCGTCTTTAAATATTTATCATTATTACTAAGGATGGATATTTTACCATATTTTTCATTTTAGAATTAAAAAATAATTCTAAAAGTTGAGTACTATATTTTTATTATTTTGGGACTAATTAAATTATTCTTGGAAGTAAACATTGAATAGTTTAGCATAGAAAATCTAAGTGATTTAGTTTCCCAATCTGTTTATTTATAATAGTTGTATATACCATAATCTTCATTAATTAAAGGGATCAGATGATTAAAAAAATTAAATAAGAGTATAATGGTAGAAATATATGATTTCTTACGCGACGTATAAATTAAGAAATATGACAAGTATTTAGATACGGCGAAGTAAATTTTTTGAAACGCTTGTTAGATTTAATAAATACAGTGTATAAATTTATCTGATTAATTAAGAAGTACATGATAGTTTGGATAATTATTTAATGGAACAATAGTTTATATAATTCATTTTGTATTACTCATATAATAATTTATTTTGTATTAGTACAACAATTCACTATGTATCTGTGATTATAACAATTCATTTTAATACAATGTTTCACTTTGTATTAGTGATTGATATTACTTACAAAGCAAATTGTTGTATTGCTAAAACAAAACAAAATTCAGAAAACTTTCATTATGTTTGATAATTTTTTTAAAAAATTCTATTTTTATATATATAGCGTATGATTAAGATTACCTATTACATAATTAGTCCTTTTTTAAGAAAACGATTTTAAAAAATATACTGTTCAATATAAATTATTATTGTCGTGTAATCTAATATACAATAAATTTTTATAGTTCGACTCTTATTCAAACCTCACATATATGGAATGGAGCTAAGTCGTGGACTTGTTATGAATCGTGCTAAAAGATAGACGTTATCGAGCTGAGTGGACTTGTTATGAATCGTGCTAAAAAATAAACGTTATCGAGCTGAGTGGACTTGTTATGGATCGTGCTCAACCGATCGATGTTATCAAGTTAAGTGGACTTGTTTGAATCATGCTGAATGATAGACGTTTATTATCGAGCTGAGTGGACCTGTTAAGAATCGTGCTAAAAGATAGATGTTAGCGTGCTAAGTGGACTTGTTATGAGTCTTGCTATATGATAGACGTTATCGAGCTAAGTGGACTTATTATGAATCGTGCTTAGCCGATAGATGTTATCAAGCTAACTGGACTTGTTATGAATCGTATAGCACGAGGAGATAACATGGAAAAAATAATATGGACGTAGTATACGAACAATGAGTCAGACAACAACAACAACATACCCAGTATATTTCCACAAAAGGGATTTGGGGAAGGTAAGTGTATGCAGTCGATACCACTAACTCAGAGATGTGGTAGAGACTGTTTCCGATAGACCCCCGGCTCAAAGACAAAAACAGCACATAGTACTGGAACGGATAGGTATTAACACAACAACAAAAAATAGCAGGAACAGAAATATTACAAAGTAATACTACAATCGATCTACCGAAACAACAATTATTACCAAAACTCCACAAACAAGACACGACAAGCATAACACTATGACTACTTATGTTGCTCCGGACTCTTCAAAAATGTCAATATGTGCATGTCGGATTCTCCCAAAATAGTACATTTTCAGAGAATCCGACACTGGTGCGGCATCGAAAGTGGAAAGTCCGCGCAACAAAAAATAACATAAACAGAACTATTACAAAGTAATACTACAATCGATCTACCGAAACAACAAATATTACCAAAACTCCACAAACAAAACACGACAAGCATAACACGATGACTACTTATGTTGCTCTGGACTCTTCAAAAATGTCAATATGTGCATATCGGATTCTCCAAAAGTAGTACATTTTCAGAGAATCCGACACTGGTGCGGCATCGAAAGTGAAAAGTCCGCGCAACAAAAAATAACATAAACAGAAATATTACAAAGTAATACTACAATCGATCTACCGAAACAACAAATATTACCAAAACTCCACAAACAAGACACGACAAGCATAACACTATGACTACTTATGTTGCTCCGGACTCTTCAAAAATGTCAATATGTGCATGTCGGATTCTCCAAAAGTAGTACATTTTCAGAGAATCCGACACTGGTGCGGCATCGAAAGTGGAAAGTCCGCGCAACAAAAAATAACATAAACAGAACTATTACAAAGTAATACTACAATCGATCTACCGAAACAACAAATATTACCAAAACTCCACAAACAAGACACGACAAGCACAACACGATGACTACTTATGTTGCTCCGGACTCTTCAAAAATGTCAATATGTGCATGTCAGATTCCCCAAAAGTAGTGCATTTACGGAGAATCCGACACTGGGTGCGGCATCGAAAGTGAAAAGTCCGTGCAACAAAAAATAACATAAACAGAACTATTACAAAGTAATACTACAATCGACCTACCGAAACAACAAATTTTACCAAAACTCCACAAACAAGACACGACAAGCATAACACTATGACTACTTATGTTGCTCCGGACTCTTCAAAAATGTCAATATGTGCATGTCGGATTCTCCAAAAGTAGTACATTTTCAGAGAATCCGACACTGGTGCGGCATCGAAAGTGGAAAGTCCGTGCAACAAAAAATAACATAAACAGAACTATTACAAAGTAATACTACAATCGATCTACCGAAACAACAAATATTACCAAAACTCCACAAACAAAACACGACAAGCATAACACGATGACTACTTATGTTGCTCCGGACTCTTCAAAAATGTCAATATGTGCATGTCGGATTCTCCAAAAGTAGTACATTTTCAGAGAATCCGACACTGGTGCGGCATCAAAAGTGGAAAATCCGCGCAACAAAAAATAACATAAACAGAACTATTACAAAGTAATCCTACAATCGATCTACCGAAACAACAAATATTACCAAAACTCCACAAACAAGACACGACAAGCATAACACTATGACTACTTATGTTGCTCCGGACTCTTCAAAAATGTCAACAGGTGCTTGTCGGCTTCTCCAAAAGTAGTGTATTTTTGGAGAATCCGACACTGGTGTGGGATCAAAAGTGAAAAGTCTGCGCAACAAAAAATAACATAAACAAAACTATTACATAGTAATACTACAATCGATCTACCGAAACAACAAATATTACCAAAACTCCACAAACAAGACACGACAAGCATAACACGATGACTACTTATGTTGCTCCGAACTCTTCAAAAATGTCAATATGTGCATGTCAGATTCCCCAAAAGTAGTGTTTTTATGGAGAATCCGACACTGGGTGCAGCATCGGAAGTGAAAAGTTCGCGCAACATAGATGACTACTAGCTCTCGCTACGCGCAGTGTCTAAAGAAGAATTAGATCACAAAAGTCTATTGTACGCAAACTTGTCCGTCGAAGTTTGGAAATGAGCAAGGAAAGTCCCCTTATTTTATCTTGTAGGAGGCCTAAGTGTAAAGTAGAAGTTTGTGTCATTCTTATAGTTTATATGGTCATTTATCTTGAATCTTTTTAGCTGAGGGTCTATCGGAAACAGCCTCTCTACCCCTCAAAAGGTAGGCTAATCCCAATGTAATTCGTTTTTCACACTTTAATTATTAACTGTGTCACTGGTAACTGGTAAAGTTACTGCCATGCGACCGGGAGGTCATAGGCAGGGACGGCTCAACCCTTTCGGAGAAAAGGCGGCCGCCTAAGGCCTTTGAAATTTGAGGGACCTCATTTTTTTAGTAATAATAAATTACAAATTTTAAGAAATATATTAAATACTATTTATAGAAAAAAAACTTTTTATATAAAAAAATTTAGGAGTTTGATATAGTAAAAACTTTTTAATGCATTGACTATATTATTAATTAAAAAAAAATTATACGATTACATAATTTAAAAAATAGACTTTATAAAAATAATTGTTTTTTCTTAAAAATGTAAGGCCTCCGTTTGATTTTCGCCTTAGGCCATGAATTTGCTTGAGCCGCCCCTGGTCACAGGTTTAAGCCTTGAAAACAGTCTCCGGCAAAATGTAAGGTAAGACTGCGTAAAACAGTAGAAATGCCAAAAAGTTAAGACGCATCCAAACTGCCCCGATTTTTATTGGGTGTGCGAATCAAAGTCTCACATTGGTAACTAAAGGAACTGGGAAGCTACATATAAGGTATAGGATTTCTTAATGATGCGAGATCTTTTAACCTACTCGAACGCCTACATTCCCCACCAATCCATATGTTCACACGAAAAATCGCAAAAAATCCTCGATTTTTAGTATTTCGCTCATGGTTTGTGTTCTATTTACGAGTTTGTTGAATTGTTGGAAGCTCAATACTGTAATTAGTGAAACTTCATTTGCTTTCCGTAAAAGCAACTACTAATACTTATACTTGAATATACTATCTACCTCACATCTTTTGAGGTGCGACTTTTCAATTTTTACTGAATCTGCGTGAATACGAAATGCTTTATGCACCAGACTGTCCTTTTCTTTTCCTTTATTATGCAAGTAATTATTGTAATCTTTATAGAGTTGAATTTTGCACCTAGTACAATTATATATATATTTAATTTTGCAAATTAGGAAAATGAAATGTTACAATTTATTATGTCCAACTTGTGGACACTTTTGTCAAAATTAGAATTTTGATGTTGCTGCTTTCTTTCTTTATAATTTAATTGTGCCCACATAAATTTACTCCAACATTATTAAAGCAATTTCAACATCAATCAATATTTTTTATAAAAAAAATAATAAAAAAATTCACCCACTTGTCTCCTTTTATTCGTTAAAAAGCAAATTATTTTCTTGACATGAAAGTATTGCAAATATTTTAAGTGATTTCTTCTCATTTATCTAAATTTAATGAAGGAAAATGTTCACGTAATCGGTAAATTTATCGTCGTGTGATATAAGGGCACTAATTCGAACTGTTAAAATAACACTTTAGAGAAATATAAAGTAAGACTATGCACTATGAATTCCTGTGATCCGATCCTTGTTCAAAATCTGAATAATACTACGTACGATACAACAACAACATTAACTACTATCCAGTATATTTCCACAAAGTGGAGTCGAGGGATGGTAGTGTACGCAATCCATACCACTACCTCAAATGAAGTAAAGGTGTTGTTTTCGTTAGACCCCCGACTCAGAACAGATAACTATATAACAAATACACCCACGAGATAATACTATAAATTATCTATTCGAAATCATAGACATCACCGAAATGCCACGAACAAGAAACTACAGACACAGATACAAACAAACGACTCTTCCCTACTATTATAGACGAACTCCTACCCGGTAACCCTCTACCCTAATTCGCATCCTCCACACCTTCCTATCAAAGATCATGTCCTCCGTAAGCCGTAACTGCTCCATATCATGCCTGAGAAACTACAAACATCTTTCCTACTATTATGGACGAACTCCTACCCATTAACCCTCTACCCTAATCTGCATCCAAGATCATGTCCTCTGTAGGCCGTAACTGCTCCAATATTTCTTCGACCTATCTCGACCCCGCCTAAAACCATCCACAACCAGCCTCTCACGCCTCCGTACTGGAGCATCCGTGCACCTTCTCGTCACATATCCGAACCATCGCAACCTCACTTCAGTTCTTTTGTGGGAAGTGAACAAATAAACTTGATGATGAAGTCACAAATAGTGAAAAAGACTTGACGATGAAAGAGGGACCCATCTAAAGATTCATGAGGAATGAGTCATAGACACTGTATTAGTCAAGACTACTATCATTGAATATTAATAAAGCAGGCTAACTAAATCTTATCCTATTGAAAGTGAGCAATCACACACTTTCAAATAAAAAATAATACAACTCTTAAAGAGAAAAAAAAAAACAGTCTGATGCATAAAACATCCCGCGTTAACAAGATCTCGAGGACCACATTTCAAAGGGATGTGACATAGACATACGACCCTAATGCAAGCATCCGTGTCTGTTTTCACGGCTCGAACTCCTGATCTATAGACCACACAGAGATGACTTTACCCTACATTTTCAAGTCCATCCCGCGCTAACAGGATCTCGTGAGGACCACATTTCGAGGATGTGACATAGACATACCAACCCTAATATAAGCATCCGTGTCTGTTTTTACGGCTCGAACCCCCTTATCTATAGGCCACACAGAGATGACTTTACCCTTACGCTCATATAATCGTTCTACATTTTCAAGTCCAACCCGCGCTAACAGGATCTCGAGGACCACATTTCAAGGGATGAGACATAGAGAAATCACCCTAATGCAGGCATCCATGAGACCGTGACTGTTTTCACGGTTCAAACCCCCGATCTATAGGCCACACGGAGACAACTTTACCCTTACACTCATAAATTATTCTACATTTTCAGTGAGCAATCACAATTCACACACTTTCAAATCAGAAATGATACAACTCTAGAGGGAAAAAAAAAACATTCCGATGCATAAAACATCCCGCGTTAACAAGATCTCGAGGACCACATTTCAAGGAATGTGACATAGACAACCCACCTAATGCAAGCATCCGTGACTGTTTTTCAAATCAGAAATAATACAACTCTAAGAGAGAAAAAACAGTCCGATGCATAAAACATACCGCGTTAACAGGATCTCGACGACCACATTTCAAAGGGATGTGATGTAAACAATCCACCCTAATGCAAGCATCCGTGACTATTTTCACGTCTCGAACTCCCTGATCTATAGGTCACACGGAGACAACTTAACCCTTACACACACAAACTTATTCTACATTTTCAAGACTGAAAAAAGAGATAGACTGAAATATCAACAAAAGCCAACATCAGGAGATCACAAACACCTCATTCTATCAACAAAAAACTTGCATCAGTAAATGAAGCACTTTACAAGAATTGTCCAAAAAAAAAAAGGAGGGGGTGGGGTGGGGTGGGGGGTGGGGGGTACTGCTGTACAAGATTTAAGTAAAGAAGCAAAATCTGGTTGTGTTTCATCATCTAACTTGCAAAGTAGCTTCCTACAACTCAAGCAATAACAAAACAAGATTTCAGTCTGCAAACTTACACATTCTTTAGGCGAATTCATCTAGTTCAGAATCGAGACGTAGTTGATTGATACTTGAACAAGAACGATTTCTTTCGCCTTGTGAAATAAAAATGTGAACATGGACTCAAATGTGTCCTTCAAGGAATGAAAATGGCAACCACAAAGTGTAATAGGCAAACCAAGACTAGCGATACGTTATTTGAGCAGACCATGCTGATCTTTGCTGTATTGTTCCAATTTACCATCGACTAATATACCTCGTTCTCCGAGAATGCACAAGAAAGAAAATCCACGTCCTAAAGCAATGTCGGTAACAACCACAAGATCCAGTGTAGTAGGCAAAAAAAAAAGTAATCACACTTTTCCCAATTCGTTCGTGTCATCGTTGAACAATGGTCCGTGCTAATCTTCTTTGTATCGTTCCCCAAGAATACACAAGAAAGAAAACCCAAGAAGGTCCTAAAGCAATGTCAGCAACAGCCAAAAGATCCATTTATGAAACAAAGGAAGCGTAATAGGTAACAACGACTAATCACACTTTTCTTGATTCATTCACGTCATGCTAATCTTCTCTGTATCACTCCCCCCCGATGAAGACTAATCATATTTCTCTCTCCAAGAATACACAAGAAAGAAAACCCAAGAAAGTCCTAAAGCAGTATCAGCAACAACCAATCTCAGCCAATCATGGCCGAGATCCTCCTCGAGTTTCCTCTCAAAGTATATTCTCCAAATAGCCATAGCTATATGAAGGAGGACACATCCCTTAGCAAAGAAACTATGGAACTCTCTATCTTTTACGAATGCAACCATGAACAAGAAAAAACCAATTGCGAATAAAAGCAGTCCGGAGAAGGAATCTGACGTTTGGATTATCAATTGGTCATGGGGTGTCGATCCAAAAAGCTTACTGGCACGTTCTCTACCGTGGCTAAATATAAATACCTCGTTGCTGTAAAACATCATTAAAGCTCCAGAAGTTAACGCCACCATAGAATGAAGTATGCACAAGAGGAAAAAACCAGATGACCCCATTTGATCACTTTGAAATAGCTCACCAAAGCTTCAATCTTTGTACGATAATAACAACAACTATGCCTCGGTCGCAAACAAGTTGAGGTCGGCTATATGAATCCCCACTTCTTCATTTCAGCTCATCTCATATCATCACCATACTAAATAAGTGACCGTATTGATTTATTTCAGACAATACCCAAAATTACCTCCCTTTTTAGCTGACCAAAGGTTCAAAAATACATCAGAGGGTAAATCCAGATGACCGCATTTGATCACTTGAAACACCTAAATTTATCTCCTTTCTTAGCTCTCGAAAGCTTCAAGTTTTAAGCCTGGAGAATACATAAGAAGGCAACATACAAATTATTCTATTGATCACTTGAAACACCCAAAATTATTCTCCTTTTTAGTTATAAAACACAAAAGCTTCAATCTTTATAAGTGGAGAATACATAAGAGGAAAAATCCATATTGACCTTTTGATTATTTGAAACACACAAAATCATCAAAGATTCAATTTTTAGGCATATCACATATATCAAATCTTTTGTTCTTAGCTTTGGCTACCTATTCTCAAGAACCCCATAAAACAAAATAGTGAAAAGATTAACCAAATGTGCAAAAGAGATATTGTTTTCCCTCAAATCACAACAACAACAACAACAAAATCCCATGAGTGGGACCTGGGGAGGGGAGGGTAGAGTGTACGGAGACCTTACCACTACCTCGTGGAGGTAGAGAGACGATTTCTGAAAGACCCTCGATTCAAGTGTAGCAAATCCAAGTACAAATCACAAGAAACACAAAAAACAAAATAGTGAAAAAAACTAGCCAAATGAACAAAAGAAAGAGTTTTTCCTCAAATCACAAGAACCACATCAAACAAAATGGTGAAAATACTAACCAAATGAACAAAAGAAAAGAGTTTTTCCTCAAATCACAAGAACCACATCAAACAAAATAGTATAAAAAAGAAAAACATAACCAACTGTATAAAAGAAAGAGTTTTCCCTCAAATCACAAGAACCCCATAAAACAAATTAGTGACAAAAATTTAACCAAATGCTCAAAGAAAGACTTTTTCCCTTAAATCACAACAAAAAGGGCAGCCTAGTACCCTCTTCCTCGAACCACAAGAATCTATTGTACGCAGCCTTACCTGCATTTTCCTCAAATCACAACAAACCCCATAAAACAAAATAGTGAAACAAACTAACTAAATATTCAAAAGAAAATACTTTTTCTCAAAATCACAACAGCCCTAAAGCAAAATAGTGATTAGAAAAACACCAAATGATCAAAAAGAAACAATTTTTCCTCAAATCACAAGAACCCCATAAAACAAAATAGTGAAAAAAACTAACCAAATGTTCAAAAAGCATGCACTTTTTCCTCAAATTCCAAGAACCACACAAAAACTTTATCCAAAAAAAATAATAAATTTAACTTTTCACCAAATCACAAGAACCCCATAAAACAAAATTAGTGATAAAAATTTAACCAAATGTTCAAAGAAAGACTTTTTCTCTTAAATCACAACAAAAAGGGCAGCCTAGTACCCTCTTCCTCGAACCACAAGAATCTATTGTACGCAGCCTTACCTGCATTTTCCTCAAATCACAACAAACCCCATAAAACAAAATAGTGAAACAAACTAACTAAATATTCAAAAGAAAATTCTTTTTCTCAAAATCACAACAGCCCTAAAGCAAAATAGTGATTAGAAAAACACCAAATGATCAAAAAGAAACAATTTTTCCTCAAATCACAAGAACCCCATAAAACAAAATAGTGAAAAAAAACTAACCAAATGCTCAAAGAGCATACACTTTTTCCTCAAATTCCAAGAACCACACAAAAACTTTATCCAAAAAAAATAATAAATTTAACTTTTCACCAAATCACAAGAACCCCATAAAACAAAATAGTGATAAAAAACTAACCAAATGTTCAAAACACACACTTTTTCCTCAAATTCCAACAACCCCACAAAAAAATTAACAAAAAAGGATAACTTTTGAACACATACATAACACAAGAGCCTCATAAAACAAAATAGTGGAAAAAAAACTAACCAAATGTTCAAACTACAAACTTCTTCCTCAAATTCAAACAACCCCACAAAAAATTATCCAAAAAAAAGAAAAAAAAATTAACCACAGATCATTAACATATATTATATTATTGTATACAAATTTTGTACACAAAAAAGTATAAAAAAGCACCAAATGATCAAAAAGAAAGAATTTTTACTCAAATCACAAGAACCCCACAAAACAAAATAGTGAAAAAAAAAAACTAACCAAATGTTCAAAACATAGACTTTTCCCTCAAATTCCAACAACCCCACAAAAAATTTATCCAAAAAAAACAAAAAAAATTAACCACAGATCATTAACATATATTAAACTATAATACACAAATTTTGTACAGAAATAGATAAATTCTGTACACATACATACATATCAAAATAGGAGGTCAGCATGGGATATAGACAACATGAGTTTGGTCCATTTACAAATTCACAAATGTCAACTTTATGAATTTTCAGCTAATTTTTTTCGTAACTGATTTGGATGAAGGCTTTGACAGACAGATGGAATTCAAGAATTAGAGAGAGAGAGAAAGTATGAGAGAGAAAAGCTTTGGATCCAAAAAAAAATAAAAATCAAATTCTTAAACAGCTGGAAAGTGATTGAAGGAAAGAATATATTGGAAGAGATATTTTTCCTTTTTTGTTGGCTTTTGATAAGAGTCGGGACTCTAACTTTAAATATGTATAAATAAATATTTAAATTTGTTACGCATTCGGTGTATATATACCAAGTCAATATATATATATATATATATATATATATATATATATCATGTGTTTGAATTTAAAGTTATGTGTTACTTAAGACGAAATACATATACAGGTCCTGAACTATTTTACTTTTCCCGTGTAGATACTTCAATTAAGTCAGGTACCTATTGAATCTTTTACTTATTCACAAATGGTTTCAATTGAGACCAATTTACTGACGTGAAAAAAATGTAAAATGTGTGTAATACACACGCTGATAATATGGTGAAGTAAGGAATTAAATAACGACACGTGGCATTTTAATTTAAAATAATTATAAAAATAATTTTTTAATAAAATTAAATTTAAATTAAAAATAAATAAACTAATAAATCCCCTCAGCCCTTCTCTTCCACCCCCCCCTCCCCCCAGCCCCCTTCTCCACCCCCGTATCCCTTCTCTTCCAAACACCCCTCCCGCCAGGCCCCTTCCCCCGTATCCCTTCTCTTCCAAACACGAACCCCTCCCCCCCAACCCCCTTCCCCAACCCCCAACAGCCTTTCTCTTCCAAACAACACCACCCTCTTCGTTGATTGAACAGCCCCCCCTCCCCCAGCCCCCTTTGCGGATTGAACACAGAAAGTAAAAAAAAAATAAAAAATGTATGTTGTATTTTTTTTTTTTATTTCTTCAATGTGTTTTTTAAAAAAGTATACGGAGAAGCCATTAATTATGGTTTCTCACTCAATTTATATATGATTGATTTTTAAAGAAACCATTAATGGAGAAAAAGATATGGAGAAGATATGTATATATGACTTTTTTTTTTTTTTTTAATTTCTTTATAATGTGTTTTTTTTATTGGTTGATGGTTTTTTATGTTTAATTATGTTGATTAATTGTGGTTTCTCACTCAATTTATAAGTGAATGATTTTTAAAGAAACCATTGATGGAGAGAAAATATGGAGAAGAAGATAATGGTTATTTAAAAAGAAAAAAAAAATCTTTTAATGTATTTTTTTTTATTGGTTGAAATTTGTATGTTTAATTATTTTAAATTAATTATGGTTTCTCACTCTCTCTTGGGAGAGTGCATTACACATGCCACACCATGTCAGCGTCACGTCAGCGATTGGGCTCAATTGACACATTTTGTGAAGGAGTAAATGATTCAATAGGTACATGGCTTAGTTGAGGTGTCTATGCGGGAAAAATCGAATAGTTAAGGGGTCTGTATATGTATTTAGCTTTTACTTAATTTAATTATATAACCATGATAAAGAACGTTAGTTTGGTGTATACATCGGGAGCATGTAAGTTTTTACCGTAATTATTTGATACTACTTACTTAATGGGTTAATTTCAATTTTGGTATCTTAATTGTTGACAAATTTTAGTTGTGATAATACCCATGAAAATACCTAAACTTTGACCGGATTTTCAGTTGAGAATACTGAACTTTGCGGGGGTCCTATTACTCCTAGACTTTTTTTCCTGTATTTTAATGCCATATATTTGCCCACTTGGACACGTGTAAATATGAGGTGGCGTGTGTATTACACGTGCCAATACACGTGTAAAAACAAGATTTGGCCAGCGTCGAATCTGGGTATAGAGTTTCAGGGGGGAATTAAATCCACTTTAAAAAGTTTAGGGGGTAATAGGCCCCCCCACAAAGTTCAGTATGCTCGACTAAAAATTCAATCAAAATTCAGATATTTTCGTGGGTATCATCCCATTTAAGTTTAATTCTTGTGATATCTTACCAAGTATATTACACTTTCAATTAATTGCATTGTACGTTTTCGATCTATTTGCTTGTGAATATTCATAAATTTATCATAATTATTAATCGTTCCATCATTTAATTATTCAGGTGTTATGTTAACTGTTACACTATATTAGATGGTAATATAGTTCTACATATAATTAAATATAACATATTTTCAACGTAGGAAAATGTTAAAATAAAAATGCTTTCTTAAAAAATATTTTATGAGAAAACAAATGTTTACAATAAAAAGTCGTTTTTCTCATTTTTATGAAACTTATTTTCTAGATAAAATACTTTTCAACATTTTAATCGATCGAATATGAAAAAATTAAAATTCCTCCCTACTAAAAACACCCAAAATGACTAAAAATATATTTTAATTAATTAAAAATTAAATATTATAAATCATATATCACAATGATTCAATGCATTTTTTATTTTATTTTTTATTTATCAAAATATGTATGGTGGGGCAAAATATCTTGGAAGTCATGGGCTAACATGATTTCCTATAACAATCATTATTTTGGATTAAATTGTTTTTATTAATTTTATTTTCTTCAAAATGATGAAATACAATTATTGGTTGCAAAATATTACAATTGTAGGTCCCTCCCTTATTCTAGCTTATAGAAAAAAAGTTTTTTTTTTTTTTTTTGTTAATTTATTTTTAACTTTTAACTTTTTTTTTGGTTGAGAGTGGACCTTGAATATTTTTCGACTAATTTGAACTCATATCATATCGTGCCAATTCGAGGGAAGCACTCCATGTCAAAGGTTTTTCTGTACTCAGCACACGTAAAAGGAACCCCCTGGCCGCTGTTAAGAGAAAAGGAACTTCGTTCGTTGCATTATATTTTTAATTTGATAGTATATATAAACGCTTACTCATATTCGATGTTCACGCTAAAATTATATACATTTATCATAATTAAATTATAAATTAAAATAAGAATATGCATTAATTAACTAAGATGTAATAATAAAAATAAAAATGTATGTTATATACTCTAATGTCTTGTATTCGTTGAATTCATGTAAAAAATAACTTTGATAATATAAAAGAAAAATAAAATTATGACTTACGTCTTACTAGAGGCGGAGCTAGCTAGCGTACTAAGCGAGTTCAGATACAATTTTTATTATAAATTATTAATTTAGAATTAATTAACTTAAAAGAACTAAAGATTTCAAATCCGTAAACTTTAAATTCTGACTTTAATTTTTTTTTTTTTTTTTTTTAAAGTAACTTTATGGTTTCTTTAGTTTGGAAAAATAAATTAGAAAGTATAAATATAACATTGGCTAATGAAAACAGATTTATGTTATTTGCATTGACAGTATATAACTCGATATACTGTAACCTAAGTTGCTTGGACTTTCCAAAAATGTTGCCGCACTCGTGTCGGATCCTCAAAAAAATGCACTATTTTTGAAGGATCCGACACCCCCCGATGACAACGGATTTAAGTTATTCACACTGACAGTATATATAATTCGATATATTGTATGTAGCCTGAGTTGCTTGGACTCTTCAAAAACATTGTCGCACCCGTGTCGGATCCTTCAAAAATGCACAACTTTTGAAGGATCTGACACACACCCGATGACAACAGATTTAAGTTATTCGCATATAATTCGATATATTGTAACCTAAGTTGCTTGGACTCTCCAAAAATGTTGCCGCACCCGTGTCGGATCCTCCAAAAATGCACAACTTTTGAAGGATCTGACACACACCCGATGACAACGGACTTAAGTTATTCGCACTGGCAGTATATAATTCGATATATTGTAACCTAAGTTGCTCGGACTCTCCAAAAATGTTGCCGCACTCGTGTCGGATCCTTCAAAAATGTGCTACTTTTGAACGATCCGACACACACCCAATGACATTTTTGAAGAGTCCGAGCAACATAGATTGTAACCTAAGTTGCTCAGACGCTCCAAAAATGTTGCCGCACCGTATAGGATCCTCAAAAAATGTACTACTTTTGAAGGATCCGACACACACCCGATGACATATCTGAAGAGTGCGAGCAACATAGATTGTAACCTAAGTTGCTCTGACTCTCCAAAAATGTTGCCGCACCGTATAGGATCCTCAAAAAATGTACTACTTTTGAAGGATCCAACACACACCCGATGACATATCTGAAGAGTGCGAGCAACATAGATTGTAACCTAAGTTGCTCTGACTCTCCAAAAATGTTGCCACACCCATGTCGGATCCTCCATGCACTACTTTTGAAGGATCCGACACGCACTCGATGACATTTTTGAAGATTCCGAGCAACATACATTGTAACTACACTTCTTTTTTCTGCATTACCAAAAGTTAGTACAATGAACAATATTTATTGATTTGAATCTCTCAGTGAACTTTATACTTTTTTGATCCCTTCGAAAACATCTGATAAAATTGGAACGATACAGGGAAAAGTAACATCTGATAAAATTGGAACGATACAGGGAAAGTACAACGAAAAAATCTACTTACATTGGTTGCGACCGGCTGTGTCAACTAGTCTATCGATGAGGCGTCTAAGCCTCTGAGCGCCTGGACCCGGTCTAAGCTTTTTCGGGTTCCCAACTTTGGAACAAGGTGGATTACCCGCGCACCAACCACCTGGCGTAAAGCTACCATTCCATCGATGAAGAAATTCTTGATCGATCTTGTCCATAACCGGATCATCATTCTTGAACTTACGCGCAAATGCAGCACCACTCGCTACCATTTTTCCAATGTCATTGACTCTGAGAATATGTGGATGTTGTTTCGGAGGAACATCCCAAGAGATATAGTGTAAGTCATGGTTAAGAACAGTCGACGTAAACTCTGGTGCATTGCAGATAACAGTATGGAAATAGCCTTCAGGAGAGGACACAAAATTCGAGTAGTACATAAGTAGGTTCCGCGGAAGATTATCCCAACCCCATATGCAATACTCCACAAATGCGCGTGATAAGATCGTCCAAGCTGACCCTGTATCAAAATTTTGACATAGTAAGTGAGGATTCATATAGTCGACCCCAGAGTTCACTTGATTGTACTTGCAGATGGTGCAGGTCTACTTCCGCGTTCAGCAGAACCTAGTAACTTTGGCTAGACCGTGTATTTTTGTTAAACGAAATTCGCTTAATATGTATAAATAACCTATTCTAGAATCCAGAATCCGTAAACTCAAAATCCTAACTCTATCTCCGACCATATCATATGGAGTAGTTCATATTCTAACATTTTCGGATTCAGCTTGATAGGAAACAACGGTATTGAAACACATTTTGCAGACGGAGCTGCATTTATGCGAAATTTATCAGCAATTCATCAGATGACGGTACTAACTATGCATATCGATCACATCCAAAGATTGCAAAACGACTGTCAAATGCACTCTTAACATGGCACCAGTAGTTTAGTTTACACTACTAAATATGTATATCGATCACATCCAAAGATTGAAAACGACTGTCAAATGCACTCTTAACATGGTACCAGTAGTTTAGTTGACGATACTAGATATACAAATCGATCACATCCAGAGATTGCAAAACGACTGTCAAATGTATCTTAACATGGCACCAGTAGTTTAGCTTACGATACTAAATATGCATATCGATCACATCCAAAGATTGAAAACGACTGTCAAATGCACTCTTAACATGGCACCAGTAGTTTAGTTTACAATACTAAATATGGATATCGATCACATCCAAAGATTGAAAACGACTGTCAAATGCACTCTTAACATGGTACAAGTAGTTTAGTTGACGATACTAGATATACAAATCAATCACATCCAGAGATTGCAAAAAGACTGTCAAATGTATCTTAACATGGCACCAGTAGTTTAGTTTACGATACTAAATATGCATATCGATCACATCCAAAGATTGAAAACGACTGTCAAATGCACTCTTAACATGGCACCAGTAGTTTAGTTTACAATACTAAATATGCATATCGATCACATCCAAAGATTGAAAACGACTGTCAAATGCATCTGAACATGGTGCCAATATTTTAGTTTACAATACTAGATATGCATATCGATCATATCCAAAGATTGAAAACGACTGTCAAATGCATCTTAACATGGTACCAATAGTTTAGTTTACAATACTAAATATGCATATCGATCACATCCAAAGATTGCAAAACAACTGTCAAATGCATCTTAACATGGTACCAATAGTTTAGTTTACGCTACTAAATATGCATATCGATCACATCCAAAGATTGAAAACAACTGTCAAATGCGTCATAACATGGTACCACCAGTTCAGTTTCTCTACAACAAAAAGTAGTACACCTTAGTTTCTCTAGTTGCCGATATTGATGTTGTTACAGGAGGTCAGTATTTTCACTACGACACACATATGTTGATGTTATGTGCACTTTCTATTTGTATTTGTGAGGCGTAAACATCAGCAAACATGTTCAAGAATGCTAAAAGTATGCAGATATAACTGTTCAATATTGAAACACATTTTGCAAACTGAGCTGCATTTACGCAAAACTTATCACCACTTCATTAGATGACGATACCAGATATGCATATCGATCACATTCAAATATTGAAGACGAGTGGCAAATGTATCTTAACATGGTACCGATAGTTTAGTTTACAATACTAAATATGCATATCGATCACATCCAAAGATTGAAAACGACTGTCAAATGCATCAGTATTGAAACACATTTTGCAGACTGAGCTGCATTTATGCAAAATTTATCAGCAATTCATCAGATGACGGTAATAAATATGCATATCGAGCACATTCAAATACTGAAGACGAGTGCCAAATGCATCTTAACACGGTACCGATAGTTAAGTTTACAATATTAGCTATGCATATCGATCACATCCAAAGATTGAAAACGACTGTCAAATGCGTCATAACATGGTACCAATAGTTTACTTTCTCTAGTTGCCGATATTAATGTTGTTACAGAAGGTCAGTATTTTCACTACGACACACATATGATGACGTTACGTGCACTTTCTATTTGTATTTATGAGGCGTAAACATCAGCAAACATGTTCAAGAATGCAAAAAGTATGCAGATATAACTGTTAGAATCTCACCGGTAAAGAGTTTAAAGGATGTAGGAAGAGTTCTCCTTGGTGCAACCCAAAATATATCGGACTTAGTACTCTGATACAGCCCGGGGTCTATAATAAGCGGCATTGCTCTTTCTGCCCTGTAATAGGATAAATCGAGTGACATAAAAATTAACGAATGAACTATAAATACAGCCAAAGAACAAAGCAAGGAACATACTCTTTCCATCTCAACCGGCTTGTGTGCTCGATGAAGTTATAGTCGCGTTTTAATTGAGAAAACGCGTAGAGAAGATCTGTAAAGCAATAGAATAGATCACATTTCACGTTCAAGTAAAGAAAACGGAAGAATGCCTAATCTGGACTAACTTGTGACCAAAAAGTTGCTCGGATTCTTCAAAAATGTAGACAGGTGCATGTCGGATCCTCCAAAAGTAGTGCATTCTTGGAGGATCCGACACGAGTGAGACAACATTATGAGAGTCGAGAACTAACCGTCTTGAGTTAGCAGGGGATAATCAGAAGCACTCAGGTTAATAAACCAATCCCAGTGCTTATACTTCTTCAGGAGAATAGAGGCGGCGTGTAGCGTGTTAGAGACCATGGTCGGACCCCGGTATGTCACCATGTTTGCTTTCGTAATCACGTGCACGTTTCCAACCTTGGCGAAAACAGGTTCTTTTGCAACTCTTGAAGCAAGCTCTAGTCTCTCCTCTACTGACGATTTTAAGTCCAGATGAACGACGTAATAGTTCCACGGATGATACAGCGATTTCAATGTCCTCCAGAGTTGACCTAGTTCACCATTTGATCCGGATATGAAATAAGCAAAACGCGGTGCAGGAGGAGGAGGAGGTGGTGGAGAAGGTGGCGGAGGAGGTGGAGGCGGACTTGGAACTCGCTGAGCTTTTACTTCACCAAAAAACGAGGTGATTTGACTCTCCACATCACGGGATGGGAAAATCGAGATGCCCAAGTCGAAGAAGGTTGCAAGAAGGGAAACAGACATAACTGAGCTTATAATAAGAGGTAACATCCATCTTTTCTTCGTGTTCAACGACCTCATGTAAGCTGACGAATGCCTCTATTCTCTTCTCCGAAGTCTACAACAAACAAGCACGAGAGGCCGGGTTTACAGTCTCCCCTTCAGTATATACCTGAAGGAACGACTGACAATACGCGGATGATTCACCTCCTTGATCTCAACGCGGGAAGTGGAATCCTACTGTTTATCAAAGATTCTTTCACTCCGCCTCAGTAGCTTCCTTAACTCATTTACTAGGCAATCGCGAACCAAAAGGCCCCTCGAGACCTATCTGATACGTCTATGCATATTCTGTCGAATCAAAAAGCAACCACATCAAAGGTCAGTAACAAGAATAAAAAAGCTCTTGCTATTGAAAACGTTGTCGGAGCCAGAACATTCAGTAAGGGAATTCAATATATAAAAAAGAAATGCGCGAAGAAGGCCAGGCGATTTAACGTATAGTATTACTATATTACTTATAGCAGTAACATACACAACGTAATCCGATAAGTGAGATCTGAGGAGGGAGGATAGGATGTAGTATATAGTATACTATGTTGCTCGGACTCGCCAAAAATGTGTCAAAAGTAGTGAGGTTTTGAAGAATTTGATACTGGTGCGGCATTGAAAGTGAAGAGTCCGCACAACTTAGATACATATATACATAAAAATGAACGATATTTAACCTACCTACGCTGTGCATTTTTCTCGACAAAGGGGTGTCAATTGACTCCCCTTCGGCTAAGGTGGATCCGCGTTCAACTATACTATATTCCAAGAATCTCAAACTCAAGAGTGCGACTAGTGGTCAATGAAGTTACTCGATACCTATGTTGGTTGGATATAACAAGTACCCTGTTGAATTAGTCGAGGTGCTAGCAAGCTTCCCGAACACCACGGGTGTTCAAAAAGACAAAACAAGAATCTATTCAACTATACTATATTCCAAGAATCTCACCCTCAAGGGTGCGACTAGTGGTCAATGAAGTGACATGATACCTATGCTGGTCGATCGGATATAACAAGTATCCTGTTGAATTAGTCGAGGTGCTAGCAAGCTTCCCGAACATCACGGTTGTTAAAAAAAAAGACAACAATAATCTATTCAACTGTACTATATTCCAATGATGGACATCCAAATGAATCTTTTTAAATAACAAAAACAAACAGATATAAACATCTAAATGAATCTTTTTAGCTGAATAAAGCCAGAAAAATGTTACATCAGGACTGCATTTTGGGATCAAACAAAGCAAAAACATAGGCCAATATAATAATGCAGCAACAAGAAGCCCTATGTTGCTCGGACTCTTCAAAAATGTCAATGGGTGCGTGTCGGATTCGCCAAAGCTAGTGTATTTTTGGAGAATCTGACACGGGCGTGGCATCGGAAGTGAAGAGTCAGCGCGACTTGGACAACAACATACCCAGTGTATAGTAGAGTCTGGGGAGGGTAGAGCAGTGGCGGACTCAGGATTTGTGGATCGTGGGTGCTTGAAAGGTTCGAACATACATATTGACGGTCAAAGTTTTAAGGTTCCGCCTGAAAACTAAAGTACCCATCTATGTTTTTGACTTACTGTGTGCTTTTCGAAATCTTATACTAAATTTTCGACATTTTTTATATAATTATACCTAATCTGCATCAGATTTAACGGGTGCTGGAGCAACAAAAAACTGGCTATAGGTCCGCCCCTAGGGAGGGTAGAGTGTATGCAGTCCGTACTACTATCTCAGAGGTGAGGTAGACATGTTGTTTCCAATAGACCCTCGGCTCAGGATAAAATACGATCTGAAAAAAGACGTAATAAAGGTACAAAAGACAATAAGGAGTAAAACAAAAAAACAGATACTAACAGAACAATACTACCACAAAATACAACTACCAGCGAACTACCCGAAACAACATATATCATCAAGAAACCGAGAACAAGAAACTACAAACGTAGACCTACAACTACCAAAAAAGGACAACACTCCTACCTACTAACGCGTTCTCCACACCTAATATAATAAAAGGGCAGCTCGGTGCACTAAAACTCCCGCTATGCATAGAGTCCGAGAAGCAGCCCCACCATAAGGGTGTATTGTACGCAGCCTTACGTTGCATTTCTGCCAAAGGCTGTTTCCAAGGCTTGAACCCGTGACCTCCCGGTCACGTGCCAGGCTGGCAGCAACTTTACCAGTTACTTCAACACTCCCCTTCACACCTAATATAATATGCCATAAAAAGAAAACATAATATAACTCCCTAATTTGATTAAAAACATAATATAAATGCAGTAACTTTTAGTAATTTTTTACATGCATGCATGTAAAGCTGAGTCAGTGATCCCTCGTCGAAAAATTATACTGTATGGATATTTTTTCATAGAAAGTATTAGTTCAAATCTCAAGCGCTACATTAATGTACCTATTATTACTTTATATCCTGGATCTGCCTCTATCGTTATAAAAACACCTAAAAACTACAATACAAGAAAGAAAAAGAAAATCAAATTTACATGTTCATTTGACATAAATAAAATTAAGAAAAAATACCTTTATTATGGAGAATTCATATATGGTTTAAGAATCTTGAATATATATGCTCCTTTTTTTAATTTTGTACACATTCAAGAATTTTGAATGATGAATAAAAATGTATTTGAAAGAGAATAAAATCTTCTTCAATTTTGGGTTTTTTATGCTATATTCTGTTAAATCTTAACTGATTTCCCGGAAAACATCCTACTTTAATTTCTTACAAAAAATAATATTTATGTATTTTAATTCATGCGTAAATAATTTATAATTTTTTTTTATATTAATTTGTATTTTAATTCATGCATAATAATTAAGATACTTTTTATTTGACCATAAACTTTTCATATAATATAAATATTTTTTATTGTAAAATTTGTAATTTTAAAACTTTTAATGTTGTTTCTAGTTATATATGTATAGAATTTAACATAAGAATATTAAGAATTTAATATTTGAATTAAAAAATATACACAAAATAACATTCCTCCATCTTGTATCAAAGATAAGAATATTAATAATTTAATGTTTGAATTTTAAGACTATAATTTAAAAGAAATTAACTTTGATAGGAGAGATTTAATTACTTTGTAGAGAAAAAAAACTATTTCCTCTTGCACTATAGGTAAAGAGAAAAATGAATTATTATTTTATCATAACTAAATAGTTGTTCCTATTATTTGATAAAATCACAAAATGAATTATTATTGTTACTATTAGAGTCGTTTGGTATGAGGTATACAGTATAATAATTTCGGAATAAAATGC
Organism: Capsicum pubescens; assembly: GCA_030864215.1. NCBI lineage: Eukaryota > Viridiplantae > Streptophyta > Magnoliopsida > Solanales > Solanaceae > Capsicum > Capsicum pubescens. The sequence goes on from CM061547.1 coordinate 38,278,989, forward strand.
AACAGGATTATTTTATCATGCATTTGGTTGGAGGTATTAGCCAGTCCCGTGATTCTTTATACTACCATTTATACCACAGTGATGAGATAAGTTAGTTATCCCACGTACATGGTGGGATAACTTATTCCACACACACTGATATACGAGCCTCTTCAAACTAAGTTTATTGATATCGACAAGGATCCTTTAAGGATGCGGTTAGTATCGTAGGGAGGGAAGATCTACGTACACCACCCTTTTCAGATCCCGCTTGTGCGATTACACTGGGTACGTTGTTATACAATTGGGGGTGGGGGTGGGGGTGGGGTAAAGAATGTCACATAGCAATATATATTTCATCTTTAGATCTCTGAAAATGACTTGATTGTTCTAAATCCATGATTATCTGGAAGAGGTCCATTCCCTGGCCTAACAGATATTATCACTTCCAAACCTGAATAAAAAAAAAAAAAAGATGTTAGAAAATTCAACCAAATATATTACATAATGAAGATTTATTGTATGAAATATCTGATAAAATCTTGTAGCAAAAATAAGTTCAAATGAACAATTAGTTATCATTCGAACTTTGGCGTTAAAGTGTGAGATCATCTCATCTAAAAACTTAAGTCGTTAGAGAGCGCGTACTTTTATTTACTTTAGAGATAAGCATCCAGTACCCCATCGAACTATGACCAAAGTTGCTACGATACACTCCAACTTCACAGGGGTCCTATTATCCTCTGAACTCAATTTTAGCGTATTTGTGCTGACATGACAATTTTTTTTTATATAAAATGGGACCCACATCAAAGGTGTCATGTCAGCCAAAAAAATTAACAAAAGATGTCACGTCAGCATAAAAGAGTGACAAAAATACGCTAAAATTGAGTTCAGGGGTAAGACCTCCATGAAGTTAGAGTGTGTCGTAGCAAATTTGGTCGTAGTTCAGAGGCGTAGTAGATGCTTACTCTTTACTTTATTATATTCTCAACAAGCCCCTTCACGTGCGGACTTGATTGTTTTTTTTTTCATTAGCCAACAAGCACGTGGAAATTCTCTTGATAATGGGTGGCGGTGAGATTCAGTCTGAGGACACTCGCCGCATACACAAAGTACCACAACAAACCCAGCGTAATCCCACGAGGAAAGTCTAGAGAGGGTAAGATGTACGCAACCTTAATGGGGGTAGAGAGGTTGTTTCCGGGACATTGTGAATTGTGCAACCAAGGAAAAACAAGTTTCACTGTTTCAAATCGCGTAACTGGAGAATAAGTTTCTTTAAGATCAACACCATGTGCTTAAGCGGTTGCTAAGTTGCTCGGACTCTTCAAAAATGTCTACGGATATGTGTCGGATCCTCCAAAAATAATGTATTTTTGAAGGATCCGACACGGGTGCGGCAACATTTTTGGAGAGTCCGAGCAACTTAGAGTGCGGTTGGCCTTCCTACACTGCCGAATGCCTCTTTTCTCTTCTCTGAAGTCTACAACAAACAAGTGGGAGAGGCAGGATTCGAACCTACGTAGAAAAACTTCAACAGATTTACAGTCTGCCGCTTTTGACCACTCGGACACTCTCCCCTTCCCAGGCCGAGGCCCCCCTCAATGAATTCTAATTCTAAGAAGGGGGGCGGCGCCCTGAATCAGCTTTTGCTTCAAGACGAACATTGTTGCTTCGATAAGCTTCCATCTGCAACAAACTATCTATGTATTTTTAGTAGAGCTACCATCTCCCATGACTTTCGTCCATTGTTGGTTGTTGTCTCAAGTTCAAGTCTACATTGATACACAATATATGTAGTTGACGCGCCATAACCTCAGATGTTGGCGCAAGTGATGCATCGTCTTTTGGAATATGAAATGTCGGATTTCTCATAGTCTGTCGAGTGATCAATTGGTACCGCTTCAGGTAATTGTCGTCGTATGAAAGTGATCCTTCTGCAAATGAGTCTTCACAAGTGTTTTGCCTACCACGACGGTCATGCATTTGATCCTAAAAATTGCAGGAAACATGGATTTGTTGACGCGTTCTAAATTGTTTGAGGAGCCTGTCGGGCTGATGCAGATCTACGTACTACATCCCAACATAGCAGTAGCACCACAATCGCCAAAAATATTCTCCTGATCGACGATAATCTGCAAGATTTTTCATCACATCTGAAGTATATGGCTTCCAAACAAACTGTTCATCCGAAAAAACAGTAATACATATTGGATTGTATGTGTCCAACTAAGCTGAATGTTCCATCTACACACGTATGGATCTTTCGGAGCTCATTCAAGAAGGTAATAACATCATCTCTTGCTTAAAGTCGATCAAGATTAACTATCTTCAATCTCTCCTATGCTCATACCTATAGACGCGGTAGAAAACCACATAATTCTTCTTAGGCTGAGTAGCTCTACACAATGCACAGGACAAGCCAATTCAGTTGATGTCATTGAGTTATGTCAAATGCATTAATTTGGCTAATGTCACCGAGTTGTGTCAAATACGTCAACATAACACTGCCCCTACTAACGCTTTGAAGTGTTTTGTCTCGTGCATTTTGTCACGCTACCCAGCCTAAGAAGAATGGCTGGTTTTCTGCCGCTTCGACAGGTATGAGCATGAGAGAGACTGAAGATGATTCATTGTGATCGACTTCATGCTAAAGATGACGCGCTATTACCTTCTCGAATGAGCTCTCAAATCCCCATATGTGTGTAGATGGAACGTCCAGTTTAGCTGGACACATACAGTTCAATATGTGTTACCGTTTTTCCAAGATCAAATTAGATAATCTTGTAGACGAACGGTTTGTTTTGGAAGCCATTACTCCAAAGCTGATGAAAATCTTGCAGATTATTGTCGATCGTGATATTTTGGTATGTTGTGGTGTCGTAGATATGAATCAGCCCGATAGGGTCCTCAAACAATTCAAAATGTGTGACATCCATGTTCCCTGCAATTTTTACGACAAGCATTACATGCACGACCATCATGACAATCGAAATGTTGATTGTACTAGACAGCATGAGAGTCATATCCAGTGTATTCCCACAAAGTGGGGTCTGAGGATGGTAAAGTGTACGCAGTCCATACTACTACCTCAGATGAAGCGGAGAGGCTGTTTCCGATAGACCTCCGGCTCAAGACAGATAAGTGGGATCGCTTGATTACTCGACAAATTATAGGGAGTCCAACACTCCATATAATGGAGAATGTACTCCTGATTGATAACTGAGATATGGAAGATCAGTTTAGTGATTTAGTTTCTACTTAGGAAAAGATCACAATTCTTTATTAGTTGATTCTTTCCTTATTTGTTTTGTATTCTCTTGTATATATAATCATACATATCAATGAAATCAATACAACTTCATCTTTATTCTCTACATTTATATGGTATCAAAACCAAAATACTCTTAACAGAGTCCAAGATCCATTTTGTTTCTTCTTCTCTTTGCAGCGATGGCCTCTTCTACCCCCGTCATTAATGCCGACGCAGACCCTGTCCTCAAACTCTTGATTCAATTCAATCCATCATCCCAGCTGCCCATTAAACTGACTGGCAGCACTAATTTCACCATCTAGAAAGCCCAGATTGCCATGTTGCTTCATGGCCATGACCTCTATGGTCATCTTGATGGCACCATGCTGTCCCCTGCTCAAACAATCACAACTAACGGCCTTGAGACAGCCAACCCTGAGTACAAGGATTGGTTTCGTCAGGATAAATTGATCCAAAATGCTCTCATGCCTCTGTAGATGCCACAATCACACCCACAGTAGCTTCTGTTGTCAACTCCAAAGCCGCGTGAGATCAACTTCACACTTCCTTTGCAAGCAAATCGCAAACCCGCGTCTTCAGCCTTCGTCACCATCTCAATCGAGTTAGTAAGGACAACAAATCCATTGTTGAATATATGCGAGAGATTCGCTCTCTCTCTGATGAACTCGCCACAGCAGGTTCACCCGTCAATAATGAAGAACTAGTGGTGAAAATACTGAGTGGACTCGAGTCAGAATTCCGCGAGATCTCTGCAGCCATACGGGCAAGGGACTCTCCTATTAGCTATGAAGAACTTTTTGACAAGCTTCTTGATCATGAACTTTTCCTCAAACATGAGGACCTCAAGAAGACTTCTACCCAGATCACAACAGTTGTTGCTCAACGAGTGCCAAATCCTCCATCAGCTCCATTAGCCCCACGCAACAATAGACGCCCATCCAACAACAATAACTGGCGTCCCCAATACAGGCAGCCTAATCAAAGCACTCATTCTTAGTATCCAATGGATAATTCTCAGTGGCGTAACTTCCCACACCATTCATCACGAGTGCGTTGTCAACTTTGTGACAAATTTGGGCATACAACAAATGTTTGCCGCTCTCGGTCCCCTAACCACTTTGAAGCAAAAACAAATTTTGTTGCGCACTCAACACCGAGTGACCCCTGGATTCTTGATTCAGGTGCTTCTCACCACATCACCTCGGATACCAACTCACTCCACAATGTTCAAGAATTCAAAGGTCTGGACGCAGTGACAATGGGCAATGGTAATGTGATTCCAATTACTCAAACTGGTAATACTCACTTAACTGCATCAAATACTGCTTTCAAACTCTCTAGTATTTTGTGTGCTCCAGCTATCAAACGCAAACTCATTTCAGTTCATCAATTTTGCAAAGAAAATCTAACCTCCATAGCATTTTTTCCTTTTACTTTTCTTGTGAAGGATCTGACGACCGGAGCACCTCTTCTGCGCGGCCCGAATAAAGCAGGTCTCTATGAATGGCCGTCCCTGACTCGACCAAACATCAACATTGCTATTGCTGGACCTTCCTTACATCTATGGCATCGAAGATTGGGCCACCCCCACTCTCGAGTTTTGCTTTCCATTTTAAACAGCTCCCATCTTTCATATTCTTCAAAAGACAAGTTTACTTATTGTAATTCTTGTTGCTGCAATAAAGCTCATAGATTTCCCTTTTATTTAAACACTTTATCCAGCAAACATCCATTAGAAATAATTTACAATGATTTATGGGTTCCATCCCCTGTTCTCTCTATTGATAAAAAGCGCTACTATTGTCTATTTGTTGATAAGTACACCAAATACATTTGGTTGTACACAATGAAAAACAAACATGAAGTGCAAAAACACTTTCAAAGCTTACATCCTGTGCTTGAAAAATATTTTGGTCACAAAATCCTCATACTTTACACTGATGGAGGCGGAGAATATAAAGTCATGGAACCATACCTTAATTCTAATGGCATACAACACCTTGTTTCTCCCCCCCCCCCCCCCCATACTCCTCAAAGGGTTGCCTTGGCTGAAAGACGTCATCGACACCTTATTGAGACTGTCAAAACGTTGCTTCATCAAGCAAGTCTGCCCTTCAATTTTTGGACATTTGCCTGCCATCATGCTACCTTTCTCATTAATCGGCTGCCCACTGCCACTCTTGATAACAAGTCCCCATTTGAAGTTCTTTTCAACAAAACACCTGCTTATGACTCTCTCCGAACATTTGGATGTCTATGCTACCCATGGTTACGACCATACACCCAAAATAAATTAGAACCATATTCCACACCTTGTGTTTATCTCGGTTTCTCCGTCACTCATCGTTGCCATCAGTGTTTCGACCCCACCAGTTCTAAACTTTTTCTCTCACGGGATGTAAAGTTTTTAGAAGAAATTTTCCCATTTGAAAATATTGTTTCTCACTTGAAACAAAACTTTTCATATTTAAATTGGGAAAACACCTTACAACATCAAAATCCAGATGTGGAAATAAGTTCTACCACTATTAATCCAGATCTCACCTTGCTTCCTCCCACTATTCCGTTCAGGCTAGGTGCACACCAAGATACCTGCTCAGTTCGCGCTGCGCAGGGAAATAACCCAGAGTCAGATCATTTCACCACTTCGGAATCAGGTAATCCTCAAACTACTTCCCTATCCCCTATTATTGATATCCAACCATCCCACTTCACATTTCAAAGCCAACTCCCTACCCTCTCTGTGCATCCTCGCTTTCTACATCGCCGACCACCAGTTACTCATATCTATCAGCGTCACCCAAAGCCATCACGATCCCTCCATGCTAACAGAGGTGCGAGCAGTTGCTCTCTTGACTCGCCTCCACCCACTGAACCCATAGTTCAAGTTTCACAAATAGAGCAAAATCGTGTAGTAACAAGGTCACAAAATAACATTGTCAAGCGACGAAAAATTGTTGACTACACTGCCCATATAACCCAGTCTGTACCCACCATTTTACCTGTAACCCACAAACAAGCACAAAAATTATCATATTGGAGAGATGCTATGCCGGCTGAGTATGATGCACTAATAAAAAACCAGACTTGGGAGTTGGTTTCACCGGACCACACAAGAAATATTGTTCCCTGCAAATGGTTGTTCTGAATCAAAACAAAGCCTGATGGCTCCATTGATAGGTACAAAGCGTGTTTGGTTGCAAAAGGGTTCACTCAAATGCCTGGGGTTGATTTTCATAAAACGTGCAGTCCAATGGTTAAACCAACCACAATTCGGACCGTCCTCACCATCGTTGTACAAAAAAGTTGGCTCTTACATCAAATAGATGTCAACAATGCTTTTCTTCAAGGGAAGCTTCAGGAAGATGTCTATATGACCCAACCACCCGGGTATGAAAGTTCAGCACATCCAGACTATGTTTGTCATCTCAAAAAGGCTATCTACGGGCTGCGACAAACTCCTAAAGCGTGGTATGATGCACTTATTGATTCTCTGATCCGAATGGGATTTCGTATGTTTGAATTTGATAATTCATTGTTTGTTCTGCATAACTTGGGAGTAACTATGTATATACTAATATATGTGGACGACATCATACTCACGGGCAGCAATGAAACACTCCTTCAAGAAGTCATTTCTTCTCTTTCCAAACGATTTTCTCTTAAGTATCTTGGCTTACTTCACTATTTCTTGGGCATTGAGGTACACAGGGATGCCAATGGTTTGTTTCTTAGCCAATCTAAGTATACTCAAGAGGTGTTGCATGACACTCAAATGCAGGACTGCAAAGGCGTTCAGTCCCCAATGAGTACATCTGAGGCACTACTGGTAGATGACGGAGCCCCTAAAACTGATGGCAAAGAGTATAGAAGTGTACTTGGTAAACTTCAGTACCTTTCCTTTACTAAATCGGATATCACATATTCGGTAAACAAGCTTACTCAGTTCAACAACTCTCCCTCCGTGGTTCACTGGAAGGCCGTTAAACGCATCCTTCGATACCTCAAAGAAACATCTCAGAATGGTATTCATATTTCTCCACATCAGTCCACTGATCTTTATGCCTATGCTGACGCTGATTGGGCGGGTGATATTAATGATCGCCGCTCAATCTCTGGCTACATTGTTTTTCTAGGTACGACTCCTATTTCTTGGTGTTCTCGAAAGCAACCTACTGTCTCCCAATCCTCTACTGAGGCTGAGTATAGGGCAGTTGCCTCTGCCTTGTCTGAAACAAACTGGATCACTCACTTGCTCAGGGATCTTCATATGCCACTCTCTGTTGCACCTACTGTACTTTGTGATAACCTTGGGGTCACATACATTGCTGAAAACCCGGTACATCATACAAAAATGAAGCACCTCGAGGTCGATCTTCACTTTGTTCGCAATCAAGTTCGCAATGGCCTAGTTCGAGTATCACACATCCACTCCACTGATCAAGTTGCAGATCCACTCACCAAACCATTATCTAAGCTAGCCTTCCAGCGGATGCTACCCAAGTTAGGTGTTGTCTCGTCACACCTAACTTGAGGGGGGCATAATGGAGAATGTACTCCTAATTGATAACTGAGATATGGAAGATCAGTTTAGTGATTTAGAAAATCAGTTTAGTGATTTAGTTTCTACTTAGGAAAAGATCACAATTCTTTATTAGTTGATTCTTTCCTTATTTGTTTTGTATTCTCTTGTATATATACACATACATATCAATGAAATCAATACAACTTCATCTTCATTCTCTACATTTATACCATATCCCAAAAGAGGATGCATCACTTGCACCAAAATCTGAGGCTATGGCGCGTCAGCTGCATTTGTTGTATCAATATGGGATTGAACTGAGACAACAACCTACAACGGACGAAAGTCATGGGAGATGGTAACTCTACCAAAAATAAAAATACAATAACTGAGACACAAAGCTCGTCTTGTAGCAAAAGGTTATGCACAACAATATGGTGTTGATCTGAAAGAAATGTTTTCTCTGGTGACTTCATTTGCAACGGTTTGACTTGCAGACAGTGATGGCATTTGGTACTCAGAGATTGCTAATTTCAGATTCTGCAAGTACACAGACAGTGATCGGGCAAGTTTCTTTGACGATAGACATAGTGTTTTGACAAATGATTTTGCTCCATGTTCATAAGTGATCATATGGAGTTATAAGATGCAAGCTACAGTGGCATTTTCGACCTCAGAGGCCAAGCGTGAGGGAGCATTGCGTTGTTTTTTGTTCGTCAACCATTTAATGGATCTGAATAGATGGAGCGATTAAGATGTCGATCATCTGAAAACATTAGCAGTTTACCACTACTCATCCACTTCCACTGCTAACCGCTATCGGCCACCAAAACGCTTTTTATCTTTCTCATACACCACAATAGGTAGAAAAAGATCTTAAAATCCAAAAGTAAGTCGATCCAAACACCCTCCATATATCGCCAACCACCGTCATCCTTCACCACCTATGTTGCTCGGACTCTTCAAAAATATCAATGGGTGCATGTCGGATTCGCCAAAACTAGTATATTCTTAGAGAATCCGACACGGGTGATGCATCGAAGGTAAACAGTCCCCAAAGCGGGACTGCCTGGCACGAATTCAGATCTTTAACAAGAGGTCTCGGGTTCGATCCTGGGGAATGAAATCTATCTTTGGTAGGTAGCACTTATTCCCAAAAGCGGGACTTCCTGGCACGAATTTAGATCAGTCAAGCCTCGACACCGGATGGGAAACCAAAAGAAAAATGACAGCAAGCACATCTTCAATCATCAGAATATTTTGGTTTAGCACTTGTATAACATAGAATAAAGTTGTTGCTACTATTTGTTATAACAGTAGGAAGGATAAGACGTTGAAGCTCAGATTCGGAGTAGTTTCAACGTAACAACAACGACAACAACATACCCAGTGTATTCCCACAAAGTGGGGTCTGGGGATGCTAAAGTGTACGCAGTCCATACCACTACCTCCGATGAAGTAGAGAGTCTGTTTCCGATAGGCCCCCCCGGCTCAGGACAGATAACACAGTATAACAACCAAAAAACATAGTTTTCGAGGTAAAACAATGAGAATTTTACCCGCTGTCTTTGCAGCTATAGCTTCTTGATAGGCATCAGTCACGAACAAAATCTCCGATGGATGATCTACCCCCAATGATGCTGTAATTTCATGGTAACTTTTTGTTTCTTTCTTATTCCTACAACAAGTAGAAGTAATTGAATTTACTTAACATGACGAGAAATCCAGATACCGATGAAATGTAGAAATTTACCCTACTGTCGTATCAAAAAATCCGCAGAGATATTTTCTCAGGTCACCATAGTTTGTGTAACCAAACAAAAGCCTTTGCGCCAATCTGCTGCCGCTTGAGTATATGTACACCTTAGGGACAAAACAGCTAGTCAGTTTCGCCAGCAGCTGGCAATATACAAGATTACAGACTTCGTAACACATTGTCAGGATAATGAAGAAGAAAAATGCAAATGCACTTAACGCAGCAAGCGGAAGCTGTTAATACAACAACAACTATTACTACGCCTCAGTCGCGAACAAGTTGGATCGACTATATGAATCCCCACTTCTTCATTTAAGCTCAACTAATATCATCATCATCATACCCAAAAAAGTAAAAGATAAATTTATATGCATCTATAGTAATGATAATAAAAATAATAACATTTGACGTTGCACCCAAGGGCGTGGCCTAGTGGTTCAATGAAGTAGGGTTGAGCACCATGAGGTCTCGAGTTTAATTCTCAACAGAGACAAACACGATTTCTTTCCATCTGGTCTAGCCTTGGTGGACAGAGTTACCTGATACCTGTTACTGGTGTTAGGTGGTAGGTATCCCGTGGAATTAGTCGACAGAGTTACCTATACTATTGGTAGTGGTAGGTGGTAGGTATCCCGTGGAATTAGTCGACAGAGTTACCTGATACCTGTTGCTAGTGGGAGGTGACAGGTATCCTGTGGAATTAGTCAAGGTGCGCGCAAGCTGGTCCAGACACCGGAGCAGCCCGGTGCACTAAAGCTACCGCTATGCGCGGTGTCCGGGGAAGGGCCCCACCACAAGGATGTATTGTACACAGCCTTACATTAGACGTTCTCCAACAAGTCTAGAACTTACTCTCAACAAGTAAATATCACCTATATCGAGCCTTATCTATAGCTAAATCGACATTGATTCCAAAAATTTGTAGGTCTTTCGAGACAACTTCCTTCCATGAGATTTAGGCGAAAGCCACTAATGATAGAGAAATTCCTTTGATCGTAATCCTACATTACGTCTTCATTTGTAACTACAACTTTACGAAACTACAGCTCGTTAAAAAAGAGAGATGCACAAGTGCGGAAACAATGGGAAAACGAGAGGAACCTTGACGCCTAAAGCAGCCCATCTCTCGAGCGCTTCGGGTACATCATCATAAACAACTCCCTCTAACTCGTTCTTTTTAAACCCCGTTTGCCATATATGTCCCTGCGTAACAGAATGTGAAGATCGACAATCACAACTTGTAACGAACGTGTGTTGAAACTTTTCACAACTGATACGCTCACCTGTAACGCCTTTAAGGCAGTAATTTTTCGGTCGGCTTTAATCATTGCCTCGACATTTGTTACCAAAGCTGCGATTACCTCCTCTTTGCCAGCATCATTAGAGGGGATGGGCACGGCACCAGCAACACCATTTTCCAAGTCTTCTTGTACCTGAAAGAAAAGTGTAACGGGGGCGAAATTCAAGTGGATAGAGCTCAGCTCGAGATCAACATATAGAAGAGGTTGCTAGAGCTCAGCTCGAGATAAACATATAACGAAATCTCATCTCAGAACAATTTTCTCAGAGAGTTGGCTTACTTGAGCTCGTAGTAGCTTAATATCGTCCTGTGTTTTTGCTGAATCATATGTTGCATCCAAATGTCTCCCCACGTTATCACGAGCATAAGGAAAAAGAACATCCGTAACAAATGATATGGGCGTTGTGGTTCCTTCAATATCCAAAACGATGCACCGCTGCACCAAACGAGCAGTCATGAGACACAAAGTGGTGTTTGGAGAGGGTAGAGTGTACGCATACCTTACCTTTACCTCTTGAAGGTAGAGAGGCTGTCTCTGAAAGACCCTCGGCTCAAGTTAATCAAATCAAAGTATCAACGGAAAGGAAAAACGACAGTGAAGAAAAACAATGACAACTAATAGGAAAGCGATTCGGTGCAATGTATGCAAGGAACCGTAACATCAACAACAAGGTGCGAACACCTAAACATAGTAAACAACAGACGATAACAGATACCAAAAGCACTTATAAGTTAGATGCATATGAGGCTAACTCAAAATCGTAAATTTCAAATGCTTACCCTTAATGGCTCAATGTCACCATTTGAAGCAAGAGCTCTTGCTTTCGCAGACAGCTTGACATTTCGAATGCTGCTTAAAGCACCATCGGAGTTACGAATGGGACCATGAGTTGGTGTAGTCGAGTCCAGTCCCGACTGATTAAGTTTAATCGCAGCATCAAATAGGTAATGGTAACACTCAGCCTGGACGATAGGAGGTAGAGAGTGTTATTTTGATAGACCCTCGGCTCAAGACAAAAACAGCCAAGAAAAAGACGTAATGGAAGTACAATAGAGAATAGATATTAACAAAAACAACAGATAGCAACAAAAATCGAAGAACAAGAAACTACAATCGCAGTATGGACATACTCCTACCTAGTAAGGGCATCAAGACAATGCGCTCGTACCTACTAACTTTCTATCCTAATTCGTATCCTCCACACCGTCATACCTAAGGTCATGCCCTTGATAAGCTGCAACTGCACCATGTCCTGTCTAATCACCTCTCCCCAATACTTAACTCGTTCGACCTCTCTACCTCTCCTGAATACATCCATAGCTAACCTCTCACAAAAAACGAGTTGAGGTCGTAGAAAAATATGCCAAAGCTATCAGTCACTATCAGTTTTAGTGTCTAATAAATCTAATTCTTGCAAATTGAACTAGCACCAGCTAAAGTATAACACACAAAAATAGAAATCTAGTATGAAACATTCACAAGAATCTAAGTTTAGCTCAATCTAAGTTGCTCGAACCCTTCAAAAATGTCATTGGATTGCATGTCAGACCCTCCAAAAGTAGTGCATTTTTCGAGGATCTAACTTGGGTACTGCAACGTTTTTGAACAGTTCGAGCAGACCACAACAAGAATCTATCTTTAGCTCAATTTAGCATAACTAATTGGGTAACCACAACCTATGTTGCTCGGACTCTTCAAAAATGTCAGTGGGTGCGTGTCGGACACTCCAAAAGTAGTACATTTTCCGAGGTTCTAACACGAGCCCGACAACATTTTTGAAGAGTCCGATCAGACCACAACAAGAATCATGACAGTGATGACCAATGTTTAGACCAATAATGGAACTGGCAGTCTGGCACTAGCTAAATTAGAAGACATAAAAACAGAAATGTTGTAAGAAACATTCACAATTTGGCATAGCAAATTGGGAAACCGCAACCTATGTTGCTCGGACTCTTCAAAAATGTCAGTGGGTGAGTGTCAGACCCTCCAAAAGTAATACATTTTCTGAGGTTCTAACACGAGCGCGACAATATTTTTGAAGAGTCCGATTAGACCACAACAATAATCATGACAGTAATGACCAATGTTTAGACCAATAATGAAACTGGCACTAGCTAAATTAGAACACACAAAAACCGAAACGCGATAAGAAACATTCACAAATCAGCATAGCAAATTGGGTAACCGCAACCTATGTTGCTCGGACTCTTCAAAAATGTCATTGGGTGTGCGTCAAACCCTCCAAAAGTAATACATTTTCCGAGGTTCTAACACGAGCGCGACAACATTTTTGAAGAGTCCGATCAGACCACAACAAGAATCATGACAGCAATGACCAATGTTTAGACCAATAATGAAACTGGCACTAGCAAAAGTAGAACACAGAAAAACATAAATGTACATTTGTTGAGGCTCTAACACGCGTGTGCGACAACATTTTTAAAGCGTCCGAGCAAACTACAATACTAATCCTAACAGTAATAACCAATTCTTTTTACCTTTAATAACAAAGGAGCACAATTAGGAAACTTGGGAGACTTATTATGTAGATAAGTTTTGGCCAATGAGACAGATAATACAAATCCATTTGAACACAACATACCAATAAGTTTATGGTTGAGAATTTGATTTATCCTTTGGCCTGTTTTATCTATATATCTAATATTTGACCAATAAGATGGACCTTCAAAAATCTTCGTAAACATGCACAATTAACCCTGAACTATGACCAAATTTGCTACGAGACTCCAACTTCACGGGTCCCTATTACTCATCAACTAAATTTTAGCATATTTTTGTCATCGTCTTTAGCTGAAGTGGCACCTTTTGTCAACCTTTTTAGCTGACGTGGGTCTCATTTTATGTAATAAAGTTGTCACGTCAGCACAAAAAATACGCTAAAATTGAGTTCAGGGTTGGAGTGTATCGTAGCAGCTTTGGTGATAGTTCAGAAGGGTGCTGAATGCTTGTCTCTAAATAAAAACATAGTTAGAATTTAGGTATGTTTGTTCATAACACATAAATTCTAATTTTTACTCATAAGACAGACGTTGATCAAGACATTTAAGACAATGAACTTGCCAAATTGACCAAAAGTTCTACTTTAGGCTTGACCGTAATGCAGACGTTCAGGACATTTCAATACATTACACTTGTTCAATTAACAACAATTTCTTCTGTTTTATAGACAAACGTTAACTAATATTTAAGACCAGACATTTTGAAGGACAAAAATTCAAGATCGAACGTAATAAGTAGTTACATAACACACACTAATAAATGGTCCACTGGACCAGCCCAAAGAACCCAGAGTTGGCCCAAAATACTCCACTAGTTTAATTTCCTATAAACTGGTTGTATTATTTGTAAAATGGGCAAACAACAGAAATTCCGACAGTTTGGAGCCTAATTATAAAAAATTATCATATTTTACATAATTGATGAAAATCTCAATTTTGAGTCTGTCGAGATACATAATTAGCTCTCGATAGATCTGATAAAGATACATTTTTTTCCTTTGGGAAGATACATAATTAGCTCCTGATACATTTTTTTTTTTTCGATTTTGGGTCTGTCGAGATACATAATCCATCCAATGAATACAGTTTTTCCGAAATAAAGATACATAATTAGCTCTCGATATATTTTTTCTTGGGTCTGTCGAGATACATAATTAGTTGAATATTTGTAATTACTTTTGTAAGGGTGATATCTTGTGTAAATATGATAAGTTAAGGTGTACGTTTATGTTACAAATTACCAATTCGATACCCTCGATGTGGTGGATGAATTCCACAAAATTTAAAAAGTAAACATGCGGACTAGTCAAAGTTCGACATCTATAAAATATGTATAATAAATCATTTTAATTATTTTGCCGAGGGGGTTCGGATGAACCGTTGGAGCCAAGCATCACAAGAATATGATTACTTAGATGGAAGTTTCTATGTATTTTCTATGTAAATTTGCAAGAGAAAATACCCTATTTCACCCTTGAACTATACCCAAAACGGCTGAGACACACCTCAACTTAACGGGTGTCCTATTACCTCCCTGAACTAATTAAAAGTGTAATTTTGACACTCTTAATGCCTACGTGTGCCTACTTGGACCCTTCAGTGTGTTGTGCCACGTATGTGCCACATAGGCATTAAGGGTGTCAAAATTACACTTTTAATTAGTTCAGGGGGTAATAGGACTTCCTTTAAGTTGAGGCGTGTCTCAGTCTTTTTAGGTATAGTTCAAGGGTGAAATAGAACATTTTCTCAATTCGCAAATTGTATATCAAGTTCCAATTAAGAAAAGGTCATTCTCAAAAATAATTATTAATAAAAGTTCCAATTAAATTGTATGTCATTATTTCAATATTGAAAATTGCCTCAATGTAGCATGATTCACTACATTAGGGTTCGTTTGACACGAGGGATAAAAAATAAAAAAATTTAAAATTAATTTTAAGATGAATTTATTTCATATTTAATTGAGATAAAATTAATGAGGTAACTATCTCGAAATTAGTTATCCCGCAACTATAGAGTTATTTTTGTCCCTTTTTTGAAGATGAATAACTAATCTCGAAACAGTTAATTCCAGGATAACTAGTTTCCCGACCAAACGGTCCTTGTTATTAACTAGTCATTAACCAATGCATTTTTCAAAGGGTTAAATTTATTATATTCAAATGGTGGTGTAGTAAAAATAAAATTTTATTTATTTTTTCTTGATAGGTATGTTAAATCAAACATAAACAAATAAAATTGGACGAAGAGAATATTTACAATTAGATCAGAGTATATATATATATAAAAAAAAAAAAATAGTGTAGCACAAACCTTATTCATATCTTAAAAAATAGAAGAATTATTTCCGATATACCTTAGGTACAAACTATCAAAGTAGCAATAATTTTTTTTTAAAAAAGAACAAAATATGCTGAAAAAAAATAAAAAAAATAACAATAAAACAAAAAAACTATTAACTCATATATTATCAACAACCATCAATTTGTACCAAAAATTTAAAAAAAATAAAAACAGGCAATTAATACCCCACAAGAATAATACATATCAACTTTTAACACGTTGCTAATTTAAATAAGGTTACGTGAAATAATTGACTTGACGCAATTTTATGTTAGCAAATGTTATCTTAGACTTTGGTTCTTTATTTTATTTTTTATATGGTTGAATTTTATTTTATTTTATATATATAGTAGATTTCGAATCCTCGTCAGCTAGTTCGTGTATTTATTTTTTTACATTTTAAACCCCTTAATAAGAATTTATTAAATTTGATTAAAGGGTCAGAAGGATATTTAAAGTATTTCATATTTTTGAGTTTTATATTTAAATTATTAGACGTATGAGTTTCTTACTCGAACTATCACGGACTATTTATTAAAACTCGCTCCCCTAATAGTTCAAATTTGAAATTCAAAAAAAACAGAAATTGCGAATTATTCAATTTTTATGTATGTGTTAGCCTACAGATTTCAGGGAATAGGTACGTCAGAATAATTTTTTTTTTTGCTGAAAATTCATGATTGTGCCCGTGACGATAATTTAAAATATTTTAACAAGACTTTAAAAAGTCCAAACAAATAAATTTAAACAAAAATACTTCTAATCAAGAACAAGTTTCCATATATAAAAATACTAAAAGATAGGCTCCACATATTTTATGTTAAAAAAAAATATTTCTGAAAAATTCTTTATACTTATTCGAGTTAAGGGTGTAATATGATGTAATTATTAGTTAACACTCAAAAATATATAATTCAAATGGAATATGGTGTGGAATAATGGGCCATCAAAGTCCAAAGGTACATAAAAAATTTAATTCATGAATATTCGTCTCACTAAATATAAAAATTGGCCATGATAATAATATTTATCAAATAACATCACATCAATGTGAATATATTATTAGTACTATATGATTTAACAAAAAAGTATATAATACGTTACAAGGAATGTTGTTGGCATGTGTCAAATTGAACTTTTTGGGGTATAAACGTGATGTAACATGCCTTGTATTTTTTTATTTTTCATTTCGATATTTGGTATCTGTGTTAGTGTTCTGATTTGAATTATTCACTACATGGCCCATTTCGAGGACATTCTCAACAAGATTTTTTCCATACGCAGAACAGTAAGAACTCAAATCTAAAACCCCTAAAAGTATAACAATTTCATCGCTGCACCATAATCCATATTAATATGATTTTTTATTGTGTCGAGGTACTTGTTTTTTCACATAACAATAAGTTTGTAGTAACACGTTTAATTCAAGTTGGGCATCCAATAGGGGTGTGTAAAAATCGAACCGATCGATAAATCGAACCGATAAAAATGTTATTGGTATTGGGTTAACGATTTTTTGTTGGTTTTATGAAAAAAAAAAATTATTGGGTAAAGGGTTCGATTTTGGCTTTAGCTTATTGGGTTATAAACCGATAACCCAATAAGGATATACTAAATTACTGTTTTACCCTAATTTATGTGATATATTATACACTACTTATTCACAGTTCAGTGATTCACAAAGTATTAACTTATTCAAGCAACAAAAACACAATACAAAACACGGGTATTACCGTATTGGTAAGCTTGAAGCATTCAATTAGCTTACAACAACTATGAGTTAGTTTTTTTTCCGAATTAACATTCAGTTTAAATTTGAAGATTCTTGTTAACGAAAACGCATTGTGTAGGAGTTTGACGGCAACTAAGATTCTATTTTCTTATGTTAGTTGTTACTATTTCTAGTTTATGAGTATTTTCTTATTGGTTAAACCGAAAACCAAACCGTTAAGGACCAAAAACTAATTAAAAAAATATCTTATTGGTTTTACATATTTAAAAATCGAAAACCAATAAACCGAACCCATAACGCATAAAATCGAACCGAACCAACCGATGCACACCCCCTATCACCCAAGATGAATCAATACTAAATTACCCAGCTCGTCATACTACGGTTTTCTGCAGGATTCTATATGTATTTATGAGATTGAGTATGAAATTTTACTTATTACTTTATACCAATTAATATCGTTTACCTATTTTCACGCTAGAATTGGAAATCCCCGATCGATATAAAACTTAATTTAATCACTAAGATTGCGTATAATAAATTTTTATGGTTCAATTTTTTCAAACTTTGTGCATTGTAGAAACTTTAACGCATCGAGCTGTACTTTTTTAGATTATCTTTTATTGAGAGTTGGAATGAAATAAATTGTGATAGAACAAAAGGGACATATTTATTAATATTGACAATTTCAATTATTTGACTAAAATTGAATGATCAAATAAGCTATGTACACGTTTAAAAAATAAATTATTTGATGTTCACATACTATGGCCCTTCATTTTTCAATTGGACAATAACATCTCAATTTTTTTTTCTTTAAAAAATAAATAAATCCACTCGATGTTTGTTATTCGTATTAGGCTCTATTAAGTTTGAATCTTCATATCGCAGAGTCTATTTCTGAGGACGAAACGCTTATAACATAATTTTGCTCATTACCGAGGATTCAAATTCAGAACGTTTAATAAAAACGAGAAGGTCCAACTATCGCACCACGATCAGGGGCGGAGCTATCCTTAGGATATGGGGTTCATCCGAATCCTCCCACAGAAAATTATACTATATATATATTTAAAAATATTTTTTATGTATATATTAGATGTCGAAACCTCTTCGATTAGTTCGTTTGTTCACTTGTGAACTTCTTTAATGAAAATCCTGATTCCGCCACTGTCCGCTACCTATATTGCAAGGTCCAATTCATTGATTGATACATGGACCATACTTATCTCCATAGTCTATAAATTAATAATGAATGGATAATTCTAGAGCTAAAGTGATTGATTAGGTTTTTTGAAAAAAAAAGAAGAAGAAAGTATAATTATTTATTTGTAATTATAAGTCTCGAGTTTGAATTATATAAATAAAATTACCTTTAATTAGTTGTGGTTAGGATATATATATATAAAAAAAAAAAAAAAGAATATTTGTTCATCCTTAATTATAAATTTTGGATTTGAGTCTTACGAATAGAAATACTGTTAAAAGATTTAATCAAAAGTACTTTATCCTCTAAAATGAAATTTTTTCAACGTAAATTTAAATTAATCGAACCACAAAATGAGCATCAGATATATTAATTGAAAGATATTATTGCGAATTATAAGTATGTGTTGGAAGTTAACAAGGTAATTGTTGTTACACATATATGTGAAGAAAGACAAACTAATTAATTTGCCAATTACTTATTTGTCAAACAAATTAAAGACAAACACATAAAAAAGATGGGCAAACAACAAAAAATTCATCACTTTAAAGTTTAATTATAGAAAATTCTCATAGTTTACATAATTAATGAAAAATTTGATTTTGAATCTGTCGAGATATACAATTAGCTTTCGGTATATTCAACGAAGATACTTTTTTTCCTTTATAAAGATACATAATTAGCTCCCAATATATATTTTTTCGATTTTGGATCTATCGATACATAATACATCCACCGAAGATACATTTTTTTCGTTGTAAATATACATAATTAGCTCCCAATATATTTTTTTTCGATTTAGGATCTATCGATACATAATACATCCAATGAAGATACATTTTTTTCGTTGTAAATATCCATAATTAGCTCCCAATATATTTTTTTTCGATTTAGGATCTGTCGATACATAATACATCCAACGAAGATACATTTTTTTTCATTGTAAATATACATAATTAGCTCCCAACATATATTTTTTTTTTGATATGGGATCTGTCGATACATAATACATCCAACGAAGATATATTTTTTCCTTTGTAAAGATATATAATTAGCTCGCAACATATATATTTTTTTTATTTGGGATCTGTCGATACATAATACATCCAACAACGATATATTTTTTCCTTTGTAAAGATACATAATTAGCTCTCGATACATTTTTTCCGATTTTGAGATCGTCGAGATACATAATTAGCTCCCAATATATCCAACGAAGATACATAATTAGTTGAAATTTTTGTAGTGACTTTGTAAGAGTGAATATTTGTGTAGATATAAAAAGTTATGGTGTATTTTTATATTATTTTTCCAAAAAAGATTAGTTAATCTAGGAAGTTACTCTCAAGAATATATATATTTTTTTCAATTAATATGACTCATGTAGATGACTAATAAATATTTTAAAAATTTATCTAATACTTTTCTATGTACCAATTTTATTTTTTTTAATTTGGTCTGAATGTGCTTGCCATATGGCAACATAGTACACAATGACAAAAGTAGGTACTGATTTAATTATTTTTGTAAATAATAAATTGCTCATTTTATATTTTGAAAAAGTACTTCAGTGTAAATAAAAAAAATATTTATTAGATCATTTTTTGGCGTTTAGATGAATATAATGATACATGACTAAGCAATAGATTAATATTGTGATAATGTTTTTTGTATATATAAAAAAAATTGACAACAAGCTAAATGAAGACAAAAAGTATTCGTATTTTTATATAAATATTTCAACAATAATGCGACACCATATTCGATATAGTTTTATAAATATTCACATCTTAATATTTAAATAAAAATAAAATAATCAAATATGATGGATAGAATATCTTTTACCGCCACTGATAAGGACCATTTACGTGAGAAGTAAATTAACATTAAATTAACAAAATTAATTGTTGTTTAAGTTTACGTTAAAGTTTAAAAGCTATAAATAATTTGATTATACCTAGCATTAATCACAATGAGCCACATAGTACTTTGATTGCGATTATCTTATTATATAAAAAAATTGTTATATGATTGGAAATACTTAATTTTATAGTTTTGGTACCTTTACAAGATAGGATAAATTTTTTTTGTATGTCCTATCCTTCTTAAATTTCATCGATGACTATGCTTAAATTTAATATTACAAATTTCAAAAATCTTATCGCTACATTAGTTCTATAACATATATATTCATTTTTTTAAAATAAATTTCATAGCGATTTAAACTAAATAATGATATATTTAACTCTTCATGACAATTCAAATTTAATATTTTTTTTTTTATCCAAACAAAAATATTTATACCAATTCAATAGATACAAACTCAATAAAGGGAGTAATAAAGTATCTAGCATAAAAAAAAAGAAATAAAATGCAAATAAATACAAGTATTTATCAAGAAGAAGAACAAACTTTCATTATTATATATATGTACTCTCATGAAATCAATTTCATGCCAACCACAAAATAACAAAATAACAAAAAATAAAAAAATAAAAAACTGCATTTCTACATCTAATAAAAATTTAAAAATAACAAATTATTTTTAATTTTTTTTTCTAGTAATTTTATTTTTCTCCGTCTATTTTTATTTGTTCACTGAGCAGAAATAATTATAGTCAATATAATTGACACCAAAACAATTGTAGTAGTAGTCACTGCTTTTACTGCTGAGTTCTTTGAGCTTTTAGGTGACTGAATATCCGCCGGCGGGTTGTTTCCGCCACCGGCCGGCGGCGGAACACCACCTCCCGGCGGCGAAGTTCCCGGCACTCCTGGAGCGCTCGGTATCGTCGGTGATGGTGTCGCCGGAGAAGTGGACGGAGATGACGGTGTCGCCGGTGATGTCGTCGGAGACGGTGGAGTTGCTGGAGATGTCGCCGGAGAAGGAGCAATGCCGGGTGGTGAAGCAGGCGTTTGACTCACAGGAGATGTAGCCGGTGACACTGAGGGAGATACAGATGGAGACGTAGCTGGAGACGGAGCATTACCGGGTGGTGAAGTAGGCGTTTGACTCTCGGGAGGTATAGCCGGTGACACTGATGGAGACGTTGCTGGAGATGGAGCATTACCGGGTGGTGAAGTAGGCGGTTGACTCACGGGAGGTGTAGCAGGTGACACCGAGGGCGTGGGAGATACAACCGGAGATGTGGCCGGGGATTTTCCTGGAGTTGAAGGTGGAGAAGGAGGAAAAGGACGAGGAGGAGAAGGAGGAGGAGGTGGTCGAATAGCTAACACAACAGTTATTAATTTCTGCGATCCATTTTCGCAATCATTTTTATTTCCACTAATGAAAT
This sequence comes from Capsicum pubescens, assembly GCA_030864215.1. Taxonomy (NCBI): domain Eukaryota; kingdom Viridiplantae; phylum Streptophyta; class Magnoliopsida; order Solanales; family Solanaceae; genus Capsicum; species Capsicum pubescens. The sequence goes on from CM061547.1 coordinate 38,300,927, forward strand.
AAAAAGGACCAGAATGATCAAATTTGAAAATTGAATTTCCATCATCCATTTTCTTAATTGGATTATTTGTATTGCATTTGTCATAATCATCCTTGTTTACCACTAATACTGAATTTGTTCCCTTCTTGTACCTAAACACTATAAAAAAAAATCAAAAAAAATCATGGTTATAAAGTAGGTAACACATAACAATCACTACTAAAATCACGTGAATTTTCGATAAATCTTTTTCATCAGATCGTCATCATATATAAAGTTAAAATAATATCACAAGTTTATAATGAAAAATCAAATTTCTGATCGAAATGACTTGAATTTTACAAGAAGGTTTTCGATATGATAGAGCATCAAAAATTTTAATTTTCGAGATTTCAATGAAAAGTCAAATTTCTAATGGCTGTTTTCATCAAGTGACTTCAAGAAAATCTCGAATTTCAATGTAAAGATCACTAAAAATATTTCAAAATAGTACAATTTCGATAAATTTCATTTTTCAGATAAGATGATCAGAAAGTTTAATACGAGTGAATAGTACTTACCAAGAGTATCATTGACTTGAAATCTCATTCTTTCAGCCCAATGAATATAATTTTCAGATGGATTAGGAACCCAACCATCTCTACCCCCAACATAAAATTGATAACCACAACATAGATTAATCAAACAAGCCAAGACAATTACTAGAAATTGTCTATACAAAGCCATGAATAATAATTGCAACAATTTTTTATTTTTTTTTGTGATATGTTTTGTTGATATAAGTAGATTTATATAAATAAATCAAATGAGAAAGAAGATGATGAAAATTAAAACAAAAAAAAAAAGAAAAAAGGAGGAAAGTTCAAGAAAGAATACAAAAGAAGAGAGAGAATTAAATAGAGGAAATTAAGAGGAAGTTTTGTAGATTGATGTTGAGGTTTAAGGATGAGAATAGAGTTATTATATATATATTTAGTGTGGGGTAGGGGGTGGGGTAGAGGTGATGTTTGTCAATTATAAGGAAAAAAAATAAAGACAAATTATTTGGAAAAATATGTTTGTTGAAAAAAAGAAGTGGAAAAATGTGTTTTTGGTTATTAAGAAAAATTAATATGAATTATGCTGCAATGATTGAGATTTTTCCATCTTTAATCAGAAAGATCTCACGTTCGAGTCTTTAGAAATGAAAAAGATTTTATGAGATTGTCACCTCAGAAATAGAGTCTACGATTCACAAACTTAAATTTAATCGAGCCCTAATACGAATATCGAACATCGAGTGAAAAACTAAAATGTGTGAACAAATTACTTCTTTTGTTCACTTTTATGTTGCTGTTTCACTTTTTGGGGTCAACCTGTATGAACTTTGATCAATATTTTAAGGTATATAGTTTAATATTTTAAACTTAAAATTTAAATGGGCGAAAACTATACGAAAATGCTATAAGTTGCAATTTTTCTCATATTAATATGATGAAAAAAACCACACGTGAAACCAAAAAGATAGCTGAGTGCTTTGATTTTCATGCGGAATCTTAAAACTTTGGGTGTCAATATATGTATTTGAACTTTTCGAACATCCACGACTCCTAAATTCTGAGTCTACCACTGATCACCTCGAAAATAGAGTCTACAATATACAAACTGGAATTTAATCGAACCCTAATACGAATATTCAACATCTAAGTTAAAAACTAAAACAATTATTAGAAAAGGAAAAAAAGAAGAATAAAAAAGTGTGAACATATTACATCCAACGAAGATACATTTTTTTTCTTTATAAAGATACATAATTAGCTTCTGATACATTTTTTTCAATTTCGAGTCTGTCGAAATACATAATACATCCAACGAATATACATTTTTTTTCTAATAAATCCAACGAAAATACATAATTAGTTGAAATTTTTATAACTACTTTAAAACGGTGAGAATTTGTGTAAATATAGTAAGTTGTGTATGTTTATGTTATTTTTTCAAAAATTAAATAATTATTAGGAGAGGGAAAAACAAGACAAAAGTGTGAACATATTATTATATGTTGCACACGTGGAGAAAGGTTAAGGACATAACGGTAAGTGTATTAAATTAATTAAATGGACTTAATTGTTTATTAAGAAAAGAGACATCAATTTGGAAATATGTGTTTGGTGAAAAATAATTAATTAGGAAAATATGTTTGATTATATATTACATACGTGGAGAAAGGTTATGGAAGTACCGAATTTAATTAATTAAATAGACTTTATTTTGGCTAATTTATGTAAATATTCCTTTTTAAGCTATCATTTAGTATTATTGTTATTTTTAAAAGTTATTTAAATGGAGTATAATTTTTGGGAAATCACTTCTAGATTGTGATTTAATATTTGTTCATATGATTCTCAATTTGTTCAAAATTATTTGCAAAATTAAAATTTTAATATGTGGTTTAACATTTTCTATCCATTAATCTTGGGTTTGAATGGATTTTATTTCGCTTTATATAGAGCAATAAGTTTAATTGGAGTTTTTATTTATTTATGATATATTGAGTTTATGTCTCATAATTTTAGTAAAAAATATCTGAAATTGACCTTGACGATAGAGGTATCTACTAATGAAGCGATTGGAATGAGTAAAACATCTAGCACCCCCTAAACTATGACCAAATTTGCTACGACACACTCCAACTCACGGGGGTCCTATTACCTTCCTGAACTAAATTTTAGCGTATCTTTGTCACCCTTTTCAGCTGACGTGATATTTTTTGTCAATCTTTTTAGCTGACGTGGAACCTTTGAAGTGGACCTCATTTTATATAATAAAGGTGCTACGTCAACACAAAATGGTGATAAAAATATGCTAAAATTGAGTTTAGAGGGGATAATAGGACCTCTGTAAAGTTGATCATAGCTCGAGATTTACTGAATGCTTATCCAAAAGAAACTTTACTTGAATTATTAAAACTAAAAATTACACAAATACATAACTTATGTCTTCAATATTATAAAAAATCCCAACTCCCTAAACATATTACAAAAATTCAACATATACACAGAATACTATGTATATGTCGGCTATGTTATGTATATTAATAGGGAGAGAGAGAGTAAAGTAATTAAAAAAGTGGGAGAGAGTGTAATTACTTCCAAAAGGGTTGGTATTTATGTTATTTATATTTATAATAAGAATAAATAACATAAATACCAACCTTTTAAAAGTAATTACACTTTTTTTAATTACTTTACTCTCTCTCCCTATTAATATACATAACATAGCCGACATATACATAGTATTTTGTGTATATGTTGAGATTTTTGTAATATGTTTAGGGAGTTGGGATTTTTTGTAATATTGAAAACATAAGTTATGTATTTGTGTAATTTTTAGTTATTAAAATTTTGATTTTAACAAACTGGGCCACAAATAATAAGCCCACAATCAAAATGGTAACAAGCCCACTAGTGGCCCAATAAGCAAAACAAATGATTCTCATGAACTTAAGCTAAAATTTCATTTTCTCTATTGCACTTTGTTGAAGCTCCCACTTTTTCCCATTTGGTCAATAATGTTAGTAGCAATAAGCCCAAAGCTTGGCAAGCTAGCCCACATATTGAGCCCATCCATAAACCCTGCAATCATAAACGACGTAAATCTCGATAGTTTGAAACTTAATTACACAAAATATCGACATTTTGTATAATCACTGAAAATTTCAATTTTGATCTGCCGAGTTACATAATTAGCTTCCGATACATCCGACGAAGATACATTTTTTCCTTTGTAAAGATAAATAGTTAACTCCCGATTCATTTTTATCGATTTTGGGTATGGACATATACATAATTAGCTGAGATTTTTGTAATTACTTTGTAAGAGTAAGAATTTGTATAAATATGGTAAGTTAAGGTGTATGTTTATGGTTTTTCGATTTTCTTTTTAAAAAATAATACTTCGATGAATCAACTATAACTCAATTCCTAATTAGTTGCGATTAGATTCCAAATTTTAATTCAGAGAAAATTACTTGTTCAAAATACGTAAAAAAAAAATTAAATTCTGAATTCATCTCTCGAAAGCGGAAATAAAACATGCAAGCATGACAACATGCATTAATTTAGATTACCTTAGCATGTAGGTTGAACTTGAAAGCAAGAAGGCAAGATATTGGCATGCCAATAAAATAGAATGTTGCCAAGTTGATGAACATAACCAAATGTTGCCATCCACATCCCCTAGCAACCCCTAATAATCAATTCAATTACAATTTCTCCTTTAGATTTAAAAAAAATTATTCTTAAAATTACATAATACAAAATCAGACATTTAAACTTGGTTTCAGCTGGCAAATAAGTACTTCAATTTTGAGTACGCACATTTAGACACCTCAACCGGTCCTCACCGAATCAGTTGAACAGTCCAGCTTACAAAATGTCATCTAAACCAGGATTTTTATTGAAGGGTTCAGAAGTTTTTATACGAACTAGTCGAAGGGGGTTCAACATCTACTATATATGCATAAAAAATATTTTTAATTATGTAAAAATAGTATAAAAGCAGTATAATTTTTCATTGAAGGGGGTTCATCCGAACCCCGTGGAGCAAACTGATCTAAACACCTCTAGAAATTACGTGCCACGTAAAGCGTTGGATGTTCGCGATACACTGTGGGTTCGAGCTGGAGTGTTCAGTTTCCAGTTGAGATGTCTGGACGTGCAGTCTCAAAGACGGAGCGCTTACTTGCCATCCGAGGTCAAGTTTAAGTGTTTGTTTACGCACTATGCCTATCAACATTCTCTTTGACTGGACATGAAGTTTAAGAATCTGACCTGATAAAATTCCTTGAAAGAAATCCAATACAAATGAGACTAAGAGAAGTGGCATCATGGTGGCAAATTCCTTTATTATTTCTTTGCTATCACTAAAGAGGCCAGCCCATGCATTATGACCAAAATATAGAGCCAAATCAACTACAAGAGCAAGAAGAACACATAGCTCGAGAGTAACAACCATTGCATGCTTAGCTTTGTCAATATTTCCAGCTCCTAACTCATTTGCCACCCTAGTGCTGCACATATGATTTCAAATACACATATTATATAGGAAGTATACAGTACTGGGGGAGTCAGGATTTTCATTGAGCAGGTTCAGCAGAAAATATAAAAACTAATCGAAGGGGGGTTCAACATCTACTATATATGCATAAAAAATATTTTTAACCATGTAAAAATAGTATAAAAACAATATAATTTTCCGTCGAAGGTGGTTCGGATGTAACCTCCGGAGCAAAGGTAGCTCTGCCACTATAAATATACGCTGTATATTGGTGTATATATTCCCAAAAGTGGCCGTATGCAGTCTGTATCACTACCTCATAGAAGAGGTGGAGAGACTGTTTTTGATAGAGCCTCGACTCAAGACAAAAAACAGGCTAGAAAAAGATGGAGATAATAAGCATCCACTACCCCTCGAACTATGACCAAAGTTGCTACGACACACTCCAACTTCACAAGGGTCCTATTACCCCTCTAAACTCAATTTTGACGTATTTTTTTACTCTTTTGCGCTGACGTGACACCTTTATTACATAAAGTGGAATCCACGTCAAAGGTGCTATGTCAGCTAAAAAGGTTGACAAAAGGTACCACGTCGGCTAAAAAGGTTGACAAAAATACGCTAAAATTTAGTTCGGGGGTAATAGGAACACCATGAAGTTGAAGTGTGTCGTAGCAAATTTGATCATAGCTCAGGGGTACTAGATGCTTTACTCAAAAATACGTAATAGAGAGGTATAAGAGATAATAGGGAGTATCACAACAACACATAGTAACAGAACAATACTGATCTACCCCGAAACTATATATATATATATATATATATCAACAAAAATCGATGAGCAAGAAACTAAAAGCAAAGCACTACGACTACTAATACGGACAAAAGTCATGCACCACAATTATGTTAGCATGCATGCATGATACATTACCTTGCAGCTGCACGCAGACCATAACACATCATGAAGGCAACAGCTTCTGTATTTACACTGAAAACCTCACAACCCAAAAGAAAGTACATGTCAGAATTATGGGTTTTATTTAAACTTTATGAGTTCAATCTTTAAAATTTATCCACTGGCGGAGCCACATGTTCCGTCATCGAAAAATTATACTGTATATAGTAGGTAAAATAATTTTTACGTATATATATCTATATAACATATTGACACCCCTTGACTTTTTTCGTAAATTTACTTTTTTGTATTTTGATACCACCTGGTAAAAATTCTGACTTCGCCGCCACTGCATAGACCTAACCCCTACGACCCTACCTGCCTCAAATCAAGTAAAGCAATTTTTTTTAAAGCAAATCCACTAGGCGAGATGTCCGGGGCTGGTTTTTTTATAGTATATAATAAAGTAAAGCAATTGAAAAGAAAATACATAAATGAAGAAGCAAAAGAGCTTAATTACCTCATTGCAATTAGTGAAGTCGTTGTTTCTGAGTTAGGCATTAAACCAGCAGATAACACAAAAAACTCATGATCCCAATACTCCAAACTGCATGTATATATACATGAAATTGTTAAATTATGGGTTCAAACTATGTATTTGATTAGATTCTTCGTTAATAACACCCCGTCCATGCGCCAGGACTGGACATTTGGAGCGTGACGATATCACATGGACACTTAATATTGGGTATATCAATGTCCCAAAAGATGGTTCATGAGAAGAACATCCTCCAAGACCATATAAGCAGGCCACAACCATTTCTCTTAACCGCGCTATATGAAACTTAAAAAAAGGGCAGCTCGATGCACTAAAGCTCCCGCTATGCATGCGCAGGGTCTGGGGAAGGGCCCCACCACAAGGGTGTATCGTACGCAGCCCTACCTTGCATTTCTGCCAGAGACTGTTTCCAAGGCTTGAACCCGTGACCTCCTGGTCACATGACAACAACTTTACCGGTTACTCCAAGGCTACCCTTCTAACTTAACCACTAGATCAACAACAAAACTAAGAGATACATGAGTTTACTCACCACACCATAGCAGCAGAAGGCAATGCCAACTTCAAATTCACAACTATATGGTGAAGTGACACAAATGAAAGACCATCCCTCCATACATGACTAAATCTCTTCGAAAAGAGCACGTAAACACCCAACATGAGTACTGAAATCCAAATCGAAATCGAAGCTGCTAATGGTGCACCAGTAAAACCAAGACTTGTCCAATTAACAAGACCATAGGCAATGCCAATGTGCAACACTAAAGTTGTCAATGAACACACAACAAGAGGGATAAAAATTGATTGTGTTTGAAGAAATGCTAACAAGTTTTGCAAGAAACCATAGGCAAATAATCCAGGTATAAGGTACTTCAAGAATACACCAGCTTCTTTGGCTATATCAGGATCTTGATGAAGTAAAATGAGAATTTTATCAGAATACCACCATATAATAGCAATTATTGTAGAGAATAAGAATGATATTATGCATGATATTTGAAGATGTATTCCCAACATCTTGTACATTTTTGCTCCATATCCTTGACCACATAATGTCTCAAGTCCACCACTTATGCCAACCTATGTGACCAAGAAAAAGAAAACAATTGATGTAACATGTAGTAGTAATATTGAAGGAAAAAAAGTACTTTAACAAATGGCACAAGACATAAACATGCCCTACAAGTAGGCAATTAAATTGTATAAAGCTGAACAAGTAGACACATATGTCCTATGTGGTGTCCTACGTGGCCGATTCTTGTTCCATATGACGTCCTACGTGTATTATACATAGAACGTGTGTGTCTACTTGTTCAACTTTATACAAGTTTAAGTGCCTACTTATGCACACCCAAAATTGGAGGTCATAGATGTGATTTGAGGTCAAGTTAACGGCATGTTTATGTTTTATGTCTAAACAAATACTAGGTAAAACTAGTTAAGAAAAAGAAGATGAAAAAAGGTGACTAGCTCCCTTTCTCTCCCTCAAGAAAGTACTACAACACACAACCAGCCGCGGAGCCAGAATTGACACCAAGGGGTTCATAAGTGAACATACGAACTAACCGAAGGGGGTTCGACATCTACTATATATACATAAAAAATAATTTTAACCATGTATATATAGTATAATTTTCCGTCGAAGGGGGTTCGGATGAAACCTATCTTATATGTAGCTCCGCCCCTGCACACAACCAGTGGCAGATTTAGGATTTAGGGATCGTGAGTGCACGGAAGGTTCTAACACACATATTGATGTTTAAAGTTTCAAGGTTTTGCCGGGAAACTAAAGCACCCAACTATCTTCTTGGCTTATTGGGTGCTTTTCTAAATCTTATACCAGATTTTATACATTTTTTATATAATTATACCTACTCTAAAAAAGGGCAGCTCGGTGCACTAAAGCTCCCGCTATGCACAAGGTCAGGGGAAGGGCTCACCACAAGGGCGTATTGTACTCCTTTCCCGGATCCTGGGCATAGCAGGAACTTTAGTGCACCGGGCTGCCCTTTTTTTTAGAGTAGGTATAATTACATAAAAAATATTTAATGATACCTACTCTGCGTCGAATTTAATGAGTGTCGGAGCACCAAAAGTTTGGCTATAGGTTCACCCCTGCACACAACTACCTTTACCTTTTTATCCTGATCATCGACCTCCAAATCTTGTTATCTAGAGAGTCACGTCCTCAGTAAGTTGGAGACGCCTCATGTCTTTGTAGAATTATGTGTATTTAAAAGCTTGTAATATATAGCATGCAACAACAAATATTTTATTTGTAAAAGAAACATGGAGACATGCGATTTATTAATGCAACTCCTTAGGATATTTTGGTACCACGTATATGAATTATGATTTACTCATATGATATAATTATATAAGAGTTTGAGAAGTTTTGATAGTTTTGGAAATTGTGTTTTTTTCATAAACTTCATGTTTATGAGAAAAATTATAACTTAAGAAATCCAAATTGCATGTTGAAATAAATTCTCAACATTAAAGTTCAAATCAACCCGATTTCAAATCATTGTTCTATAACATTCATTCTCTATAAACAACATTTCACTATATATAACGGCTAAATTTTCTATGAAATTGATTTTCATATTATGTTATATTATATGTTATTTGTAGCGCATCATTACGCTATACGAGCCAAAAAATATTTGTACAAGTGACACTATTATATGCTAATATTTGACCATATATTTAAAGATTTTTATGTATATTTTTGGTCATGAAATTATACAATCAAACCTTCCTAGTAAATTCATTCTCTATAAACAACATTTCACTATAACGGCTAAATTTTCATATTACGTAATATTTATATGTTCTTTATAACATTATTACGCTATACAGCCAAAAGATATTCGTATAAGCGACAACCTTAATTATATGTTAGCATTTAATCATAGATTTTAAAATTTTATCTTCAAATATCTATTTGACGACCATGAAATTTGATAAGGTTTTGTCAAATATTTTTGAGTTTTCAAAAAGGCATAATACGTAAATACGCCCTTTAACTTGACCTCAACTCACATCTATGACCTTCAATGTGCATAAGTAGACACTTAAACCTGTATGCAGTTGAACAAGTAGACACACGTGTCCTATGTGGCATAATACACGTAGGATGCCATGTATGGAACACATTGGCCACGTACGAGGCCACATAGGACACACGAGTACACTTGTTCAACTTTATACAAGTTGAAGTGTCGACTTGTACACATCCAAAGTTGGAGGTCATAGATGTAAGTTGAGGCCAAGTTAAAAGGCGTGTTTACGTATTATGCCTTTTCAAAATTTGGCCCAGACCAACTTTTTGAAACTTCCACACACTGAACTTCAAATTTTTTTCAGAAGTAAAATGTATGTCTAAACATAATTTCAAAAATTGAGATAAGCATCCAGTACCCCCTCGAACTATGGTCAAAGTTTCTACGACACACTCCAACTTCACAGGGGTCCTATTATTCCTCTGAACTCAGTTTTAGCGTATTTTTATCACCCTTTTGTGCTGATGTGACACCTTTATTACATAAAATGGAGCCCACATCAAAGGTGCCACGTCAGCTAAAAAGGTTGACAAAAGGTGCCACATCAGCTAAAAAGGATGACAAAAATACGCTAAAATTTAGTTCAGGGGTAATAGGACCCCCGTGAAGTTGAAATGTGTCATAGCAAATTTCGACGTGTATTATAACTTTTTGGAGGAAAGATTAAAATTACATACCATCAAAGATAAACCAGTAACCTCAGCCCATGAATTAGCAAGATTTGAGGCAGCAAGTTCAAGTTTGCCAAGATGACCAGCAAGCATGACAGACACAAGATTGATGAAGTAGAAACAAGTAGTCACAACAATCATTGGCAAAGAGAACAATGTTTGTTTCTTGGCTTCTTCAACATCAATTACTTTATTAATAATAATAATCCACCATTTGTTTGTGTCCAATGATGTTTGAGACAACAACATAGGACTTGTAAGACTATTTGATGTTGAACTATCCATGGTTATATTCTTGATTTGCTTCTTAGTTCACTACTATTACCAATGGAATCCTCTTTATATACATGCATGATGCAATTAAAAAGGCATAGTCTGGTATACTAAAGCTCTCGTTATGCATAGGATTCGGGGAAGGGCCCACCACAAGGGTGTATTGTACCAGCCTTAAATGTTTTATATTAGGCATAATATATAAACATACCCTTTAACTTGACCTCAAATTACATCGTCTATGACCTTCGACTTTGGGTGTGCTGAAGAAAATACTTAAACTTGTATAAAGTTGAACAAGTGTCTACACACATGTCCTATGTGACATAATACACATAGGACACCATGTATGACAAGAATTGGCCACGTAGGACGTCACATTGGACAGATGTGTCTACTTGTTCAACTTTATACAAGATTAAGTGTCTACTTGTGCATATTCAACGTTGAAGGTCATAGATGTAATTTGAGGCTAAGTTAAAATGACATTTTTATGTATTGTGCCTTTATATTATCAATGTAATTTACGTTGCCATTGAGTACCACTGTTTCTCTGTTCATCTTTATTTATCACATTTGTACTTAGCACACCTACTGAGAAAAAACAATGATCGACATGACTATTTTTACTTCCTCCGTCCGTCCATCTTTACTTGTTCAATATACTAAAATAGATGTCCAATAATATTTATCTAAATTGAAAAATCAATGAATAATTTACCATTGTTTGTCTGATCCATTTTACACTTGCTATTAAATACTATTGATTACTTAATGCATTTCCCCTAGGTATTAAACATCTAGTGCCTCCTGAACTATGACCAAATTTGCTACGACACACTCCAACTTCACGGGGTCCCTATTACTCCCTGAAACAAAATTTTAGCATATTTTTGTTATCATTTTTAGCTGTCGTGACACCTTTTGTCAACCTTTTTAACTGACATGATACCTATTTTATGTAATAAAGGAGTCACGTCAGCACAAAAGGATAACACCAAATCCTTCTTCTATATACTATACTCCCCACAAACTAGACGAAGCTTGTGGGAACACTTTGGTTGGTTGTTGGCCAACGGAAAGCATAAGATCAAAAAAGGCAGAATTTACGCAATTTCTTTTCTGACGAAAGAGATCATAGTGATTGATGGCTCTTTCAATCCGTCGAAATGGAATTGGCGTGTACCAATTTGGGGACAAAAATACGCTAAAATTGAGTTTGGGGGAGGGTTAATAGGACCCTTGTGAAGTTGGAGTGTGTCTCAACTTTGGCCATAGTTCGAGGAGGTATCGGATGCTTATCTCTTTATTATTTATTAAGGTATGTGACAAATCAATAATGAATAAATAAAGATGGACGGAGAGAGTAAAACCTTTATTTACCTCCCTAAACAACTTTCAAGTGAATTAAATATCATCTTAAAATTTTAATACCACTCTCACAATAAACAATGCATGAAACACGTGTCATGTCCAGTGGCGGAGCCACATTGGATTCAGGGGGTTCATCCGAACCCCCTTCGTTGGAAAATTATACTATTTTTACATGATCAAAAATATTTTTATGTATATATAATAGATGTTGAATTCCCCTTCGACTAGTTTGTATATTTACTTCCGAACCCCCTCAGAAAAAATTCTGACTCCGCCACTGATCATGTCATTCTCACATCCAGCCACACACATGTGATAGTCATTTAATATGTAATGGTGATAACTCATGAACATACATGTCTAAAGCCATGTGAATAATTTGTGTAATCACTATCCACAATAACACTTCGCCACATCACTTATTAGTAAATTATATTTGTCAATATTCGATTTTGGGATCATCATTTAAATCATACTATTATTTATCAAGTTTACTTAAATTTAAAATAATTTTATATATATAGTATCTGAAGTTAACCTGTGCATGTCAAACCAAACTTCAGACTATAGTATATATGTCTGAAGTTCAATTATTTTTAGAAAGTTTACCTACCCATAATTGAAGTTTGGTTATTTTTATCTAAACTTAGGCATATATGATTTAAATTAATTATCTTTATTTAATTTTTTTATTTTTTTTTGAATTTATGTACATATAATTGAAGTTTAGATATTTATGTCTAAAACTCCAGTCATATGAAATGTCAGACACTATATATCTAAAGTCATTTCTAAGTGGATAAACGTGTAGAATTTTTTACAATGAAATTAGAGAGAGTTCTTATTAGTCTCTTCGTTTTCTTTTACTAGTTCAATATATTAAAAGTAATTTTTATTTTTGGCGGAATCTATTGGTAGTTGAAGTAAACACAACTTTTCACTTAGATATATTAAGTAAGCCTTCTATATTTTAAATACCTATAATAGGAACCCGCTGTATCATTTTGATATTTTTTTTACAATCAGTAAAATATATAATTTATATGTTGGACTCACTTATGACCGACATTACCCTCGAAGATCTTTGCCCAATACAAATATATTTTTGAAATATTATGACCAAACACATTTTCAAGGTCAATCCAAATTTCACCCAACAAATATTAATAATTAAATAAAAATAGAGAAATTTCATTCATCTCGTCTTACTAACACGTCTAAATGGGAAAAATGCACTCAAATATACCTGAATTTTGACGAAATTTGTTGTAACACGTCTGAATTTTGTAGGGGTTCTATGACCCCCTAGAACTTTACAGGAGTCCTATAACCCCCTAAACTATTTATTAGCGTATTTTATTGATATTTATTTGCATTAATTTTTATTTTAGCATTTTTTTTTATTAACTTATAAATGTCACTAGAATACACCAAAAAATAATTCAGGGGGTTATAGGAACCCCCGCAAAGTTCAAGTGTGTTACAATAATTTTTTTCAAAATTTAGGTATGTTTCGGACTATTTCCCGTCTAAATGCATCCACTCAATATAATAGTTTAATCATTTAAATACTAGTTTAGGAGACTTAAAAGCGAATCTACAACAACCACGACTACTTAAATCATCAGTTGTCGGTTATTCTCACGAAGTGATACGGGTACGACCACGAGGATGCACGTATGTGAGAATGCGTTGGACCCGTCCAATAAAGCGTCCAAGTGAAGTGTGGAGAAGGCCTTGGATCACACCAAAATCGACCCTAAACTTGTACTCCAAGGGCGCCCTTGGTCACATTTCATTAAAGGGACTTTTGGTCATTTTACCTATTATTTGTAATACACTACAAATAGAATGATGTAGGATTTTAGTCATTAGTTTTGATAAATATTGAAAGTTGTAGACACTTAGACATTTCACTCTTGTGAGAAAGGCCCCTATGGCCAAACATTGTAACTAGGGATTTCAACTTGAGTGTGAAATCACTCGTGTTGGATTCAAGCTTGGAAACGTTGGATGCTTGGGAGATCGAGGTCCCTCTTGTGCCACATAAGAGATAGGTGACTTGTAGTGTGTAGTGTTAAGGGTCTAAGAGTGGAATATGCTCTTGGGTTCTTAAGATTATGCCTTCATGTAGTCCATCTTCCTATCCCTTTGTTTAGTGTAATCTTTTGTTGTTGTTTCTTGTGTTGTTGAAACCATTGGTTATTATTATGGTAATCCTCTTGTTCTTCACGTGTTGATGCTGTTTTGGGTGTTATATATATCATTGAATCTTGTATTCTTCTTGTTGGTAGCGAATTCGAGAGTGGTCTCCGAAAAGGTCCTTGGATCCTTAAGATTAGTAGACTGATTTGGAGTGTGTTTCGTGTTCTCCATGTTTGTCTTGTATCATTTGGTATCAAAGCCATCTTTGATTTTGTTCTAACAAGATCAATCTTGGGCTTGAGAGTTGAAAATTCAAAGAAAAAAAAAGTTGAAAACTGAAAATTCCAGAAAAGAGAGCAATCTGTCCATTTTGTGTTCTTGGTCGAAAATTGTATTTTTGTTGTGTCTTGGCCGAGATTTTTACTTGTCTTTGTTGTCTCTAAGTGTTAGTTTTTTTTCATCACTAACACATTGAGTCTATATCTTGAGTTGAGCTTGAATTGTTGAGATTGTTGTTGTCACAAGTTAATGACCGTGTATTGATGTTATTGTTCTTGGCCGTGTGGTGACCTTTCTTGTGGACTTGGGCTGGACGTTGTTGGTGTTGTTATTGTTCTTGAAAAGTTGTATTCTTTTTGTTCATCACAATCTTCACCCCTTGTTAAGATCAAAACACCACACTAAAGGACTTGATCGTTTGTTGGAAGTTTGTAGTTAACCTTGTTGTTGTTCTTGGGAGATTGTTGTTGATTTTCTTGGTGATTGTTGAAGTGTTTTTGTTGTTCTTCCAAACCTTCATACCTTGTTAAAATAAAGTGAAAGTTAGATAAAAAAAGGTGAAGGAAAAAGTATGAGAACTTTGTTAGTCTTGAAAGACTTACCATCACTCACCAACAAGTCAATCACATCTCAACCACTTTCCCATAAAACAAGGATCCATGTTTTAAGGAGGAGTACAAGTCTAGTCCAAGACTTTGAGTCTTGAAATTTTAATTGAAAAAGAAGCTCCAAAGACTAGTTTGTGTTTCCCTCCATTGAACAAGTTCTACCAAAGTCCAAATTGAAAAATTGACAAAGACTTGAAATTGGACAACAAAAGTTGTGTGCAACCGAGACCAATACGTGGCTGCCACATCATCACGTTTTACTGTTCACACAACATATTTAAGCTCAAATTTTATATTTCTTAGTTTTCCTTTGTTGTTTCTTAGTTTCAATTTCGTTGGTTCCAATACTAATTGGCAAACTAGTACTTATCTACTAGATTGTTAGTTAGTTTTTGTGTTCGTTCATTCGTGTTACGCGTTTGTTGTGTACTTTTCTCTTTTGTGAATTCGTTGTATCTTGTTGGTTCAAGTTCGTAACAAATTTTGCTTGAGTCAACTCAAACGAAAATCTATTCCGGGCAAGAGTAGACTCGACCCTCAATCACTTGCGAAGTACAAGCCGACTTTCAACACTTGTGAAACCAAGTGTGAGACGATCAAGTGTGCGAGAGTGTGGTGAGGTTGTTTCGAACTAACTTGTGTTTTGTTTTTTAGGTGTGTTCTTTTTTTTTCTTTTGGGTACAATTATAAGGGAACCCGCGGCTTCCACCTCTCAACCCATGAACAATAATGCCACCAATGTCATTTTGGCCTACCTTGACACTATGTCCTGAGACCTAGCTATGGCAAATAAAAGGTTGGATCGTATGGTAGGTCAAAGGGAGCAAGTGGGCTGCACGGACACACGTCAAGAGGAAGGCCGTAGCTCATGTGAGCTACGAGGTAAAAACACTATTCTCTACATTCCTATGAACTTAGAATGTTGTGTTGTGGCTAGTAGTGGCCAATTGGATGTAGTTGCGGATTTACCTAGAGTAGAGGTGTTTGAGTCTCCCTATGGTGATACTCTTGGTGATGTTAGGTTACGTGAGGATCAAACTCTTGTTGTAAGTACGCAAGCACTATTTGATCCTTTAGATGACGAAATTGATTCTTCTTGTAAGAATGATTTATGTCCATCTAGTGCTAGCCCTTATAACTTGACCAAGGTTCTATTACCAATTGACAAAAGTACTCACATACTAGTTGACCCTTGTGCAAACCAAGGTGAGTCTACGTTGGTGTGTGAGTTGCCAACAACTAGTGAGGATGTGAATGAAGATCAACTTACTCATGAATGTATTCCACTACTTGAGCATATGTGTGGCGTGCTTAAAAATTCTCAAGTTAGTGATGGTGTTTATAGAGTTTATCTTGATGGTGCACGCGACTCTTTAACATCTTGTGTGGTAAAAACTTTACTAGTAGTTTTGTTCATAGCGATCATGTGTACGAAAATGTTGTAAATGATGGCATATGTCTTTTGAGGTAGGACTTCTAGACTGTGTCTCTCTATTCTTGAATGTTAGTCTTCTCTTAAAGACAAATACCATGTATGGTTGTGTGAGTGAAAACTATGGGAAGGAAGAGCTAACCTCAGCTTAGACCCTTGGTACTTCTCCCATTTGACCCCGGCACCCTCCCGGAATGTGGGAATTTCTACCCTTCCCACTTGATGCTTGGTCAAGACGACAAGCAATGTTTGATTGTCGGTGCTAATGAAGGAAGACAAGGTTCTTCCTTGTCTCTTTTTGTTGATAATGACCTCTTCCTTTGTGTCATTTATACTAAGGTTTTCATGTTCAACATAAAGGACCCGTGGGTAAACTCCAAGTTTGTCTCACCTTGGCATGGCATGTGATGTGTGTATTTTGCTAATCCTAACCCTCATGTCATGAGGATGTTTAGCTTGTTTATCCTTCTTTGATTTTGCAAGGAGCGGATTAGAGGTCGAATCCTTTTTCAAGAAGGAGAGGATAATACGGGTACAACCACGAGGATGCACATATGTGAGAATGCGTTGGACCCGTCCAATAAAGCGTCCAAGTGAAGTGTGGAGAAGGCCTTGGATCACACCAAAATCGACCCTAAACTTGTACTCCAAGGGCGCCCTTGGTCACATTTTATTAAATGGACCTTTTGATCATTTTACCTATTATTTGTAATACACTATAAATAGAATGATGTAGGATTTTAGTCATTAGTTTTGATGAATATTGAAAGTTGTAGACACTTAGACATTTCTCTCTTGTGAGAAAGGCCCCTATGGACAATCATTGTAACTAGGGATTTCAACATGAGTGTGGAATCACTCGTGTGGGATTCAAGCTTGGAAACATTGGATGCTTGGGAGATCGAGGTCCCTCTTGTGCCACGTAAGAGATAGGTGAATTGTAGTGTGTAGTGTTAAGGGTCCAAGAGTGGAATATACTCTGGGGTTCTTAAGATTATGCCTTCATGTAGTCTATCTTCCTATCCCTTTGTTTAGTGTAATATTTTATTGTTGTTTTTTGTGTTGTTAACTTAGTTTATTATTGGCTGCAAAAGGTGTCAAACACCTAGTTATATTGTCCTTCTTGTATTTCATTCTTGAATCCTAGAGTGGTCTTCAAAAGGGTCCTCAATTCTTTGAATTAGTGGACTATTTTTGGAGTGTGTTTGGACTGTTTTGAGCCAATTCCGTGTGTTCCTTGGTTTTCTTGTATCATTTGGTATCAAAGCCATCTTTGATTTTGTTCTTAGAATACCAATCTTGGGCTTTCTTGCTAAGAAAATTAAATAAATAAATAAATAAATTTGGTGTTCTTGTTGTTCATCGTAGCCGAGGTTGCTTGTAGCGTCTAGATCTAGTAGTCCTTTGGTATGTATTGTTGTTTCTTGTGTTAGTTTCGTGATTCACTAACACTAAAAGGTGTCTAGATCTATATTTGAGCTTGAACTTGTTAAAGTTGTGTTGTGAACAAGGACCTAGGGCGAGAATTTGTGACTTGTGCCCGGTTGGGTCTTGAATTTGTGAATATTGTTGTTGTTCTTGAAGGGTTGTTGTGGTGTTCATCTTATTCTTCATTTCATCTTACAACTTAAGACAACTAAAAGTGTAATATAGATTCAAAAAGGTGAACCTACAAGTTGTAAAGTTGTTTGTGAGAAGATTTGAGCCATCACTTGACTTGACATCTACTTTTCAACCACTTTTCCTTGTTTCAAGGGACCTTGTTTTGTGAGAATTGTACAAAGTCAAGTCTTGCCTTTTGAAGATTAGACTTAAAGGAGATTCAAGACATATACTTTCCCTCCAAAATCAATTGTTTCAATTACATAGTAACTAAAGTTTGTAAACTTCAACTAGTGACTAATTGTGGGGCCGTGACCAATGGTGTGCTGCCACGTCTCCCAAGTTACTGTTCACACGAAAATTTTAAGCTCAAATTGTGATCTTTTAGTTTCATTTTGTTGCCTCATTAGTTTCGTTTGTTGATTCCAATACTAATTTACAAACTAGTGGCAATTTACTAGATTATGAGTTGGTTTTGAAACCATTTTTTCCGTGTTTACGTTTCTTTGTGTGTTTTTATTCTTTTGAGTCATTGTACACACTCGGTTCACCTCTAAATGTCTCATGTATTACAAGCAAACTTACAATAATTATGAGATCAAAAGTGAGAAAATCCGAGGGATAAAGGATTAAAGAGAGAGTGTGAGGACCATTCTTTGAAAAACTAACTTGTTTATTATTTTGTAGGTAACTTCTTCGATACAATGGACAACAATTCTCTTGGTGCTATCTTGGAAATACTTGAAACTATCAACCGAGGAATGGAAAGTATGCTCACGACTATGTCCTCAATCCGAGGAGAGATGTCTACTATGAATGAGAGGTTGGATCGAATGGAGAGTCGACGGAATTCTCGTGCTTCTACTCCTCGACTCCATGTTTCCTCAAGTGGTCATGAACAAAACCCTTCCATCACCATTGCCCCCGAGACTTTGCATACAAAAGTCAACCCTTCAAGTTCACCACAAAATGCCATGAGCCAAGTTACTAATTACCCTCAAAATCGAGAACAAGGTAGATCATTTCTCCCGCAAGTTGATCAAGTCCCACAAGAAGGACTTGGAGGCCCATTCACTCCCATCCAAGCTCCACAACCGAAGCTCCACATTACCAAAATAGCCTCCTCAACCAAAACTCCACTTCCACAAAACCGATATGTCCATATAGAGGAGTATTGAAGAAAGGGACATGAAGTATATGAAGTCTACGATGATGCTTATATGATGGAAGTAGACTTGAGTCGGATAAGATTGAAGCCAAGTCTCAAGATGGAGAGGAAGCCGAGGTTCAAAATGAAGATGTTGGCCGAGACTTGTTCATATTGAGCTCTCGGGTTCTTCATGTTTTGCGGACTGTTTTGAGTGCTTGTTTTTGAAGTGGCCAATTGAACGAAGTGAAACCGTGAATTTGTGGGAAAATTCTTCTCAAGATGGGGAGGATGATACGAGAATAATCACGGAAATAAACTTATGTGGGTGTGCATTGAAAGCAACCAAGTGTATGTGCAAGAGAAGTGTAATTAAAGGCCCAAATACACACCAAAATAGCCCACTCCATACACTAGAGGGGCAGCTCATTCTTGAAGGGACTTTTTGGTTATTTTAACTTCTATTTGTTTTGTAATATATAAGGAACATGTAGGGTTTTATTTACTTAGTTTATGAATGAAATTGTAAGTCTTACAAGACAAAGAAACACAAGTCCTCTTTCCTTGAGGCACCCAAAACCGAAATTAGGGCTTAGACAAGTGTAGAATCACTTGTGTTTGCATTTGCTTGGAAACATTGATGCTTGAGAGGTGGATTCCGATCTTGTGTCTTTGTAAGAGATAGGTTTATTGTTGTGTGTAGTGTTAAGGGTCCAAGAGTTACCATTATTGGGTTCTTAATATTATACCTTCATGTGGTCTATCTATCTATTATTTTTCTTTTGTAATCTTGTATCCGTTTTGTATCTTGTATTGTGAAGCCATTTTTGTTATTGTTGTTGTTCTTCTCATTGTTGTTTCATCTTGTGTTGTTAACTTAGTTTGTTATTGGCTGCAAAAGGTGTCAAACACCTAGTTATATTGTCCTTCTTGTATTTCATTCTTGAATTCGAGAGTGGTTTTCAAAAGGGTCCTCGATTCTTTGAATTAGTGGACTGTTTTTGGAGTATGTTTGGATTGTTTTGAGCCAATTTCGTGTGTTCCTTGGTTTTCTTGTATCATTGAATTAGTTGATGGTGCACGTGACTCTTTGAACATCTTGTGTGGTAAAATCCTTGCTAGTAGTTTTGTTCATAGAGATCACGTGTACGGAAATATTGTAAATGATGACATATGTCTTTTTGAGGTAGGACTTCTAGGCCGTGTCTCTCTATTCTTGAATGTTAGTCTTCTCTTATAGGCAAATGCCATAAATGGTTGTGTGAGTGACAAACTAGGGGAAGGAAGGGCTAACCTCAGCTTAGATCCTTGGCTACTTCTCCCATTTAACCCCGGCACCCTCCCGGAATGTGGAAATTTCTACCCTTCCCACTTGATGCTTGGTTAAGACGACAAGCAATGTTTGATTGTGGGTGCTAATGAAGGAAGGCAAGGTTCTTCCTTGTCTCTTTTTGTTGATGATGACCTCTTCCTTTGTGTAATTTATACTAAGGTTTTCATGTTCAACACAAAGGACCCGTGGGTAAACTCCAAGTTTGTCTCACCTTGGCATGGCATGTGATGTATGTATTTTGCTAATCCTAACCCTCATGTCATGAGGATATTTTGCTTGTTTATCCTTCTTTGATTTTGCAAGGAGCGGATTCGAGGTCGAATCTCTTTTCAAGAAGGGGAGGATGATATGGGTACGACCACGAGGATGCACGTATGTGAGAATGCGTTGGACCCGTCCAATAAAGCTTCCAAGTGAAGTGTGGATAAGGCCTTGGATCACACCAAAACCGACCCTAAACTTGTACTCCAAGGGCGCCCTTGGTCACATTTCATTAAAGGGACCCTTTGATCATTTTACCTATTATTTGTAATACACTATAAATA
Organism: Capsicum pubescens; assembly: GCA_030864215.1. Taxonomy (NCBI): domain Eukaryota; kingdom Viridiplantae; phylum Streptophyta; class Magnoliopsida; order Solanales; family Solanaceae; genus Capsicum; species Capsicum pubescens. The sequence continues at coordinate 38,321,871 of CM061547.1, forward strand.
GAATGATGTAGGGTTTTAGTCATTAGTTTTGATGAATATTGAAAGTTGTAGATACTTAGACATTTCTCTCTTGTGAGAAAGGCCCGTATGGCCAAACATTGTAACTAGGGATTTCAACTTGAGTGTGGAATCACTCGTGTTGGATTCAAGCTTGGAAACGTTGGATGCTTGGGAGATCGAGGTTCCTCTTGTGCCACGTAAGAGATAGGTGAATTATAGTGTGTAGTGTTAAGGGTCCAAGAGTGGAATATACTCTTGGGTTCTTAAGATTATGCCTTCATGTAGTCCATCTTCCTTTCCCTTTGTTTAGTGTAATTTTTTGTTGTTGTTTCTTGTGTTGTTGAAACCATTGGTTATTATTATGGCAATCCTCTTGTTCTTCACGTGTTGATGCTGTTTTGGGTGTTATATATATCATTGAATCTTGTATTCTTCTTGTTGGTAGCGAATTCGAGAGTGGTCTCCAAAAAGGTCCTCGGATCCTTAAGATTAGTGGACTGATTTGGAGTGTGTTTCGTATTCTCCTTGTTTGTCTTGTATCACGAAGCAACAACAACAATAACATATCCAGAAAATTTCGACCAAGTAGGGTCTGAGGAGGGTAAGTGTACGCAGTACATACCACTACCTCAGATGTGAAATAAAGATGTTGTTTCCGATAGACCCCGGCTCAGATGAATTTTTTTTTGTTCATAATCTAGATATGCATAGCGTTTAATTTTATTTTTAATTTATAAACCCTAATCGTCCGTCATATTATGATTGAAAAATCATTTCTTTTCCATACTAATCATTGATTAGACTTGTTGATTGTCTAATTAATGAGCTAATTGACAGTTCATATGGATAGTACAATTTATTATATGATTAGACATTTACGTGATGTAACAATCAACATGCCATATTTTGAGAAATTACAAAATTCACTATTTTAAGAAGGGTCACATTTAGATATCTTTTGAATAATATGATAATGTAAAAATACTTTTTTATTTTTACTTATTGCAATAAGTAACATGTCTTAATTTTAAAATTATAAATTTCATATTTTATGGAGTATTACTTGTAGATATCTTTTAGGTGATATGATAGTCGTAATAAATCTTTACGATGGACATGTGTATAGTTAAACACTTAAACTCATTATTAAATATGATTACTATTATTTGTATGATTGTGTATATTATTTGTATACAACTAGTACATTGAACTAAAACTCATAATTACATGCAATTGAGTATTAAGTAATCAAATTATATAAATATTTTTTTACACTATCATGAAATTATATGTAGTTACTTTTCAAATAACTTATATATTTCTTTTATGAAAAATTACGCGATACAACAAATATAGCCCTTATATTTACTCGAAATAGTGATACTTTAAAAAAATTATGATACGTATAGCAAGAGCTTGAGATTAGTAGCAAATACACTTAAATATACGTTTCTCTTTATTTTATTTATGAATTTCAAGTGTATCACATAAACTATATTGCGATACACATATTATTTGTGGTGGTTGGAGTGATTTCTGATGATGATACAAGTGTATCTCACAAAATACAAGTGTCATACGGTGACATGGATACAATCTATTTCGCTTGCACGGGAATATAATGTATTCCGTTGCATTTTAAACAACGTTCATTCTCTATAAACAACATTTCAGTATAACGGCTAAATTTTCCGAGGGACCGATCTTCCTATTATGTAATATTATATGTTCTTTGTAATATCATTTCGCTATACGAGCCAAAAAATATCCGTACAAGTGGCAACATTATATGCTAGAACTCTCCAAATATCTACTTGAATATGAAATTTGATCAGGTTTTATCAAATATTTTCAACTTTTCGAAAACTGGCTCAGACCAGTTTTCTGGATTTCCGCTCTCTAAACTTCAAATTCTTTTCAAGTAAAATTTATATAGTAAAGCATCTAGTACCTCCTGAACTATGACCAAATTTTCTACGACACACTCCAACTTCACAGGGGTCCTATTACCCTCCTGAACTCAATTTTAGTGTATTTTTGTCACCCCTTTTAGCTGATGCGGCACCTTTTTAGCTGACGTGACACCTTTGACGTGGGACCCATTTTTATGTAATAATGGTGTCATGTCAGCACAAAAGGGTGACAAAAATATGCTAAAATTACTTTCAGGGGGTAATAGGACCCATGTGAAATTGCAGTGTGTCGTAGCAACTTTGACCGTAGTTCGACGGGGTGCTAGATGCTTATCTCAATTTATATCTAGGCATAATACGTAAACATGCCCTTTAACTCGACGTCAGATCACATCTATGACCCCCAACTTTCGGTGTGCACAAGTAGACACTTTAACTTGTATAAAGTTGAACAAGTAAATACGTATGTCCTGTGTGGCATCCTACGTGGCCAATTCTTATCCTACATGGCGTCCTACGTGTATTATGCCACATAAGACGTGTGTGTCTACTTGTTCAACTTTATAAAAGTTTAAGTGTCTACTTGTGCACACCGAAAGTTGGGGTCATAGATGTGATCTGACGTCGACGTCGAGTTAAAGGGCATGTTTATGTGTTATTCCTTATATCTAAATGTAACTTTTTGGAGGAAAGATTTAGATGCATACCATCAAAGAGAAACCAGTAACCTCAGCCCATGAATTAGCAAGATTTGAGGCAGCAAGTTCAAGTTTACCAAGATGACCAGCAAACATGACAGATACAAGATTGATGAAGTAGAAACAACTAGTCACAACACTCATTGGCAAAGAAAACAATGTTTGTTTCTTGGCTTCTTCAACATCAATGACCTTATTAATAATAATAATCCACCATTTGTTTGTGTCCAATGATGTTTGAGACAACAACATAGGACTTGTAAGACTATTTGATGATGAACTATCCATGGTCATATTCTTGGTTTGCTTCTTAGTTCACTACTATTACCAATGAAATCCTCTTTATATACATGCATGATGGAATAAATGTTTTATATTAGGCATAACATATTCAGTGGTGGAGTCAGAATTTTTCATTGAGGGGGTTCAGAAGTATATATACGAACTAGTCGAAGGGGATTCAACATCTACTATATATGCATACAAAATATTTTTAACCATGTAAAATAGTATAAAAACATTATAATTTTTCGTTGAAGGGGGTTCGGATTAACCCCTGGAGCAAAGGTTGATCCGCAACTGAATACATTAGTGTGTACTTTAACTTGGCTTCAATTATTATCTATGTCCTCTAATTTTGGATGTGCAAAGTAGACACTTAAACTTGTGTACAGTTGATAAAGTAAACACGTGTGTCCTATGTGGCATCCTACATGGTCGTCCGATTCACGTCCTATATGGGTGTCCTACGTGTATTATATATGCCACATAGGACGTATGTGTCTACTTATTCAAATTTATACAATTATTAGAGTAATTTACATTGCTATTGAGTATTACTGATCCTCTCTTCATCTTTACTTGTCACATTTGAACTTAGCACACTAATTAAAAAAATAATAAATCGACATGACTGTTTTACCACAATATTCTTATTAATTGATTTTTAGTATTAGGTATAGGAAAATGACATATGTGGAGAATAAGTAACGAATACTAATAGTAAAACATGGAATAAAAATAATTGTCTTTTAGTGATATGTTAAAGTGAAAATATATTTTTGGAATAGTGTACAACTAAAAGTGAACAGAGAGAATATTTTTTTTAGGGTATATATGTTTTGTTTTCTTTACTATCTAGCGATGTGATTCCATTTTTATTGTTTGCTTTTAAGTTTTTTTTGTTTGTTATATTTGTTATCTGTCCCGAGACAGGGTTCTATCAGAAACAACGTAACCAATCAACATGCCTTATTTTGAATAATGACAAGATTTACTTTTTATGGACGGTCACATTTACCCAATATCTTTTGAATAATCTAATAATGTAAAAATAATTTGCATCTTTACTTGTTGTAATAAGTAATTTACATCTTTACTACTTGCCATAAGTAATATATTTGTCTCGTTTGAAAAATCAATAGATAATTTATCATTATTTTAGATATGTGTGAGTTAGTTTTTCATTTTTATGTATGTCTTTCAATTTTGGATGTATACAACTAGACATTTCATCAATAATTCTTTGCGGGATTGGATTTTTTTTATAGTGGAAATGGCATAAAGCGCGACCCAAGATCCATGATACGAAAACCAAAATCAGAATAACGAAGAAAAAGACATCGATCCTGATGTAGTATAAAGTCCAGCAAGTAGACATATGTATCCTGTGTGACATCCTACATAGCCAATTCATGTGGCGTCCTACGTGTATTATGCCATATAGGATGTATGTGTCTGTTTGTTCAATTTTATGTTGGATTCAAAGTATACGAAAAAGTGTGAATGAAAAATAGAGAAAAAATGGTGGAGAGAAGGGAGACACCAATTTAGAAAGTGTACTCCCAAATTGGAAAGTTCACTCTTTCTTCCACATTGGTGGAAGAAGAGAACTTGTGAGTGTTTAAAATAAGGAACACTTACTCCACATGGTAAGTGAGGCAAGAAATAAGAGATGCCTCGCGCCGTCATCGCTCGCTCGGCTTGGCTTCGACTTCAAAAAATGATCGATCGATGAGAAAAATCAATAGATAATTTATCATTATTTTAGGCATGTGTGAGTTAGTTTTTCATTTTTATGTATGTCTTTCAATTTTGGGTGTACACAACTAGACATTCCATGAATAATTCTTTGCGGGATTGGATTTTTTTATAGTGAAAATGCCATAAAGCGCGACCCAAGATCCATGATACGAAAACTCAAATCAGAATAACGAAGAAAAAGACATCGATCCTGATGTAGTATAAAGTCCAGCAAGTAGACATCTGTATCCTATGTGACATCCTACATAGCCAATTCATGAGGCGTCCTACGTGTATTATTCCATATAGGATGTATGTGTCTACTTGTTCAACTTTATGTTGGATTCAAAGTATACGAAAAAGTGTGAATGAAAAATGGAGGAAAAATGGTGGAGAGAAGGGAGACACCAATTTAGAAAGTGTACTCCCAAATTGGAAAGTTCACACTTTCTCCCTCATTGGTGGAAGAAGAGAACTTGTGAGTGTTTAAAATAAGGAACACTTACTCCACATGGTAAGTGAGGCAAGAAATAAGAGATGCCTCGCGCCGCCGTCGTCGCTCAGCTCGGCTTTGGATTCTATCATTTTGGACAAACTTTATTCGACAGAAATTTAATCTGAAGGGAAAGTAAAAACGCAGTAAATTTTTCTGTGTTTTGATCCTCCAGTTATATGCATGCATGACACTGTTTCGAACTGATGCTTCTGAGAAATTTAATCTGAAGGAAAAGTAAAAACGCAGTAAATTTTTCTGTATTTTGATCCTCCAGTTCTATGCATGACACTGTTTTGAACTGATGCTTCTGAGAGATGCACTGTTTCGAACTGATGCTTAAGAAAGATGCAATCCTTCAATGAAATGACACACACTGATTCATGAAATGGTTTGCCTGTTCAGAAAAGATGCAATCTTTGGATGAACAGACATGATTTTTTAGGAAAGGTCACACCTTTTAAGTGAACCATTGTCACTTTTCAGAAGAGGTATATGAAGGCTATATAAACCTGCTTTCATCCACAGGTTTAGACACGAAATTTTTCTCAAATAAAAACTCTCTTCTTGTCTTAAAAACATTCTGTGTGATCAATCAAACTGTTGAGTGAGTTCGTAGAATCCGAAAATTTGAGGTACCGTTATTGTTTGGATTGTAGGCCATTTTATCCTGGGAGGAAGATTCCATAACCTCGGGTACAGTAAGGGGAATTATTCCTTAAGGACACTCCGTGAAGTCGGGGGACTTGGCCTTAAATTTTATTTCATCTATTTTCTGAAATCTAACACACTTCTTGGATAGATTATTAAGTAATCTTGTGTTGAAGGTGTTAAATAACTTCAAAGGTGTTTTTGTTTATACATAAATTATTGTTGAAGTTGGTGTTGCAATTATACAGATTCTTGTACCCGAAACTACATAAAATAACAATCTTAAGGAATAAACTTTTGCAGAATCTGTATTGCTTGTTTTTGGAGATTAAAGCTTTAAGCTTTCTACTCCGTTTGAACTTAAATAGTGATTCAAAGACATGAAATCTTCATCACAAGTTAAAGATCACTCGGTTGACGATTGGAAGTCATAAAAACTTCATCGTTAACTAGAAACAAGAAGAAGAGTTTAAAGTTGCTTAACTTTATAAGTAGTATTCTGAAAATACTAAATTTTATTGTCTTGTGGTGGCAGAAAAAATGACTAACGAAATTCAAATGCAAGATGCGGCTACGACTGTGGGGGAAACTAGTATTGCCTCAACAAGTCGAGAAAATGCTCCGCAACCAATGGCACCTGCGAGAAGCCCAAAAAATTTACGGGTATTGACTTTAAGCGATGACAGCAAAATATGTTCTTTTACCTCACCACTCTATGCCTTCAAAGGTTCACTAGTGAGGATGCTCCTGAGGTGCCCGAGGGAACCTCGAACAAAGAACATTTCATGATTGTAGAGGCTTGGAAGCACTCAGACTTTCTTTGCAGGAATTATATTTTGAGTGGTCTCCAAGACGACCTCTATAATGTTTACAGTGGAACTAAGACATCGAAGGAATTGTGGGGGGCACTAAAATGAAAATACGAGACAGAGGATGTAGGAATTAAGATTTTTTTTGTTGCAAGGTTCCTGGACTTTAAAATGATAGATAGCAAATCGGTTGTCTCTTAAGTGTAGGAATTACAAGTAATTATTCACGATCTCCTAGCAGAAGGCATATCTTTAAAAAAATACCTTAGTTGAACAAATTGAAAATGTTCTTAGTACTCACATAAACTATTTTGTAGGTTTGATTGTGAATGATGCATTTCAAGTAGCAGCGATCATTGAGAAGCTACCACCTATGTGGAAAGACTTCAAAAACTACTTGAAGCACAAACGCAAGGAGATGACTGTCGAAGATCTTATTATCCAATTACGTATTGAAGAGGGTAATAAAGCTGCCGAGAGAAGATCAAAAGGGAATTCTATAATTAATGGAGAACATATTGTGGAAGATGACCAAAATAATTTTAAGAAAAGAAAGAAAGTTGAACAAAGAAGAAATCAACCCAAGAAGAAATTCAAGGGAAAATGCTTCAATTATGGCAAGATTGGCCACAAGTCCACGGATTGTCGTGCCCTGAAGAAAGGCAAGAAAAAGGACCAAGCTAATATGGTTGAGTCCAACAAAGAATGTGATGATTTGTGTGCTCTGTTCTCAGAATGCAACTTGGTGGGGAATCCTCGAGAATGGTAAATGGATTCTGGTGCCACCCGCCATGTGTGTGCCAACAAAGAGTTGTTTTCGTCATTCGCTCCGACTCAAGTAGAAGAAATGATCTACATAGCTAACTCCGCTACTGTTAAGGTAGAAGGAACAGGGAAAGTGTGCTTGAAAATGACTTCAGGCAAGGTTTTGACACTGAACAATGTCTTGTATGTTCTGGAATTACGTAGGAACTTGATTTCTGTTTCACTTCTAGACAAGAACGGATTCAAATGTGTAACCGTTTCTGAAAAAATTATAATTAGCAAATGAGAAATGTATGTAGGAAAAGACTATCTCACCAAGGGCCTTTATAAGATGAATGTAATGAATGTTGAAATCAATAAAATTTCAAATTCTTCTTACTTTCTTGAGTCTTATAATTTGTGGCATGAACGTTTAGGCCATGTTAATTACCAAACGTTATGAAAACTGATTAACTTAGAGGTTTTGCCAAACTTTGAGTGCAATAAATTAAAGTGTCAAACATGTGCGGAATCAAAGTATGCAAAGAATCCTTATAAGTTCGTTGAAAGGAATTCCAATTCCTTAGACTTAATACACTCTGACATTTGTGATATGAAGTCAACACCATCACGTGGTGGGACAAAGTATTTCATAACTTTTATTGACGATTGTACTGGATATTGTTATGTCTACTTGCTAAATAGTAAGGATGAAGCAATAGATGCGTTTAGGCAATACAAAACTGAAGTAGAAAATCAGTTAGAGAAAAAGATAAAAATGATAAGAAGCGATAGAGAAGGAGAATATGAATCTCCTTTCGCCGAAATATGTGTAGAGAATAGAATTGTCCATCAAACTACGGCCCCGTATTCACCTCAATCTAATGAAATTGTGGAAAGGAAAAACCTAACTTTGAAGGAAATGATGAATGCTTTACTTATAAGTTCCGATTTACCGCAAAACTTGTGGGGGGAGGCCATCCTTAAAGCCAATCGTATACTCAATAGAGTTCCCCATAGTAAGACACAATTAATTCCTTATGAAAAATGTAAAGGAAGGAAACCCAACTTGAAATATTTCAAATTGTGGGGGTGTCTAGCAAAAGTCCAAGTTTCTATGCCTAAAAGGGTTAAGATAGGACCTAAGACTGTGGACTGCGTGTTCATAGGATATGCTAAAAGCAGTAAAGCATGCGGATTTTTGATTCACAAATTCGAACATCCGGATATAAATGAAAATACGGTAATTGAATCAGATAATGCTGAATTCTTTGAAAATATTTACCCGTATAAAATTCGACATAAACAGTCTAGTGGAGGATCTAAACGACCTCGAGATGAACCAAGTGAGAATGTACATAATGAAGAGAATCCAATACATAGTACACGTCAAATAACGTCTACTTCGTTTGGATCAGATTTTGTAACATTTCTCTTAGAAAATGAGCCTCAAACATTTAAAGAAGCGATGTCGTCGTCAGACTCATCCTTTTCGAAAGAGGCAGTCAATAGTGAGATAGATTCAATCTTAAGCAATCATACATGGGAATTGGTTGACCTTCCTCCCGAAAATAAACCGTTAGGTTCTAAATGGATCTTCAAAAGAAAAATGAAGGCGGATGGTACTATTGACAAATACAAGGCAAGACTTGTAGTAAAAGGCTTCAAGCAAAAAGAATGCCTTGATTACTTTGATGCATACTCGCCAGTAATAAGGATAACATCGATTCGAATGTTAATTGCCTTGGCGGCAGTATATGGTCTTTAAATCCATCAAATGGATGTGAAAACCGCATTCCTAAATGGAGAATTGGAGGAAAAAATTTACATGGAACAACCTGAGGGTTTTGTGGTTCCAGGAAAGGAGAATAAGGTGTGTAAACTTATTAAGTCGTTGTATGGACTAAAGTAAGCACCTAAACAATGGCATGCAAAGTTTGACCAAACCATGTTGGAAAACGGGTTCAAGATAAATAAATGTGATAAATGTGTTTACATTAAAGACACTCCGAATCACCAAGTCATTGTTTGTTTATATGTGGATGATATGTTGATCATCAGTAGAGACATTTCTGACATAAATGCAACGAAACGAATGCTCGAGAGAAAGTTTGATATGAAAGACCTTGGAGTTGCGGATGTGATCTTAGGTATAAGAATCCATAGAACTCCACAAGGGTTGGCATTGTCACAGTCTCATTATATCGAAAACGTACTTGACAAATTCAAGTATATGAAATTCGGTATTGCCAAGACTCCATTGGATGTGAGCTTTGCACTTCAAGAGAATGAAGGTGAAAGTGACTCATAATGGGAGTACGCAAAGTATTGAGATGTTTAATGTATATAATGAATTGTACACGACCAGGCATAGCATGCGCTATTAGTAAGTTGAGTTGGTACATAAATAATCCTAACAAAACTTATTGGATGGCAATGAAAAGAGTTTTGGGGTATCTAAAATACACTCAAGACTATGTCTTGCATTATAATAAATATCCAGCGGTACTTGAAGGATATAGTGATGCAAATTGGATCACCGGATCGAATGAAGTAAAATCCACTAGTAGATATGTATTTACTATCGGTGGAGGAGCAGTCTCTTGGAAATCATCCAAACAGACTTGTATTGCTCGCTCCACAATGAAATCTGAATTTATCGCATTAGATAAAGCCAGTGAAGAAGCAGAATAACTTAGGAATTTCTTGAAAGATATTCCTTATTGGCCCAAACCAGTGGCACCAGTATGTATACACTTTGATAGCCAAGCGACAATAGGTAGGGCAGGGAGCATGATGTATAACGGTAAATCTCGTCACATAAGATGGAGACATAATATCGTTAGAGAACTTTTCTCTAGTGGAGTTATCACTGTTGACTATGTTAAGTCAAAGGATAATGTGTCGGATCTACTTACAAAAGGCCTATCTAGAGAAGGAGTAGAAAGGACATCCAAGGAAATGGGTTTAAGGTCTAGGACAAGTCAGCATGGCGGTAACTCTACCAAGCAGACTGGAGATCCCAAGAGCTAGGTTCAAATTGATCAAACAAATTTGTGTTTGATAGGTTCAACATTGTCAATTACCCAACCCATTCTCATGATGTAGACAATGTGTAGTAAACAAGGATAAGACTTAAAGTGAAAAGTCTTTTAATGATTATCTAAATTTGGCTGATTTGACCAAATAGTTTAATCTATAGTATTGAACGTTTAGAAATCACCTATGTGAGGGAGAAGTGGAAGTTGCTTCAAGGAGAATGTTAGTAAAGGCCTATTGTCTAAACTCTTATGAAACCGGGACGTGTTCATGGCTGAAAAGAATAAAACCGTGAGAACCATAACGATAAAAGGCTGGTTATGTGACATGTGTTGTCTAGGTGTACATTAAAGCTCGATGGTTTAAAGATATCAAATCTACCGATTGACCGAGTGCATCCGATGCATGTTCACTACGAAAAGTTCAAAGGAAAACCCACTTATCCAAATGCAATCAGTCTTTTCTTGATGATCACATACTTGTCCGTAAAAATTTTATGAAAAGTAGTCATTTTCCATTCATGTAGGGGATTGTTGGGTTCAAAGTATACGAAAAAGTGTGAATAAAAAATGGAGAAAAAATGGAGGAGAGAAGGGAGACACCAATTTAGAAAGTGTACTCCCAAATTGAAAAATTCATTCTTTTTCCCACATTGGTGGAAGAAGAGAACTTGTGAGTGTTTAAAATAAGGAACACTTACTCCACATGGTAACTGAGGCAAGAAATAAGATCCGCCTTGCGCCGTCGTCGTCGCTCTCTCGGCTTCAGATTCGGATTCGGAAAATGATTGATAAGATCTATCTTTTAGGATAAATTTATTCGACAGAAATTTAATCTGAAGGGAAAGTAAAAATGCAGTAAATCTTGTGCTTTGATCCTCCAGTTATATGCATGCATGACACTGTCTCGAACTGATGCTTCTGAGAGATGCACTATTTTTACTGATGCTTCAGAAGGATGCAATCCTTCAACAAAATGACACACTGATTCATGAAATGGTTTGCCTGTTCAGAAAAGATGCAATCTTTGAACGAACAGACATGATTTTTCAGGAAAGGTCACACCTTTTAAGTGAACCATTGTCACTTTTCAGAAGAGACATATGAAGGCTATATAAATCTGTTTTCATCCACAGGTTTAGACACAAATTTTTTTTGAAATAAAAACTCTCTTCTTGTCTTAAAAACACTCTGTGTGATCAATCAAACTGTTGAGTGAGTTCGTAGAATCCGACAATTTGAGGTACCGCTATTGTTCGGATTGTAGGCCATTTTATCCTGGGAGGAAGATTCCATAACCTCGGGTACAGTGAGTGGAATTATTTCTTAAGGACACTCCGTGAAGTCGGGGGACTTGGCCTTAAATTCTGTTTCATCTATTTTCTGAAATCTAACACACTTCTTGGATAGATTATTAAGTAATCTTGTGTTGAAGGTGTTAAAGAACTTCAAAGGTATTTTTGTTTATACATAAACTATTGTTGAAGTTGGTGTTGCAATTATACAAATTCTTGTACCCGAAACTACATAAAATAACACTTTATACAATTATCAATGTAATTTACGTTGCTATTGAGTATTACTGAATCCTTATACATCTTTACTTATCATATTTGGACTTAGCATATCTATTGAGAAAATAATGATCGATATGACTATTTTACTACAATATTTCTATTAATTGATTTCTAGTATTAAGTATAGGAAAATGCTCGATTTGGAGAATAATTAACTAATACTAAGAGTAAAAAGGACAGTCTGGTGCACTAAAACTTTCGCGAATACTAAGAGTAAATATGAAAAAGATAATTGTTTTTACTTAATATGTTAAAAGTGAAAATAAATTTTTGAAATAGTTGACAGTTAAAAGTGAACAAAGAGATTTTTTTTTGAGGGTATATACACTTGTTGGTTAATATACCATGATAATTAAATTACAGTGAAAAATACAAAAAAGTGAAGAAAATAAAATAATCTTCTTCTTATCTAAGACACAGATATCTCACACTCTTTAAGGAGATTCAAGTCCACTGCGACATAATTTACACTGATCCAACAGTATATCTCATGACTTATCCCCTCTATGATACAACAATGGGATAATACTCACAAAAATACCTGAACTTTGACCGGATTTTCAGTTGAACATACTGAACTTTGCGGGGGTTGTAGACACGTTATTTCGTCCTCTTGAAGTTCCATTTTTATTCACTTTACCCATTTTATGTTATCCTACCGTGTACCCTACCCCGTGTAATTATCCCTCCACAAAATACAAAAATACAAAAATAAACAAAAAAAAAAAATACCTCTAACTAATTTATCTTATCCTAACAACCTACCCAATCAAAAGCTTCCACCTACCCTAACTACCCATATGATCCCCCCCTCCTTTTTCTTGTCCACAAAGAAAGAATATATGGGGGACCCACCAAAATTCCCACATCATAACAAATCCATACCCATTATAAAAGAAAAAATTCTAAGAGGAAAAGGGGAGAAGGCTTGGATCATCATCTTCTCCACAATAACAACAATGACAAAATAATCTTCCTCACAAAAAAAAAAAAAAAAAAAAAGCACCGTTGAACAGTAACCGTGAACAGTAACCGTGAACAGTAACCAGTGAACAGTAACCGTGAACAGTAACTGGTGAAACAGTGCCCGGCGTGAAAAGTGACGGTGAACGGATCTTTATTTGTCGAGTTGGATTGTTGGTGTTAAGGTTCGGCTCGAGGTTTCCGGGTGCGGACTCTCTTTATTCGAATAACATTGAGTTTGAAAGCTTCAAATTTAAGGTCCAACTCTATCTCTTCTAATTTTACTTTACTATACGTGTTTGATTTGCCTGATGTGTGGTTGAATTTTGGTGACATTAATTCGGTGTTCGATTTCATTGAATAGATGGTTGTGGATTGTTGAGATGACTGTCTTGAATCGTTGGAATTTGGTATAAAAAATGGAATGTGGGGTTGGATGGTAGGAATTGATAAAGAATGAATATTGTTTTGATTTATTGTCGTTGGTTATTTTGAAGCAAATACGAGTGTTTGATTGGGTAGTATCATGATGCGCCGATTGGTTTAGGCAAACGTAGTTTGGGTAGGCAAAGTTTATAATTTGTGATTTTATTGAACGTTTGAAATATTATTTAAATGATTGAAATTTGGGTGAATGATTTGGTTTTCTCGTATTGAAAAAATGTATTTATTTAGCCGGGGAATGCCCCGAGATCACTTGTATTTATTCACCGGGGAATGCCCCGACGTATCATGTTGGCGAAAAAAGATCGTGATGAAGGCCTGCGGCGTCGGGTAAGGCATTGGAGCTTAATCTAGAATTAGTTTAGACTAGGATTTATATTTTTGTATCTTTCTATTTTTGGACTGTATAATTGGACTGGACTTTACATTTTTGGATTGTTTTATTTTGTTTGATTATTTTTGCGTGCCTCTTGTGTGGTTTATACATTTCGTAATGCCAAAATAGTTGATACACTCTACCAAGCGACCGTGGTTGAACCACGGGATAGAGAGGTGCCTAACACCTTCCCCTCGGTCAACAGAATTCCTTAGCCGGAGTCTCCGTTCGCAAACCAGTTTAAAGAGTCAAATGGTTTTGAAAAGGATTTTCCAATGGTGACTTGGCACACCAGATTATGCCAAGTGGCGACTCTGAATAAAAAATATAAATAATCCATTTTCAAAACAAATTTTCATCTTTGTCACTTTAATAATAAAAACCCTTTCGAAACTTACAATACATTAATTTTTGGAGTCGTAAAAAGGGGTGTGACAGCTCTGGCGACTCTGCTGGGGACATTTCAGAATTCGAGCTTATTTTTTGAGTCGTATCGGCTTTGTTTGGCATTACGAGTGTATAAGCATTGTTTGTGATTATTTTTTTGTTATTGTTTTCACTTTTGTGCGTTTTCGTGCTCTTTGTTTATAGTATTTATCCTATGTGTTACCGCTTTATATCTGTCATCATGAGTCCATCCCCCCGGCCTTCTTTCTGCAACAAGTCTCGGAGCGCACGTCGTGCGCACGAAATCTAGTTGAGTCACCTTTATTTTAGGGGGGGAGCCGTTGGATGTATGGAGTAGGTGGAAAGCAAAGCAGCCACTATCGACCATATGCTCCCCCGAACGGCCTTGTTAGTAAACCACAACGTAGGTCAGCCTTTAGGTCATTCTTATGTGCATCTTATTGAGACCTAGCGGGGCCTACACGGTCCTTTGTAGGAGACTCGCCTTTAAAGCATCCCTACGTGCTAACTGTTGCATATTTGAGGGTAACGTGGTCATTTGACAGACCGATTTGGGGAAAACATGTGTTAGAAGTAAAGTGTGAAAAAAAAGAAAAAAGAAAAAAAAAAAAGGAAAAAAAGTGAGTCGAAAAGAATGAATCAAAAGGAGTGTCGAAGTTTATTTTAGAGTTCTTTATGGCTTTTGTTCTTCACGATCCCAAAACTCAAGAAGTTTTTTTTTACGTTTTTGCATTTATCTTCTCAAAGTACCGTAAGTTCAAAAAAAAAATTGAATGAAAAAAAAAAAGAGGATTTTATTTGCTTTGTCTACTTATCTGTCAAAAACAAAATCCCAAAAAGATTTTTTTTATATAATTGGTGGTGTCAGTCTTAATTGAAATGTCTAGTTGAAAATCCAAAATGTTTTCACTCGTTTGTTTTTGGTTGTCTCTTAAGTTAGGGTCAATTTTTTAGTTAATCGTTAAATGTCCAATCTGGACGAACTACGCACCCCTGATTCTCCTCTCTCGGGAGTGAGATACGTAGGCAACCTATTATGGGTTCGGGGATCTTATTTCAAAAATTCAAAAAAATAAATAAATTCTTCACTCTTCATTTAGAGTAGGTGTCTCATGTACATCTTTAAAAGAAAGAAAAAAAAATATATTTTCCTTCAATAGGTTCAAGTTTCATTTTCGTATGAAATTTAAAATCGAAAATCCAAAAATATTTTCTTCGGTAATCATAGATTTCATGTTGTACAGGAATCTGAAAAATTCAAAAAGATTTTCTTCACTCTTCACTTAGAGTAGGTGTTTCATATACATCTCTAAAAGAAAACTACAAAAAGATTTTTTTTAATAGTTTCAAGTTTCATTTTTCCTATGAAATTCTAAATTGAAAACCCAAAAAGATTCTTCTTTGGTAATCATAGGTTTCATTTTTGTATAGAGATTTAACCCTAAAAAAAAAAAAAAAAAAAAAAAGAAGAAGAAGAAAGATTTTCATCAATTCTTTTGACACTTTGTTTCAAGAAAGAAAAAGAGTTTAATTGGCCATTTTGGCAAAACTGCCCGAATTACGCAAGATCTGATTCATGTACAACATGATACGTAGGCAGCCTACTTTTAGGTTCGATCTAATCATTTTGTTTCGTTGTTTTTCATTATTTTTCCTCTTTTAAAGAAAAAAAGCCATGAAGAATAATAAAATAATGGTAGATAACGAGAGAAGTGGAAAGAATAGAGATGGATACGAAAAAAAAAAAAGTGTAGATAAAAATCGGGATGATGTTAAAATGACCTCGCTACCCTCACAAGCTGGTAGAAATGAACATGAATTTAGGACCATTTTACCAATGTGATTCCCATGCTTTTGGTATACCCTAATCCTAACGGATGTCGTCTTTGATGAGCATGTTCTTTCAGATAACAGTGGTAGGTTTGCAGCACTCTGGCTAGTCACCCATACTTCACTAGATCCAAAGCAAAGCTCGCCATGGGTAGCAGGGATATTGAGAATTCGCTCATTGACCCGGATCAGGATCACAGAGAAGAAAGTTCAGAACACAATGATGAGGTAGTAAGGCTTAGGCAACAATTGACAGATTTGCACCGGGTATGGGCCAGCGGAATGCCTCCTCCTCCGCTCCCTGAAGGTCTTGGGAATATCTCTAATTGCCCACCGCTCTCTCAGGCACAATTCTCTGCTCCTACTGAGT
Organism: Capsicum pubescens; assembly: GCA_030864215.1. Lineage (NCBI taxonomy): Eukaryota > Viridiplantae > Streptophyta > Magnoliopsida > Solanales > Solanaceae > Capsicum > Capsicum pubescens. Next base: position 38,338,207 of record CM061547.1, read on the forward strand.
CACCTGAGCACGCGCCAGGATTCACTCCGCGACATTATTATCCTGACAATTCTGGTGTGCCCTTGGCAGCTCCCCAATCAAGACCAGCTGCTCAGCCAGCGCCACCGATCACACCGGTATTCGTGGCCCCGCCACCACGTGAAACTCCCATATATGCTGTGCGTCCCACAATGAGGCTTCCCCGGTCTTCCAGTGAGCCAGTACTGAAGGTTTCAGATGGTCAGTATTATGCTACGGAGCCTACTTTGCAATTGAATGAACCGTATGGGTACACTCAGCCGCCTGCATTTCCATTTGATACGGAGAAACCTGTCGCAACAGAGGAACAGGAAGTCATAGCGCGGAAGTTGAAAAGTTTGGAACAAGCTATGAGGAATTTGCAAGGAATCGGAGATTATAGAAGTGTTTCCTATAAAGACCTGTGCATGTTCCCAGACATCAACCTGCCTCCCGGTTTTAAGATGCCTAAGTTCGAGAAGTACGCAGGACACGGTGATCCTGTTCCACACTTGAGACGTTATTGCAACCAGTTGAGGGCTGCAGGAGGAAAGGAAGAACTACTCATGGCCTTCTTTGGCGAGAGTCTTTCAGATCTGGCTTCAGAATGGTTCATCGATCGGGATATCGATAAATGGAACAGTTGGGATGATTTGGCTTCTGAATTTGTTCAACATTTTCAGTACAACATCGATTTGATTCCGGACGAAAAATCTTTGGTCAACATGAAGAAAAAGAGCACTGAAGGTTTTAGGGAATACGCTATAAGGTGGCGTGAACAGGCCGCTAGGATAAAGCCTCCAATGAAGGAAAGTAAGTTGGTAGAAGTTTTCATTCAGGCGCAGGATGAGACCTATTTTCAACATTTACTTCCGGCAATGGGAAAGTCTTTTATGGAAGTCCTCAAAATGGGGGAGATGATAGAGGACGGGATTAAGACCGGTCGAATAGTGAGTTTTGCTGCATTAAAAGCTACCACACAAGCGATTCAAAGTGGATCTGGCGCATTTGGAGGAAAAAAAAAGAAAGAGGATGTTGCGACTGTCGTAGCCGGAACCCATACTTATCCTAAAAGGCCACCTCGCCCCTATCCCCAATCCCAAGCCCAAGTCTACGCCCAAGCTCCATATATTCCTCCCCACCATTACTACCCTCCACAAAATCCTTTATATTTCATTCCACCACCCCCTTACCCAGTATATAGTGCGCAACCATATGCCCAAACCCCTTCTTACCCGCAGTGGCGCGCGCAAACTTCACAAAATCGCCCATTCGCTCCACCAAATTACCAAAACCCCCCCAGACCCAGTTTTCAGCCTAGGCCCGAGTATAAGCAGGAGAAAACGGTCAAAAATCATATCACACCTCTTGGGGAGTCATATGCTAGCTTGTTTGATAGGTTGAGGAAGTTGAAGGTTTTAAGCCCATGATATTGAGAAATACTGGCATTTAAAGAGAGCTGTCCAAGATTTGATTGACACAAATCAGATGTTGGTCCAAGCCTCGGAGGGTCCAAACATTAACCAGAATCCGTTGCCAACCCATGCTGAAGCCAATATGTTAGAATTGATATATGATGGGAAAGAGTCTTCGAGGGGTTATAAGCCTATTGTCAAGATACACACCACTGAGGAGAAATCGGTGAATGTAGCGGAGTCTTTGAAAGCAATGTCATTGAGCCAGGAAGGAATGAGGGAGGATAAATCCCGAGAAAGCACAAAGAAGCCCCTGATCACAGTACAAGGCGCCAGAAGGTATGGTGATTCGAGTCAGGATAAACCTAAGTTGACAGTGGTGGGAGCTTTGAGTCAGCCTATCTTGACGGTGAAAGGAGCACTGGCGGCGCCTATTGTCCTCAAACCGGTGACCCAACCTCCGATAGTTGATATGAAAAGGATTCCCTGGAATTATGGGCGAACTGTGATGACCTATCACGGGAAAGAAGTTGTGCAAGATGTAGATGAGGTAGGAGGTTTGACCAGGTCAGGAAGATGCTTCGTGCCTGAAAGCTTAAGAAAGTCTAAGCCAACGGTGAGTGAACCGTCGTCTATCAAAAAGCCTATCACTGAGGAGGAAGCCGAAGATTTTTTGAAAAAGATGAAATTGCCAGAGTATTCAGTATTAGACCAGCTGAAGAAAACCCCTGCTCAAATTTCCCTTTTATCTTTGCTGTTGCACTCCGAGGAGCATCGTGATGTTTTGCTGAAGGTATTGAATGAAGCATATGTTCCAAGGGAGATTACAATCAACCAGGTTGAGAAAATGGTGGGAAAAATCTTTGAGGTCAATCGGATCAGCTTTTCTGATGATGAATTGCCTGTTGAAGGTACAGGGCATAATCGGGGTCTTTACATTACAGTGAAGTGTGAGGGTTTCTACGTCACTCATGTTATGATTGATGGAGGTTCAGGTGCAAATATTTGCCCTATTTCTACTTTGCAAAAGCTGAATGTTGGTGCTGATAGGATCAAGCCCAACAATGTATGTGTTAGGGCTTTCGATGGTGCAAAGTCAAATTCCATTGGCGAAATAGAACTAATGTTGACCATAAGGCCTGTTGAGTTTGCCATAAAGTTTCAGGTATTGAACGTAGAATCCTCTTACAATCTGTTGTTGGGAAGGCCCTGGATCCACAAGGCCAAGACGGTTGCATCCACGCTGCACCAAATGATTAAGTTTGAGCATGACAGGCAAAAAGTAGTTATTCATGGTGAAGGATATTTATCAGCCTACGAAGATTCTCCCTTATCCTTTATTGAAGCAAATAACGTAGAGGAGACATTCGTCTATCAAATTTTTGATACAGTGCTAGTGAGTCGTATCCCTGAGTGGCAAGCTATACCGGGACCGCAATTGTCTTCTGCTTCTATCATGATGGTGAGTGAACTTTGGAAATACGGATTTGAACCAGGAAAAGGTGTGGGAGCATCTCTGCATGGTATAGTTCATCCCATATGTCCGAGTGAGAACGTGTGCACGTTTGGTCTGGGATTTGAGCCTACAGCTGAAGATCTGAAGAAAATCAGGGGAAGGAAGATGGAAATATGGTCACTCCCTCGCCCAATGCCACTACTCAGTGAGTCATTCGTTAAGAGCGATGTCGCGAAGCATGTGGGATCTGAAGTTGAATTGGTGGGTGACCTCCAGAACTTTTTTATTGAAGTTGATATGGTTGAAGCAGGAGAAGGGTATGGCAGATGTGCAATTCATAGGTCCAGCTGTCCGGCTCAATAATTGGGAAGTCACTCCTCTCCCCGTCAGGAGGGAGTTTTGGTAGTTTATTTTGTTTTCCTTTCTGTTTATCCGAGTTATTTCAGGGTTGTAATTTGGATTTTAGTTTGTTTATGTTATATTGGTGTCTGTGTTTAAACCCTTCTATCTTTTATTTAATGAAATGCAATGTCCCTTTTGTTTTGTGTCTAATATAGTTTGTTTTTCTTTTTACACAGTTCTCTTTATGCTGATTCTAATGACATGACATGCATGCGGAATTTTCAGCCTGGTCTTAAAATCCAAAATAATCCAGATGTAATGGAGCAGGATGAGGAATATGATGAAAAAGAAGCATTAGAAGAAATAAGCAAAGGGTTGGAACAATTTGAAGACAAACCGAATTCTAATTTGAATGAGACTAAGCCAATAAATCTAGGGGATCAAGAAGATGTTAGGGAAACTAAAATCAGTGTACATGTTTTGCCCCAGCTAAAGGATGAAATGATTCAAACGTTAATGGATTATAAGGATGTTTTTGCATGGTCTTATGATGATATGCCTGGTTTAAGCACTGAGTTAGTGTCTCACAAATTGCCAACGGATCCCGCATTCCCTCCTGTCAAACAGAAGTTGAGGAAGTTTAAAACAGATGTAAGTATTAAAATCAAAGAGGAAATCATGAAACAACTTGAAGCCAAAGTAATTCGAGTGACTCGTTATCCCATGTTGGTTATCCAATGTTGTTCCCGTACCAAAGAAAGATGGCAAAATTCGAGTGTGTGTTGATTACCGCGATTTGAACAGGGCAAGTCCAAAAGATGATTTTCCACTGCCCAACATCCATATTTTGCTAGACAACTGTGCTAAACACGAGGTTGCCTTTTTTGTGGATTGCTATGTCGGATATCACCAGATCATTATGGATGATGAAGATGCGGAGAAGACATCTTTTATCACACAATGGGGAACTTATTGTTATCGGGTGATGCCGTTCGGTTTGAAGAATGCTGGAGCAACATACATGAGAGCCATGACTACTATGTTTCATGACATGATACATAAGGAGATTGAGGTTTACGTGGATGATGTGATTATTAAGTCAAAAAGTCAGTCCGACCATGTAAAAGACTTGAGAAAGTTCTTTGAAAGACTTCGCAGGTATAAACTCAAACTCAACCCGGCAAAATGTGTATTTGGAGTTCCATCTGGAAAGCTGTTGGGGTTTGTAGTCAGCCGTCGGGGAATTGAATTAGATCCCTCGAAAATCAAAGCCATTCAGGATTTGCCCCCGCCCAAGAATAAAACGGAGGTAATGAGTTTTCTTGGTAGACTGAACTACATTAGCAGGTTTATTGCTCAACTCACAACCACTTGTGAGCCCATATTCAAGTTGCTGAAAAAGAGTGCTGTGGTAAAATGGACTGAAGAATGTCAGGAAGCGTTCGATCGAATCAAAAGATATTTGTCAAATCCGCCCGTGTTGGTACCCCCGGAGCCTGGTAGGCCTTTGATCTTATACTTGTCAGTCATGGACAATTCTTTCGGGTGTGTCCTGGGGCAACATGATGTCACAGGCAAAAAAGAGCAGGCTATTTACTATCTTATCAAGAAGTTCACCACTTATGAGGCCAGGTATACTCTTCTTGAAAGAACGTGTTGTGCCCTAACTTGGATAGCACAGAAGTTGAAGCACTATCTCTCATCCTATACTACTTATCTCATCTCCCGCATGGATCTTTTGAAGTATATCTTTCAGAAGCCTATGCCGACAGGTCGATTGGCAAAGTGGCAAATTTTGCTTACCGAGTTCGACATCGTATATGTGACTCGAACCGCCATGAAAGCCCAAGCCTTGGCAGATCATCTTGCTGAGAATCCCATCGATGAAGAGTACGAGCCATTAAAGACATATTTTCCTGACGAAGAAGTGTCGTGTGTCGATGAAGTCGTTATAGATGTTGATCCAGGTTGGAGGTTATTCTTCGATGGAGCTGTCAATATGAAAGGAGTCGGAATAGGTGCGGTTCTTGTCTCTGAATCGGGACAACATTTCCCGGTAACAACACAACTTCGATTCTACTGTACTAACAATATGACAGAGTATGAAGCCTGCATCCTTGGTTTGAGGTTAGCTGTTGATATGGGAGTCCAAGAATTATTAGTGTTGGGAGATTCGGAGTTACTCGTCCATCAAATTCAAGGCGATTGGGAGACGCGAGATTTTAAGCTCATCCCGTATCGACAATGCTTGCAGGAGCTATGCCGACGATTTGTGTTAGTAAAATTTAGGCACATTCCAAGGATTCGTAATGAAATTGCTGATGCTTTGGCCACTTTGTCTTCAATGCTCCAACATCCTGACAAAGCCTACATCGATCCAGTGCATGTACAGAGTCGTGATCAGCATGCGTACTGCAATGTGATTGAAGAAGAGCTCGATGGAGAACCTTGGTTCTTGGATATCAAGCGGTACATTCAATCAGGAGAATACCCAACATATGCCACCAACGATCAAAAGAGGACTCTTAGGCGTTTGGCTAGTGGATTTTTCTCGAGCGGGGGAATCTTCTATAAGAGGACCCCAGATCTGGGACTTCTAAGGTGTGTAGATGCAAAAGAAGCCTCGGCAATCATGGTTGAAATACACTCTGGAGTATGCGGGTGGAAGCAGTAACTTTCAAGTCGGTGACAAAGAAGGTTGTGGTAGATTTTGTTAATGCCAATATCATTTGTAGATTTGGAATTCCTAAAATGATTATTACAGACAATGCTGCCAATCTCAATAGTCATTTGATACAAGAAGTGTGTCAACAGTTTAAGATCGCACATCGAAATTCTACTCCATATCGCCCAAAGGCCAATGGTGCTGTAGAAGCCGCCAATAAAAATATAAAAAAGATACTGCGAAAAATGGTACAAGGTTCTAGACAGTGGCATGAAAAGTTGCCGTTTGCATTGCTAGGTTATCGCACCACTGTTCGCACTTCAACAGGGGAAACTCCATATTTATTAGTGTATGGGACAGAAGCAGTCATCCCTGCAGAAGTTGAAATTCCTTCTCTTCGGGTCATTGTAGAAGCAGAGATCGATGACGACGAATGGGTAAAATCCCGACTGGAACATTTGAGTTTGATCGAGGAAAAAAGGCTAACGTCCGTGTGTCATGGCCAGTTGTATCAAAGGAGGATGGCTCGTGCGTATAACAAAAAGGTCCGTCCCAGGAATTTTAAAGTTGGTCAGTTGGTATTAAGACGTATCCTTCCTCACCAGGTTGAAGCGAAGGGCAAGTTCTCCCCTAACTGGCAAGGTCCCTTCGTTGTGAAGAAAGTGTTACCTAATGGAGCCTTATATTTGACAGATATTGAAGGCAAAATGGCAGAAATGACTATCAATGCTGATGCGGTCAAAAGATACTATGTATGATATTTGGTCCTTTGTTTGATTTTATTGCATGTTTAGTACTTGCATTTTTGAAGATTGATATGACGAAGGCATTTTATTCTTCTATCCAAACATTGTGTCATCCTTTGATTACCCGTTTGAGCCTCGTTTATTTTTCTTTCATATCCCTCTTTTGGAATCAAAATAGAGTCAAAGATAAATGTCAAGAAAATAAGAATAAAAGAAAGAGTTCGAAAAAAAAAAAAAATCAAAGCAAAGCAAAGGACAAGCAGATGGAACTACGTGCGACCTGATTCTCCTCTATCAGGAGTGAGATACGTAGGCTGCCCTATTTCGGGCTCGGTCCAACCAAATAAAGATTTAAGATTCACCCAGTCAACAAAACTGGGGCATGAGTTAATGCATTGTTTGAGTCGATTCCAAAAGTTGTAAGTCCCACCCCCACTTCAAGTATCGTTTGAGCCTCTTACCATCTTTTCTAACCTTGACCAAAAGCCAAGTTACAACCAAAGAAAGTCCTTCAGATCAATTTTTGATAGTGTTAAGTCTAAGCATGCAATGGATATGACGATACATTGCGAAGTACCGCTTATCTCCCTCAGCATAAGAAATCATGAAAGAAATACAAAAATGAGAGAGTCTTATTGGTGAAAACCTTTGCAGGCACCGTAAGGCGATGGTGAGTTGTGAGAAAATAAAAATGAGAGAGTCTTATTGGTGAAAACCTTTGCAGGCACCATAAGGCGATGGTGAGTTGAGAGAAATACAAAAATGAGAGAGTCTTATTGGTGAAAACCCTCACGGGCACCGTAAGGCGAGGGAGAGTTCAAGAGAAAAGTGAAAAGTGAAAAGAAAGAGATTTGTTGGCGAATGTCTTTTTAGATGTCGTCAGTCGAATGTGATGTATGAGTCCAATAGATTTGAAGAAGCGGCTCAACGGCAAAGGCACAAACTCGACAACAAATGGGGAGTTTTGGATAGGAAGATCAGGCAGCTCAATCCTAAATGCATGTCATACTCATTGGAGTTGGTTGTCGTATTCAGATAAGTTTTCTTTTTGAATATGGGACATTTCCCTCTTTCTTTCATTTACATATTCATGCTTTTTGTTTTTTTTATGTCATTTATCAAAATAAAAGTCACCATCATTTCTTTACATTTTAAGTCAAGTCTGTGTCAAAACAAGCAAGAAAGGATTTCAAAATTTACTACCAGTCTTTCCAATTATATGAGGAAAAGCCAAGGAACAACACAGAAAAGAAATATGATCGTAATTCAACACGAAGCAAAGGAAGTCTATCAACCGACAGACTATTGGATTCGTAGAAGCATTTCAGATTTGGGAAAAGAGTGCACCTCAGGGGCATGGTAAAAATGGAAACCCATTGTTTGAGTCAGAACTCATTTCCCTCAATCTGGATCCAGGTCAATGATGCGGCAAGACACGACAAGTGTTAGCAATTTGGAACAAAGATGAAAGGAACGAGTGTTGGGCAGATACCTGAAAAGCCAAGATCTGCAAGCCACTACTAAGTTTTTAACTGAAAATTTTTTCTTTGATTGAAACAGGGGCAAATTTGTTTCACTTGATTCAGTTACCATTGGAAATGCATATCCGGGGATTTTTACTTTCTGTTCAGGACCCTCCTGAAAAATGGGATTTTACTTTCTGTTCAGGACCCTCCTGAAAAATGGGATTTTACTTTATGTTCAGGACCCTCCTGAAAAATGGAACTTTACTTTCTGTTCAGGACCCTCCTGAAAAATGGGACTTTACTTTCTGTTCAGGACCCTCCTGAAAAATGGGATTTTACTTTCTGCTCAGGACCCTCCTGAAAAATGGGATTTTACTTTCTGCTCAAGACCCTCCTGAAAAATGGGAATTTACTTTCTGTTCAGGACCCTCCTGAAAAATGGGATTTTACTTTATGTTCAGGACCCTCCTAAAAAATGGGATTTTACTTTATGTTCAGGACCCTCCTGAAAAATGGGACTTTACTTTCTGTTCAGGACCCTCCTGAAAAATGGGATTTTACTTTCTGTTCAGGACCCTCCTGAAAAATCGGATTTTACCTTATGTTCAGGACCCTCCTGAAAAATGGGAATTTACTTTCAGCTCAGGACCCTCCTGAAAAATGAGATTTTACTTTATGTTCAGGACCCTCCTGAAAAATGGGACTTTACTTTCTGTTCAGGACCCTCCTGAAAAATGGGACTTTACTTTATGTTCAGGACCCTCCTGAAAAATGGGATTTTACTTTATGTTCAGGACCCTCCTGAAAAATGGGATTTTACTTTCTGTTCAGGACCCTCCTGAAAAATGGGACTTTACTTTCTGTTCAGGACCCTCCTGAAAAATCGAATTTTACTTTCTGTTCAGGACCCTCCTGAAAAATCGGATTTTACCTTATGTTCAGGACCCTCCTGAAAAATGGGAATTTACTTTCAGCTCAGGACCCTCCTGAAAAATGGGATTTTACTTTATGTTCAGGACCCTCCTGAAAAATGGGACTTTACTTTCTGTTCAGGACCCTCCTAAAAAATGGGACTTTACTTTCTGGTCAGGACCCTCCTGAAAAATGGGAATTTACTTTATGTTCAGGACCCTCCTGAAAAATGGGACTTTACTTTCTGTTCAGGACCCTCCTGAAAAATGGGACTTTACTTTCTTTTCAGGACCCTCTTGAAAAATGGGATTTTACTTTCTGTTCAGGACCCTCCTGAAAAATGGGATTTTACTTTATGTTCAGGACCCTCCTGAAAAATGGGAATTTACTTTCTGTTCAGGACCCTCCTGAAAAATGGGATTTTACTTTCTGTTCAGGACCCTCCTGAAAAATGGGAATTTACTTTCTGTTCAGGACCCTCCTGAAAAATGAGATTTTACTTTATGTTCAGGACCCTCCTGAAAAATGGGACTTTACTTTCAGTTCAGGACCCTCCTGAAAAATGGGACTTTACTTTCAGTTCAGGACCCTCCTGAAAAATGGGACTTTACTTTCTGTTCAGGACCCTCCTGAAAAATGGGATTTTACTTTATGTTCAGGACCCTCCTGAAAAATGGGATTTTACTTTATGTTCAGGACCCTCCTGAAAAATGGGACTTTACTTTCTGTTCAGGACCCTCCAGAAAAATGGGACTTTACTTTCTGTTCAGGACCCTCCTGAAAAATGGGACTTTACTTTCTGTTCAGGACCCTCCTGAAAAATAGGACTTTACTTTCTGTTCAGGACCCTCCTGAAAAATGGGATTTTACTTTCTGTTCAGGACCCTCCTGAAAAATGGGACTTTACTTTCTGTTCAGGACCCTCCTGAAAAAATAGGATTTTACTTTCTGCTCAGGACCCTCCTGAAAAATGGGATTTTACTTTCTGTTCAGGACCCTCCTGAAAAATGGGATTTTACTTTATGTTCAGGACCCTCCTGAAAAATGGGAATGTACTTTCAGTTCAGGACCCTCCTGAAAAATGGGATTTTACTTTATGTTCAGGACCCTCCTGAAAAATGGGATTTTACTTTCTGTTCAGGACCCTCCTGAAAAATTGGATTTTACTTTCTACTCAGGACCCTCCTGAAAAATGGGACTTTACTTTCTGTTCAGGACCCCCCTGAAAAATGGGATTTTACTTTCTGTTCAGGACCCTCCTGAAAAATGGGACTTTACTTTCTGTTCAGGACCCTCCTGAAAAATGGGATTTTACTTTCTGTTCAGGACCCTCCTGAAAAATGGGACTTTACTTTCTGTTCAGGACCCTCCTGAAAAATGGGATTTTACTTTCTGTTCAGGACCCTCCTGAAAAATGGGATTTTACTTTATGTTCAGGACCCTCCTGAAAAATGGGACTTTACTTTCTGTTCAGGACCCTCCTGAAGAATGGGATTTTACTTTCAGTTCAGGACCCTCCTGAAAAATGAGACTTTAGTTTTTGTTTAGATATTTTTACTTTCTGCTCAGGACCCTCCTGAAAAATGGAATTTCATCTTCTGGTCAGGACCCTCCTGGAAAATGGGACAATGCTTTCAAAAAATGAAATACTAATTATTTATAATTCTTGTTTGGGATAATTTTCGTTCTAGTTTTAATTTTGAGTTTCAGGAGCCCGCCTGAAGAACAGGGTGATGAAATAGCAAGGCAGGAGCCCGCCTGAAGAACAGGGTGATGAAATAGCAAGGCAGGAACCCGCCTGAAGAACAGGGTGATGAAATAGCAAGTTCGGATCTCACCGGGAGAACAGAGTGAAGAAAATGAAAAGTCAAGCAACAAAGTTATGAAATAGCAAGTCAGGAGCCCGCTTGGAGAATAGGGTGAAGAAACAAAAGAGTCAAGCAACAAAGTGAAGCAATTGAAAGCCAAGCAACAAGGGGAAAGAAATTGCAAGTCAGGAGCCCGCCTGGAGAACAGGGTGATGAAAGTCGAGTCAAGAACCAACAAAAGCTGTTTAGATAGGATTTTTGTAATTTCCTTTATGTTTTAGCTTTTAATCTTTATTTTTGATGTAATAACAGAGCCGCGGACCGGAACCTCGATGGAACGTCACTTGACTCTCCAGCTCGGTATAGTCCACCGCCGTCCAAAAATTGAGATGCTTGTCACTCGATCCTCTCGTAACTTGGTTGGGTAGGCTGTCCTAATTCAAAACCCGATAGTCCTTCTTTCTTCTGTTTCTTCTTTTGAATAATGGTCGGGACAAAATTCTATCTCGTTGTCTACTTCTTTGTCTGAAAACACTGCGTGTTTACAGTCAAAGGGGGCATGATGTAGACACGTGATTTCGTCCTCTTGAAGTTCCATTTTTATTCACTTTACCCATTTTATGTTATCCTACCGTGTACCCTACCCCGTGTAATTATCCCTCCACAAAATACAAAAATACAAAAATAAACAAAAAAAAAAAATACCTCTAACTAATTTATCTTATCCTAACAACCTACCCAATCAAAAGCTTCCACCTACCCTAACTACCCATATGATCCCCCCCCCCCCTCCTTTTTCTTGTCCACAAAGAAAGAATATATGGGGGACCCACCAAAATTCCCACATCATAACAAATTCATGCCCATTATAAAAGAAAAAATTCTAAGAGGAAAAGGGGAGAAGGCTTGGATCATCATCTTCTCCACAATAACAACAATGACAAAATAATCTTCCTCACAAAAAAAAAAAAAAAAAAAAGCATCGTTGAACAGTAACCGGTGAACAGTAACTGGTGAACAGTACCCGGCGTGAAAAGTGACGGTGAACGGATCTTTATTTGTCGAGTTGGATTGTTGGTGTTAAGATTCGGCTCGAGGTTTCCGGGTGCGGACTCTCTTTATTCGAATAACATTGAGTTTGAAAGCTTCAAATTTAAGGTCCAACTCTATCTCTTCTAATTTTACTTTACTATACGTGTTTGATTTGCCTGATGTGTGGTTGAATTTTGGTGACATTAATTCGGTGTTCGATTTCATTGAATAGATGGTTGTGGATTGTTGAGATGACTGTCTTGAATCGTTGGAATTTGGTATAAAAAATGGAATGTGGGGTTGGATGGTAGGAATTGATAAAGAATGAATATTGTTTTGATTTATTGTCGTTGGTTATTTTGAAGCAAATACGAGTGTTTGATTGGGTAGTATCATGATGCGCCGATTGGTTTAGGCAAACGTAGTTTGGGTAGGCAAAGTTTATAATTTGAGATTTTATTGAACGTTTGAAATATTATTTAAATGATTGAAATTTGGGTGAATGATTTGGTTTTCTCGTATTGAAAAAATGTATTTATTTAGCCGGGGAATGCCCCGAGATCACTTGTATTTATTCACCGGGGAATGCCCCGACGTATCATGTTGGCGAAAAAAGATCGTGATGAAGGCCCGCGGCGTCGGGTAAGACATTGGAGCTTAATCTAGAATTAGTTTAGACTAGGATTTATATTTTTGTATCTTTCTATTTTTGGACTGTATAATTGGACTGGACTTTACATTTTTGGATTGTTTTATTTTGTTTGATTATTTTTGCGTGCCTCTTGTGTGGTTTATACATTTCGTAATGCCAAAATAGTTGATACACTCTACCAAGCGATCGTGGTTGAACCACGGGATAGAGAGGTGCCTAACACCTTCCCCTCGGTCAACAGAATTCCTTAGCCGGAGTCTCCGTTCGCAAACCAGTTTAAAGAGTCAAATGGTTTTGAAAAGAATTTTCCAATGGTGACTTGGCACACCAGATTATGCCAAGTGGCGACTCTGAATAAAAAATATAAATAATCCATTTTCAAAACAAATTTTCATCTTTGTCACTTTAATAATAAAAACCCTTTCGAAACTTACAATACATTAATTTTTGGAGTCGTAAAAAGGGGTGTGACAGGGGTCCTATTACCCCCCTAGACTTTTTAAAGTGGATTTAATTCCCCCCGAAACTCTATACCCAGTTTCGGCGGCTGGCGGTGTAATACACATGTATTGACGCGTGTAATACACGCGCCAATCTCATATTTACATATATCTAAGTGGGCAGATATATGCCATTAAAATACGATAAAAAAAATCTAGGGGGTAATAGGACTCCCGCAAAGTTCAGTATGCTCAACTGAAAATTCGGTCAAAGTTTAAGTATTTTTGTGAGTATTATTCCTACAACAATCCACCAATGATGTACAACTCAAGTAACTCCATATTAGTTGAAGATTGAGTCCAAAGCTCCAAACCCCAATTTGTGAAAATACACTGAGTATGTTATGTTATGGTATACTAGTTTAATCTTTAAGAGATTTAGAAATTTTCCCCTATTGCATAAGCAAATCTACAGTAATCACGACTACTTGAATCATCAGTTGTTGGTTAATTAATTAATTATTCTCACGAATCAGATGAATTTTCTTTGTCCACAATGTAGATATCCTTTAGGGAAATCTCTTATAAATCCTAATGATTATTATGGTAGAAAAATCATCTTTTTTCATACTAATAATGATGCATTAGTCGAACTTCAATATGGATATCGAATACCGGATGAATTTTTTTTTTTATTGATGGTCTAATTAATTAATGAGTTAATTGACAGTTTTCTATAGGAATAATACTCACGAAAATACCTGAACTTTGATCGAATTTTCAGTTGAGTATACTGAACTTTGCGGGGATCCTATTATCTCCTAGATTTTTTTTTCGTATTTTAATGGGATATATCTGCCCACTTGGACATGTGTAAATTTGAGGTTGGCGCGTGTATTACGCCACCATCTGACAAAAAACACGTGTAAAAACGAGATTGGCGCGTGTAATACACCGCCAGCCGCCGAAACTGGCTATAACGTTTCGGGGGGGGGGGGGATTAAGTCTACTTTAAAAAGTCTAGGGGGTAATAGGACCCCCGCAAAGTTTAGTATGCTCAACTGAAAATCCGGTCAAAGTTTAGATATTTTTCTGAGTATTTTTCCTTATGTATATGATTAGACATTTACCAACCAGCATGCCTTATTTGGAAAAATTACACGATTTACTTTTTATGGAAGGACACATTTATATATTTTTTGAATAATCTAATACTGTAAAAGTAATTTATATTTTTATCTATTGCAGTAAGTAACATGTCTTATTTTTAAAATTACGATAAATTGGATCAGATTTTATTGAATTTTTTTTCTGCAGTACCTCGACGTGATATGAGTATGTAGGTCAACCGATTGGAGAACCAGGTACTCATTTAAGATTTAAGAACTTTTCATACAGGTGGACCTTGGAAAGTTTTAATATAAGCCGGAGGGATTCGTTGACGAACACCAAGCAAAGGAAAGATGAACTAGTAGTGGACTTCATCAATCGGTGGCGAAGACCGCAATCAACTTAGAATAATCGAACGCCCATCGAGTTACATGGGCACCCCCATATAAAATCAATTTTACGGTATAGACGTTTATGACCTCCCTCTTTATGTATTGCGGTAATTTTTTCAAAATAAATGAAAAGGAAACGAAAGATGAAACATTTTCTAAAAATATGTGTTTCAGTTTAGTTGTCCAACTTTTAAAATAAAGTGTAATTTATACATATGTTTTCTATTTTACCCTTGATAGAAATACTAAATACATCCACAGTTTTCAAAATTATTGAATGCTGCACAAACGATCTCAATTCTCAAAATCAAAATTAAATGCTTATTACTAATTTCAACAATAAATACTCAATGTTCTCGACGTAACTATATGTACTGAATTTTAATGTTTAATCATTGCATTGATTATTATACTTTAAAAGACATACAAGGACAAATATGTAAAATGTAGATAAATATGTAAAATGTATCTTTATTTATTGGTTTCTTATTGGGCGTGCCAAGTCTATTTCGTTTGAAAAATCAATGGATAATTTACCATTGTTTGTCCAATCCATTTTACCCTTTCTATACTATTCAGGCTTTTCCAAAATATTAGGGGTCGCTTGGTAAAAGGGATAAAGATAACTAATCCCGAGATTAATTTCGAAAAAGAACTTATTCCTTGTTCGGTTGGAACAAAACGCACGGAGTAGCTCATTCCAAAATTAGTTATCTCGAAATTGTAGTGTTTGGAATACCTAATCCCGGGATAGCTAATTCCGAGATTAATAATTTCAGAATAACTTATTTTCCAATCAAACGACATCTAAATTTATGATATTTAAAGAATGATACAGTAAAATTATCCCTAATTATTATTATATATTATTTTTTAAAACATGTAATAAAAAAATTATAGATAAATAAAGATGTACGAATAGCAATTTAGTACATGATGGTGATAACTCACCAACATGCATGTCCAAAGCCACGTGAATAATTTGTTCAATCACTAGTAATAAATAATATTTGCCACGTCATTTAGAATATAAATATTTAATTTTGAGATCATCATTTAAATCATATTATTGATAAAGTGAAAAGACATGAAGTACCAACATTGGTTGTGGTGCAGTGGGTGGGGCTGCTCTACCCTTAATCAGAGGTTGAGGGTTCGACCTTGGGTACAGCGAAAACTCTGTTGGGAACGCTGCCGCCTTAATGGGCCCTGCAATGCGCGATCCGGATTAGTTAAGGCTCCAATGCGGGTATTGGACACCCCTGATGGATAACCAAAAAAAAAAAAAAAAAAAAGACATGAAGTGATCATTAAAATTATTCAAGATTTGCTAGAAGATATTGAAATTTTGTGGACGATTTATTGCCTCGTAAAAGTGATATAGACCATTGTAAATAGATCATTTTGAATGATTTTATCGTCAACTTTGGGATTATTCTAGACGCGTGTGGGTCAGTTTTTCATTTAATTAATTAATCAATTAAATTAAATCATGAATTTAGGCGGACTTAACCTGATTCGAACTTTAAATATGCAAAACTGATAATCAATCAATAAGATATTTTTTTTATCTATTTTCGGTTTATCAATTTTTGATCCTTAACGGCTCGATTTTTTATTTAACCAACAAGAAAATACTCATAAAAAAATCATAACAACTAACATAAAAAAACGAATCTTAGTTTCCGCCAAAATCTTATATAATGGATTTTAGTTTACAAGAATCTTAAACTCCGGACTGAATGTTAGTTCAAAAAGAAACTGAATCCTAATTGGTGGAAACTACTGAATGCTTCAAGCTTTCCAATATGGCAATTACCATGCTTTGTATTATGCTTTTGTTGTCCTGAATAGATTAATACTTTGTGAATCCCTGAATTCTGAATGAAGTGTATAATATATATATATATATATATATATAACATAAATAGGGGTAAAATAGTAACTTAGTATATTGTTATTGAGTTATTGGTAAAAAATTTTAACTAATAAAATATCATTAGCTCAATAGCATTTTTGTCGATTTGGTTTATCCATCCGTTCAGTTTCGGCACACCCTTAATTTCAATAGTGATTTTATGTTTTTTCTCTGAAGTTTACTTAAATTTGAAATAATTATATATATATATATTTTTTCTTATTTTTAACGTTAAATTCTTAGAAAATCTTTGATTACTTAAAACTTTTAAAAATTTGGTATTTGTTATATTTTTCTTATTCTAACGCTTTCATATTTATTTCTAAATTTTTTAAATCTTCTTAAAATCAATTTTAGTTGATTTATAATTCTTAAACTAATGAAAAATATATTAGTTGTCATTAATTTTGATGACTTCTAATAAGGAAAGGTTTTACTATAAAATATTTAATTAATTTATAACTCTTAAATATTAGAAAAATAGGGAAAAAATGATTTAGTCTAAAGTAGAGACTTCTAATAAAGGGCAAAAAGTTCAAACAATATTTCTAAGACCCTTTACACTTTGAATTTAATTATACGTAGAATCTTCTTTTCTCTCAGGTTTAGAGGAAAACTCCTAGTTAAATCTCTTAGCGATTTGGATGGATGCACACCGATAAGAGGAAAACTCAAAATTTTGTCATGTATGTGGCACACAACAACTTTTATCTATGTGAATGAAAAGGTTGATATATTCATCATTCAAATAAAAGTTATGGATATTAAGATTCAACACTTTATGATAATGTAATATTTCAAACTCAAGTAATAATAAGTTTAATTAAAGATTCAACTATAATACTAATGATTCAAATAAAAGTTATGGTTTTTAAGATTCAACACTTTATGATAACATAATATTTCAAACTCAACTAATAATAAGTTTAATTAAGGATTCAACTATAATTCTAATGAATAATATTTCAAAATATCGTCAAACAATATAATCAAAACTAAGACATTTAAATTAAAAAAAAAAGAAAAAGAAAAATAAATCTTTGATTTTATTTTTTTTCACTTCATTCGACGACGACATGCTTACTTTCTTTTAATTTTTTGATTGAAAATTTCCAATTGAAAGAGAAACAAGAGAAATTATAGGAGAGAATTTATTATCAATACAAAGTAAGAGGGAAAAGTAGAAGTCGAGCGTATGCATGTTTTTTGTAAATTTTGGTCTAAATATTATTTATATAGAATTATAGAATTTTTTTATATAAGGTAAAGTCATGTTAAATATTATGATTTCTTACCTAAATTAAAAAATTATAGATTAAAGAAGTCGCCGACAAAATTAATTGTAAATAATTTTTTTTTCAAAATCTAAAAGAACGTATGAAAAAGAAGTACTACCAATTAGTTTAATTTTTTAAAGATTTACTTAAGGTTAGAAATTTAATTGAATATGAACACTCCCAAAAAAAAAAAAACGTATGACAATGTATATTATCAATTCATTACTTTCTTTTAAATGATTTATTTGAGGTAAAAATTTAATTGACTTTTATTTCCTAAATTTTAGGTACATAATTCAAATAAGGAAAAGTTTTACTATAAATATTTAATTAATTTTTAATTTTTAAATATTAAAAAAATAGTGAAAAGACGATTTTGTCTAAAGCGAAGATATTTAATGAAGGGCAAAAATTTCAAATCACTTTTCTAAGGGCCTTCGGGCTTTTAATATATTATATATATAGCTGTACATGTCAAGTTGAAGTTTAGATATTTATGTCTAAAACTGCAGTCATATGAAATGTCAGATTCGGATTCGCGCCGCGTAGGGTTCCAGTCGAGGGGAAGCGCTTCCTATCAAGGATTTTTTTATACTCAAGACTTGAACCCGATATCTCTGATTAAGGGAGAAGCAATCCATCCGCTGTACCACATCCTATGGTGGTGTTTGAAGTTATTTCTAAGTAGATAAACATGTAAAAGTTTTAGAGAATTAGATTTATATAGATTAATATCAATGTCCTCTCGATTTCCTTTATTAGTCCAATATATTAAAAGTAATTTTTATTTTTGGCGGAATCCATCGATAGTTGAAGGTAACATTTGTACATTTTAAACGCTTCTACTAAGGCCCCGTTTTATTATCATAACATTTTTTTTACCATCAACAAAAATATATAATATATGTATTAGACTCGAAAATAACGTGTAAAGCATTGAAGGAAAAATGCTCTATTTCCACCTTGAACTATACGCGAAAAGGTTGAAACACATCCGAACTTTAGGAGGGTCCTATTACCCCGTGGACTAATTAAAATCGTATTTTTGACTACCTTAGTGTCTATGTGGCACAACACACTGAAGGGTCCACATAGACACTAAAGTTATCAAAAATATGATTTTAATTAGTCCAGGAGGGTAATAGGACCCTCCTAAAGTTCGGATGTGTGTCAGCCTTTTCGCATATAGTTGAAAGTAGAAATAGAGCATTTTCCTTAAATTCTAATCGTCGTAAAAATTATTTTTCTTTTCTATACTAATAATGGTGTGTTTTTATAAGTATAGTACAAGCCCTAAAAGCAAGACTTATTAATGGTCTAATTAATGAGCTAATTGACACTTCTTAGGGATGGACCCAACCCAACTTTTATTAACAATCAACATGCTATATTTTGACAAATTACAAAATTCACTATTTTAAGGAGCTTAGGGTCACATTTGGCTATTTTTTGAATAATATGTTAATGCACAAAATTAAATACTTTGTATTTTTACTTATTGTAATAAGTAACATGTCTTAGTTTCAAAATTACAAACGTAGAATAAAGTTTCATTTATTCTCAGGAGAGACCGGAGGGTACGGTTTTCGTATTCATTTCCGTGTAGGATTTGAAAGGAATTAAAAGAATTGCGGAAAAAGAGATAAAAGAATTTGCGGAATTTTTTTTTCTTCTTTTTCTTGATTGAACTTGAATGATAATTTTGAATGAATGAATTGAATTCGAATGAATGAATGAATTCAATATAACTTGAGCGAAATGAATACCTGAATAATTGAATTTGAATTGATTGTATGGAATGTATTCAATTGAAATAAAACAGACGTACAATGCCCTATTTATATAAATAATCAATCATCTAAATAAGGTATAAAATAATAAAGTGATACACTCCTAAATAAGGTAGGATACACTCCCTAAATAAGGTACAAGATATTAGAGATATATACTAAAGATTTATCTATGTACTAAAAATTTACCTAGGATGTACAAAAGGAATAAAATAATATATAAAATTTTCTAAATTTGGATCGAAATCAACATGTTGAGGTGGCTGAAACCAAGATTGGCCCAAGCTATGTACTACAATAGTGAAAATATAAACCTCGTTGATGAACCTATGAAATGTTATACCTGCTGAAAACCTTTTAGGAAACTGACTGTCAAAAAGATTCTTCAAGTCTATACCAAGTAAAACCCTATTGATATCACCCGCATGCAGGTGGTAGGCATTGCGATGCGAAGAGCTTTACTTGGAGAAATAGAAGTAACATGTATCACACGTGTAAAATCTGAGAAAGTCCCACATGAATATTCAATCCTATTTAACAATGAATTTATTATACACAAGGTTAGAATTCTTTAAAAGTGATATAATTGTGTATATTATTTATATACAACTACTACATTGAACTAAAAATCATAATTACATGCAATTGATTATTAAGTAATCAAATTATATAAATATCTTTTTTCACACTATGTTGAAATTACATGTAGTAATTACTTCTTGAATAACTTATATATTTCTTTTATGAAAAATTACGCGATACAACTAATATAGCCCTTTATATTTACTTGAAATAGTGACAGTTTAAAAAAATTATGATACGTAGCAAGAGCTTGAGATTCATAGAAAATACACTCAAATATACGCGTCTCTTTATAAATTTCAAGTGTATGCACAAACTATATTGAGATACACGTAATTGTCTGTGTTAGTTGGGGTGATTTCTGATGACGATACAAGTGTGTTTCATAAAATACAAGTGTCATACAGTGACATAGATGCACGGGAATATAATGTATTCTATTGCATTTTAAACAACATTTCAGTATAGCGACTAAATTTTCTATGAAACCAATTTTCATAATATGTAATATTATGTGTTCTTTGTAATATCATTTCTCTATACGAGCCAATGTTATATGCTAGCACTTAATTATAGATTGTAAAAATTTAATTTCAAATATCTATTTGACTATGAAATTTAATCAGATTTAATTTGTCAAATATTTTCAACTATTCAAAAACTAGCTCAGACCAATTTTCAGGACTTACACTTGATGATGATAAGCTATCCATAGTCTTATATATTCTAGGCTTGCTTCTTAGTTCACCACTATAACTATAATGTATTACTTATTATTTATTTAGGTTATCATTAATCAATTACATTAAGAGTTGAATTTATATATATTACTATAGTATTTAATCATGTAAACACTAGCTAGAAAAATAAGGAGACTAGAAAAATAAAAATGCAGTGCCTGAGATTTAAACTTGGAGCCTCAAGGCGAATTTTGAACCCCTAAATCACTGAGCTAACCTCTAGACTTGTATCACCTTATGTATACATTGTAATTTTTTATCAAGGAAATTTGGGTGAACACCCACCCTCCCTTTATACAATGAAAATACAGTGACATTAATACAATGTATTTTGCTTACACGTTAATATAACATATTCTCGTTTATCCTGAAAACGATATAGTTGAATTTGTATATGAGGCAAGAGCAAGTGTGCTAAATCTTAGGCTCCAACTTATTTTAGGTTTAGGGTTTAAGCTATAAATAACAAAGATAATGAAACACCTTCGTGAACCTTAAAAATATTCCTGGAATTTTGGTCTCTGGACCCAATACGCCTCGAGGGTACGAGCCGTATGTTGGGTCACGGATGGTATGGTCCATCCGTATGCTGACCAGTGTTGGTTGGTGGGATAGATTTTGGTTATTGGAATGGATATGACTTAGGGGTACCAGTCGTATTGATGGTTACGGATCATTTGGTTCCTTAACTTAATCTTATACTTGGTTACTTTGCGCAAATATGTGTAGAGAATGGAATAATTCATCAAACTACGGCCCCATATTCACCTCAATCTAATGGAATTGCGTAAAGGAAAAACTGAACTTTGAAGGAAATGATGAATGTCTTACTTATAAGTTCTGGTTTACCACAAAACTTATGGGGGGAGACTATCCTTACGGCCAATCGCATACTCAACAGAGTTTCCTATAGTAAGACACAATCAATTCTTTACGAAAAACGGAAATACAACTTGAAATATTTCAAAGTGTGGGGGTGTCTAGTGAAGGTTCAAGTTCCTATACCTAAAAGGGTTAAGATAAGACCTAAAACGGTGGATTGTATGTTCATAGGATATGCTAAAAGTAGTAAAGCATGTCGATTTTTGGTTCATAAATCCGAACATCCAGATATTAATGAAAATACGGTAATTGAATCAGACAATGCTGAATTCTTTGAAAATATTTACCCGTATAAAATTAGACATGAACAGTCTAGTGGAGGATCTAAATGACCTCGAGATAAACTAAGTGAGAATGTACATAATGAAGAAAATCCAAGATGTAGTACACGTCAAAGAACGCCAACTTCGTTTGGATTGGATTTTGTAACATTTCTCTTAGAAAATGAGCCTCAAACATTTAAAGAAGCGATGTCGTCGTCAGACTCATCCTTTTGGAAAGAGGCAGTCAATAGTGAGATAGATTCAATCTTAAGCAATCATACATGGGAATTGGTTGACCTTCCTCCCGAAAATAAACCGTTAGGTTCTAAATGGATCTTCAAAAGAAAAATGAAGGCGGATGGTACTATTGACAAATACAAGGCAAGACTTGTAGTAAAAGGCTTCAAACAGAAGGAAGGCCTTAATTACTTTGATACATACTCGCCAGTAACAAGGATAACCTCGATTCGAATGTTAATTGCCTTGGCGGCGGTATAAGATATTCAAATCCATCAAATGGATGTGAAGACCGCATTCCTAAATGGAGATTTGGAGGAAGAAATATACATGGAACAACCTGAGGGTTTTGTGGTTCTAGGAAAACAAAATAAGGTGTGTAAACTTGTTAAGTCACTTTATGGACTAAAACAAGCACCTAAGCAATGACATGCAAAGTTTGACCAAACTATGTTGGAAAATAGATTCAAGATAAATGAAAGTGACAAATGTGTATATATTAAAGACACCAAATCACCAAGTCATTGTTTGTTTATATGTGGATGATATGTTGATCATCAGCAGAGATATTTGTGACATTAATGCAACCAAACGAATGCTCGAGAGCAAGTTTGATATGAAAGACCTTGGAGTTGTAGATGTGATCTTAGGTATAAGAATCCATCGAACTCCACAAGGGTTAGCATTGTCACAGTCTCATTATATCAAAAAAGTACTTGACAAGTTCAAGGATATAGAACTTGACAAGGCAATAGCCAAGACTCCATTGGATGTGAACTTTGCACTTCGAAAGAATGAAGGTGAAAGTGACTCACAATTGGAGTACGCAAAATTATTGGGATGTTTAATGTATATAATGAACTGTACAAGATCAGACATAGCATGTGCAATTAGTAAATTGAGTCGGTACACGAGTAATCCCAACAAAACTCATTGGATGGCAATGAAAAGAGTTTTGGGGTATCTTAAATACACTCAAAACTATGCTTTGCATTATAATAAATATCCTGTAGTACTTGAAGGATATAGTGATGCAAATTGGATCACCGGATCGAACGAAGTAAAATCCACAAGTGGATATGTATATACTATCGGTGGAGGAGCAGTCTCTTGGAAATCATCCAAAAAAACTTGTATTGCTCGCTCTACAATGGAATCTGAATTTATCATATTGGATAAAGCCGGCAAAGAAGCAGAATGACTCCGGAATTTCTTGAAAGATATTTTGTATTGGCCCAAGCCAGTGGCACCAGTATGTATACACTGTGATAGCCAAGCGACAATAGGTAGGGTAGGGAGCATGATATACAACGGTAAATCTCGTCACATACGATGGAGACATAATACCGTTAGAAAACTTCTCTCTAGTGGAATTATCACTATTGACTATGTAGAGTCAAAGGATAATGTATCGGATCCACTTACAAAAGGCCTATCTAGAGAAGGAGTGGAAAGAACATCCAAGGGAGTGGGTTTAAGGCCTAGGACGAGTCAGCATGACGGTAACTCTACCTAGCAGACTGGAGATCCCAAGATCTAGGTTCAAGGAGATGAAACAAAGTTGTGTCTGACAGGTTCGACATTGTCAATTACCCAATCCATTCTTATGATGTAGACAATATATAGTAAACTAAGATAAGACTTAAGGTGTAAAGTCTTTTAATGATTATCTAAATTTGGCAGATTTGACCAAATAGTTTAATCTACAGGATTGAACGTTTAGAAATCACCTATGCGAGAGTGAAGTGGAAGCCGCTTCAAAGAGAATGTTAGTAAAGGCCTATTCTCTAAGCTCTCATGAAACCGGGACGTGTTCATGGCTGAAAAGAATAAAACCATGAGAACCATAAACGTTAAAAGGTTGGTTGTGTGACATGTATTGTCTAGGTGTACATTAAAGCTCGATGGTTCAAAGATATCAAATCTACCCAGTGCATCCGATGCATGTTCACTACGAAAAGTTCAAAGGGAAACCCACTAATCCAGATGCAATCAGTCTTTGCTTGATGATCACATACTTATCCGTAAAAATTTTACGAAAAATAGTTATTCCCCATTCATGTGGGGATTGTTGGGTTCATAGTATATGAAAGAAGTGTGAATGAAAAACTGGAGAATAAAATGGTGGAGGGGAAGGAGACACTAAAATAAAAAGTGTACTCTCAAATTAAAAAGTTTACTCTTTCTCCCACCTTGGTGGAAGAAAAGAACTTGAAAGTGTTTATAATCAAGAACACTTACTCCACATGGCAAGTGAGGCAAGAAATAATAGATGCCTCGCGCCGTCGTCGTCGTCGCTCGCTCGGCTTCAGATTCGAATTTGGCAAATGATCGATCGATGAGATCTATCTTTTTGGACAAACTTTATTTGAATTCCAAAGAATGCCAAGGAAAAATGCAGTAAAAAATTTTCTACAGTTTCGGACCATTTATATATACATGCAGTAACAATTGCACTGTTTCAAGTGAACTGATACATTGTTTTCAAACTAGTGCTTCAGAAATGATACATTGTTCTGAACTGAGGCAACAGAAAGTTGCAATGGTTTGAAATGATGCTTCAGAAGGATGTAATCCTTCAATGAAGTGACACACTGATTCATGAAATGAGATGACTGTTCAGGAAAAGATGCAATCTTTGATGAACAGACATGAACTTACAACAAAGGTGTAACCTTTGGAGTGAACCATTGCCTCTTTTCAGAAGAGGCATGTTGTGGCTATATAAACCTGGTTTCTTTCACAGGTTTAGTACGAAATTTTCAGATTAAAATCTCTCTTCTTGTCTCTAAAATACTCTGTGTGATCAATCAAAACGTTCTGTGCGTTCGAAGATATTCCAACCGTTTGAGTTACCGCTACAGTTGGTCTGTTTAGCCATTTTATCCTGGGAGGAAAAATTCCACAACCTCGGGTACAGTGAGGGGAATTATTTCCTTAAGGAAACTCCGTGAATTCGGATGACTTGACTATTTTCCGTTTCATCTTAATTTCTGAAAGAATAAAATACACCTCTTGAAAAGGTCATTTTGATCTTGTGTTGAAGGTATTTGATATACTTCATTGTGTTCTTGTTTATACTTGAACTCTAGTTGAAGTTATTGTTCTGCATATACTGATTCTGTGTACCCGAAGTACAAACGAAAATAACACCTTTCATATGGTGTCTCTCCCTAGATGACCAGCACACCTATCGTGGTAAAATCCACAATCACATGCCTGCAGAATCTAAGGGAGAATAAATCTAAACGAGTTCATATTCGGACTGGCCGAGAGCACATCTGCATGGGCGTCACGCATCGCATCGCCCCCCTCGCATCGCGCCTCATCATGAGGTGCGGTATCGTTGCGGGGCGAATAGGGTGGAAGTTTCTTAATTAGAGAAGAACATATATCTATATATAGTTAGAAAAATTCCTCTTATTTTATATCATTGTAGTACAAATTAACTCATTCTTTTAATTGTTGTTGTGGTAGTCTTGAATACATGATGGTAACAACTAACAAAATGTATGTCTAAAGTCAAATGCAGAATTGCAGAATTGCTATTAATGTTTGCCACGTAAATTAATAGTAAACACACAAATATCCGATTTTGGAATCACCATTTAAATCATATTATTTACAAAATTTACTAAATTTGGAAGTTATATGTTTGAAGTTAAGACATGGCTCAAATTCAATCGCTTTTGCTTACACTTAATTACAGAAGAAATGCTCTGTTTCCTCCCTGAACTATACATGAAATTGCTGAGGCACACCCGAACTTTTGGAGGTCCTATTATCCTCTGGACTAATTAAAATCGTATTTTTGACAATCTTAGTGCCTACGTGACACATCAACACACTGTATGTGCCACATAGGCACTAAGATTTGCCAAAAAATTGATTTTAATTAGTCCAGGGGATAATAGGACCCACCAAAAGTTCGGATGTGCCTCAACAATTTCATGTATAGTTTAGGGTGGAAACAAAACATTTTTTCCTCAATTATATGTAGTTGAATTTAGTTATCTTTTTCCCGAAATTCATGCACGTATTATGATGATTGAAGCTCAGATATTTTAACCTAAGCTTTAGTCATATAGGGTGTATTTGTTTTTTTTTAAGATTAAGACGTCTGAATCTGAATGATTAAGATGTTGTTTTTAGATCTGAATACTGAATGATTAAGACCGTTTGTTTTTTAACATCCTAATGTGCGTAATATATTTATTCGTAGTAAATATGTAATTCAAATTTTAAAAATAATAAAATATTATATTATATGGAAAAAAATATTAGATAAAACTTAAACACCAAAATTATTAATTGAGTGATAATTAAAATATTTAAAGATAATTAAAATATTTAAAAAGAGTTTTGAGCGAATAAATTACGTTTTAAAAAGAGTCTGAATATTATTTGAGTGATAATTAAAATATTTAAAGATAATTAAAATATTTAAAGAGAGTTTTGAGGGAGTAAATTATGTTTTAAAAAGTGTCTGAACATCATTCAGACTCTTTTTCATATCTGACTGATTCAGAGGCTTTCAGATACATTAAAAGACAGTTTATCAACAAAAAAACAAATGAACTTAAAGGACTGAAGTCTGAACCATTCAGATTCAGATCTCCATTAAGTACAAACAAATGAGGCCATAAAATATAAGACACCCCAGGTTTGAACTACTAAACAACTATTTTAACATAATAATAATAATATATATATTTATTCCAATAAAGTTATATTTATTTGTGTATATTGTCACTAAAAATTGCCCAAGTAGCTAGATGTTGACATGAAGAATTATTATATAGTTTTAAAAGGAAAGCAAAGAGGTAGGTGTTGTAGTAGTACTTTTGTGATCTCCCACTTTTTTGAGTTTTCACATTCATTATTTATGACCTTCTTCAATCATATAAAACGTGTCATAAGTAACCCTTTAATTTAATAATTTATTTAGATATGAATATATACTTTTTTTTTTTTTTTAAATATAGTATTTAGTTATACATTGTGAAGTGTATTAAGAATATTTGAGAGACTATTTTGATTAATTGTTTAATTCGAACCAAGAAAATTTGAGTATATTTTAGAGTTACACACATCTATGAACAATAGAAACTTTAATGAGTAATGACACTGATAGAATTATGCTGATATAAATAAAGAATATTATAATAAATATGAAAATAAAGTTTGTGGTCCTAATAATACTACATATTTTTTTGAACAGTTTTAGTTTTTTAAGTTTATTATAAGCGAGCACAACTAATTTCACTAAATATTAAATAATGTATGTTAAATGGAAGACTACCTTAAATATCAGAAAAGCCCATCAAATTCTAGAAGTTACAACATAAAAATTGCACTAGAAAAAAAAAAATATAAGAAAATAAAAAGTTGCAAATTAAATCAAATGTGAGTTATCATTAAATTCTTTTTTTTCCTTCATACTTTTAATCCGACTAATTTAATTGCACGTGTGTCACATGCGTAATATTTAATTATTTAAATTAAATAATTTTGTATATTGCAGAGATTTTTTATGAAGTAGAGAAAATTTAAATCACTTTTCAAAGATCCTTCACACTTTAATATAATAATATAAACATAAATATATATTTTAGTGTAAGCACATATATATTTTAGTGCGTTAGCCTATGAATTTCTTGGGATTTTTGCGAAAAACTCATGATTGCGCTCATGACGATCTAATAAATGATAAGGGTAGCTTCAAAAAGACAGACGTAGCCTGATTTAGGTCAAACAAACGAAAAAGTAGGAATTGCGGGGATTAGTTCAGTTTTTTTCGTTTGTGTTAGTCTATGAATTTCTTGGGATAAATGAGTCGGATTGATATTTTGCTGAGAACTTATGGTTGTGTCTGTGATGACCTATTAAATGAAAAAGGTTGCTTTGGAGATGTGGACTTAGCTTATTTTAGGACAAACGAGCAAAAAAAAAGAATGCGCGTTATATCAATTTTTCGTGTATTAGCCTATGAATTTCTAGGAATAGGTGGGTCGAAATATTTTTTTTTTATCAAAAACTCATGGCTATGCTTGTCAAGACCTATTAAATGATAAGGATTGCTCGGAGAGGCGTACGTAACCTGTTTAAGGCAAACAAGCGAAAAACAAGTATTGCATATTATTTTAATTTTTTAGTGTGTATTAGCATATGAATTTCTGGATATAGATTCGTCGGATTTTTTTTTTTTTGTCGAACTCATGTCTGCACTCGCGAAGACCTATTAAATGATAAGGGTTGTTTCGGAGAGGCAGATGTAGCCTGTTTTAGGACAAACGAGCGAAAGAGGAAGAATTGCATATTATTTCAACTTTTTCGGGATAGGTGTGTTAGAATCATTTGGTCTGTTTTTAAGTTTTATAAATAGATACTTATTTGATTTGATTTTACTCTAAAAAATCGATAAAATAATTAAATCGAACCGATAATATATATATATTATTCATATATAAATATTTTGTTACATTTTAAATTTTAATCATGAACTTAACTTAATTAGCCGTAGCACTTTCAATCATATGTCTCCATCAAATGATGGTACCTTGTGAGATTCTGAATTTTCGCACTTTAAATGACAAATATAGTTCTAAAACTAATATCACCTAACCAAATCAAGAAGAACCAAATCAACGGTTATTTTTTTATTTGATTTGATTTGATTTGATTTTAGAAATTAAAAAAAAAATCATTTAAATTGATCTGATTTTAATTTTAATCAACAACCGATCCAAACCAACTGATGAACATCCCTATCAGTGAGTATGTCATCAGACCAACATTTCCTGTAAAAGCATTTAATAACATGAAATTTCACTTTCTTTTCATAACTTTTTTTTTTTTTTTGAAAATTCCAAGAAAATCCGCAACCGCCACACCCTTCGGATGTACGCACTGGGTAAACCCCCTGTTCACAGCCTACAAATAATATCAGGAGTTTTTAACCGCACTAAGCAAGCCCGATGCGACTGGCTCGACTCAAAGGCCCTACCTAGGAATTGATCCTAGATAGCTGTGGTGGGTTTTCAATTCCCCAACCAGTGAGCCACACCACAAGGGTGCTTCTTTTTATGACATTTAATAACATGAAATTTCACTTTCTTTTTATGACATTTATTAGATGCAACTTCCATATCATGCACAAAATTGGACCATTTAGATATAAATGAAAGGTATCAATAAAATCTCTTTGTCCTTTTTTGCTACTTTCATCATTTCATATGAGTTGATTATTTTTATTTTTATACTTTTTAAAAAAAATTATAAATAATTTTTTTTTTTTTTACTAATTTACACTTTTAAAGAATATTAATTATAGGGGTAAATCAAATTTTTTTTTATTAATTTTATTTTAATTTAGTAAGTGAACAAGTAATTTCAGACATATATTTTAGTAAGGTGATCAACTAGACGGAGGGACTATTGATTCCCCTTTAATAATTATATGTAATTTAATTTTGTTGTCCATCTTTACTTGTTCAATATAATAAATAAATATTCAACTATATTTATTCAATTTAGAAAATTAATTGATAATTTATCATCTTGTGTTCATTTTAGTATTGTTATTAAATTTTGTTCATTACCAATATATTTTTAAACCATTAAATATATTAGACTCAAAGGATGATATAGAAAAATTAACCCGAAACAAAGGCGCTACCAAACTGCGTTACATCCCTTTCAATTGGTCTACAACAATGTCACTGTAGAGAATCCCTGCCCACCACTCTCCCTGTAGGTCGAGCATCCTTTTCAGTCGCCATCTACATTGTTATTTTTTTTTTAAATATTTAATTTATCTTGCCATTTTTTCTTTTTTGATCTTTATTTTTTTTATATATTCATCATCATCGTGCCGCTCCTACCAACAGTTACTTACAACAGAAGCGGAGCCAGGATTTCAAGTAAGGGGGTTCAATATTCAAAGAAAACTAAGTCGAAGGAGGTTAAACACCTACTATAACCACATAAAAAATAATTTTAATCATGTATAAATAGAATATTTTTTCGTCGAAGAGAGTTCGAACGAACCCTCTAAAAAGGGCTGGCTCCACCTCTGCTTACAACTAAGAAAAAAAACAAAAATTCTTAATAATATGTCTTTTTAATAAGCGCGTCTTTCCCGATAGAAAGATTTGCATGCAATAAAAAATTGTTTGGAACGTTGAGTATTTTTGATAGTTTTAGAACTTAAAATTATAAAAACATGTTTTATACTTTTTTAAATGAAGTTTATTTTGAAAAATTATGATCAAACATATTTTAAATTTCAATTCAAATTTCATCCGGATCAAATCTTTTAAATAGATATAATCAAATAATAACTTAATCAAAAATGAAGAAATCTCATCCACCTCGTCTAAATACATCCACTCTAAATAGATCCTCTCCATTCCATTTGTTATGCAAAATTGAATTCATTAATTTCAATTCGAAACATACATACATACATACATATATATATATATATATATATATATATATATATATATATATATATATATATTGTTATTTTCTTAGTAAGGTTTTGTAATTTTTTTTAATTATTAACATTTATATACTTGTTATTTTCGTTAGTAACTTATTATAATAGTTACATAAAAAATAATTTTTTTTTTCTTTTGAACCCATTTGGAAGCGATAGAAGATTTACAAAAGAAAAAAAAAAGTATATGATGCAGATTTATAAAAGATA
Organism: Capsicum pubescens; assembly: GCA_030864215.1. Lineage (NCBI taxonomy): Eukaryota > Viridiplantae > Streptophyta > Magnoliopsida > Solanales > Solanaceae > Capsicum > Capsicum pubescens. Next base: position 38,369,042 of record CM061547.1, read on the forward strand.
TATTCTCCGTTAAAATTTTAGCTCACCAATGCTCTTGTTATCAAGTTTTAGGTTATATATATCCCTGTTGCCGTTAATTGCTTTGCTAAAAATTTTCAACTCCCTTTTCCTTCTTCTTTTTTTTTAAGAAATCATATTTCCACATCAGTTTTTAATTGTAATATCGCATATAATTAAATTCACCCCTTCTTCTACACATTAACCATCCGTCAATGCTCTCATCTACCTCATAATTTCTTAGAATTTTCTCTAATTTGCCGAAATTTCTTTGTTGTGTTTTTCGATGCTTGCATAACCCCACGAATAATCAAGTACAAAATGAAAAAAGTCAAGAACACCCCATAAAAACTCAATGAACAATTGCGATAAAAATCAAGAATTAAAGTACTTACCAACTGTAAATTATTTTAGTATCATATAAGCCGACTTCATCTTCACACCACCGTCAATTCCAACATCAAGAATCAGAAGAATAAGGAAAACCCAAGTGAGAAATTGAGATGTAGAAATGTAAAAGAGGCAGCCCATATAGAGACAACAAAACAAGTTGTCAATTAAGAGGATATCTTTTCTACGTACGTATGTATGTATGTATAAGAGAAACGGTTATGCAAGAATATGAAAATACGACAAAAGAATTTCGACAAATTAGAGAAAATCCAAAAAGATTGCGAGGTATATGAAAGCATTTGACGGATGTTTAATGTATAGAAGAAGTGAATTTAATTATATGTGATGTTGCAATAAAAAATGATGTGGCAAATATAATTTTTTAAGGAAAAAAAAAGAAAAAATGGGTTGAAAAATTCCAACAAACTAATTAACGGCGACAAGGGTATATATGGCCAAAAACTTGACAACAGTGGTATATATGATCCAAAACTTAACAACAGGGATATCTATGAACCAAAACTTGGACGACAAGGATATTAATGAGCTAAACTTTTAACGGAAGGTATATCTAAACAGTTTTGGAAAGTTTAGGAGCATAATTGACCCCTTTTCCTAGAAAAAATTTCATGTAATTTTAAGGTAAAATTTCATTTTCTATATTGCTCTTTGTCGATGCATCTACTTTTTCCCATTTGATGAACAATGTCAATAGCAATAAGCCACATGCTTGGCAAGCTAGACCACATATCAAGCCCATCCATAAACCCTACATCATATTTAAAAAAAAAAAAATATCAAGATTTTAAACATGATAATCTTATAAAGAATCGTTACAGAAAAATCTCTGATGCAAAAGATATTATCACAGAAAAAAAAAATCAAGGAACATAATAGTTAATTGGTTTCACTCTCCTTACCCTAACATGTGCTAACTAAGGTGTACGTTAAGCATAGTCGCGAATAAATATACTATAATCTTATGAGGAATCGTTACAAAAAAATATCTGATGCTGAAGACATTATCATGATCACAAAAAAAAAAGCAAGAAATATTATAGTAAATCGGTTTCACTCTCCTTACCCTAACTTGTCCTAACTAAGGTGTATGTTATAAGCATAGTCGCGAATAAATATATTATAATCTTATGATGAATCATTACAAAAAAATGGTAAATTGATTTCACTCTCCTTACCCTAACTTGTCCTAATTACTAAGGTGTACGTTAAGCATAGTCGCGAATAAATATATTATTACAATCTTATGATGAATCGTTACAAGAAAATATCTGATTCAGAAGGCATTATCACAGAGAAAAAAACCAAGAAAAGTCATAGTAAATTGATTTCACTCTCCTTACCCTAACTTGTGCTAACTAATGTATACGTTAAGCATAGTCACGAATAAATATATGATAATCTTATGATGAATAGTTTCAGAAAAATATCTGATGCAGAATACATTATCACAAAAAAAAGCAAGAAACATTATAGTAAATTGGCTTCACTCTCCTTACCCTAACTTGTCCTAACTAAGGTGTACGTTAAGCATAGTCGCGAATAAATATATTATAATCTCATGATGAATCATTACAAAAAAAAATATCTGACGCAAATGACATTATCACAAGAAAAAAAAAAACAAGAAATTAAACATTATGGTAAATTGATTTCACTCTCCTTACCCTAACTTGTCCTAACTAAAGTGTACGTTAAGCATAATCGTGAATAAATATATTATAATCTTATGATGAATCGTTACAAAAAAATATCTGATGCAAAATACATTATCATAAGAAAAAAGAGCAAGAAATTAAACATTATGGTAATTGATTTCACTCTCCTTACCCTAACTTGTCCTAATTACTAAGGTGTACATTAAGCATAGTCGCGAATAAATATATTATAATCTCATGACGAATCGTTACAGAAAAATATCCGATGCAGAAGACATTATCACAGAAAAAAAATCAAGAAACATTATAGTAAATTAATTTCACTCTCGTTACCCTAACTTGGGCTAACTAAGGTGTACGTTAAGCATAATCGCGAATAAATATATTATAATCTTTTGATAAATTTACAGAAAAATTTCTGATGCAGAAGACATTATCACAAAAAAAAATCAAGAAACATTATAGTAAATGGATTTCACTCTCGTTACCCTAACTTGTGCTAACTAAGGTGTACGTTAAGCATAGTCGCGAATAAATATATTATAATCTTATGATGAATAGTTACAGAAAAATATCGGATGCAGAAGACATTATCACAAGAAAAAAAGTAAGAAATTAAACATTATGGTAAATTGATTTCACTCTCCTTACCCTAACTTGTCCTAACTAAGGTGTACGTTAAGCATAGTCGTGAATAAATATATTATAATCTTATGATGAATCGTTACTGAAAAATATCTGATGCAGAAGAAATTATCACAAAAAAAATCAAGAAACATTATATATAGTAAATTGGTTTCACTCTCCTTACCCTAACTTGTGCTAACTAAGGTGTACGTTAAGCATAGTCGCAAATAAATATATAATAATCTCATGATGAATCGTTACAAAAAAAATCTGATGCAAAAGACATTATCACAAGAAAAAAATCAAGAAACATTATGGTAAATTGATTTCACTCTCCTTACCCTAACATGTCCTAACTAAGGTTTACCTTAAGCATAGTCGCGAATAAATATATTATAATCTCATGATAAATCGTTACAGAAAAATATCTGATGCAAAAGACATTATCACCGAGAAAAAAAGCAGGAAATTAAACATTATAGTACATTGATTTCACTCTCCTTACCCTAACTTGTGTTAATTAAAGCTTACGTTGTTCAGCGTAGTCGCAAATAAATATATTAAAAATCCAAAAGTGACATTAATTCAACATAAAGTTTGTTGAATAAACGCTGATGAAGGCTTAACGAGTTCAACTGAATTCAGTATCTAACTTTATGAGTCGTACCATCATTATATAAGTTAAAATCCACAATAAATTCAATAGATACTAGTTTTTTATCTCAGAACTTTAAAATTAATAACAATGAGTTAGGTACTAAATAAATCTTTAAAATAAAATTTATTAAATTTAAATTCTGAACCCGTCTCAAAACACATAAATTACCTGAGCATGTAAGTTGAACTTGAAAGCAAGGAGGGCAGCTATTGGCATGCCAATGAAATAGAATGTTGCCAAGTTGATACACATAGCCAAATGTTGCCATCCACATCCCCTAGCCACCCCTAAATTTAATTCATTAACACAAAAAATTAATACTTTCTTTAATATTTATGGAATAAAGCATGTAGTACCTTTGAACTACGATCAAAGTTGCTACGATAAACTCCAACTTCACGGGGTCCTATTACCCCCTGAACTAAATTCTAGCGTAGTTTTGTCAACCTTTTTAGCTGACGTGACATCATTGACGTGGATCTCATTTTATGTAATAAAGGTGACACATCAGCACAAAAGGATGACAAAAAAACGCTAAAATTGAGTTCAGGGAGTAATAGTAGGACCCTGTGAAGTTGGAGTGGATCGTAACAACTTTGACCATAGTTCGAGAGGTACTGAATGCTTATCTCATATTTTCTGCAATAATATTTAACTAGACACGAAATTTAAGAATCTGACCTGATAAAATTCCTTGAAAGAAATCGAATAAAAAGGATATTAAGAGAAGAGGTGTCATGGTGGCAAATTTGTTTATTATTTCTTTGCTATCACTAAAGAGGCAAGCCCAAACATTGTGACCAAAATATAGAGCCAAATCAACAATAAGAGCAAGAAGAACACATAGCTTGAGTGTAACAACCATAGCATGCTTAGCTTTGTTAGGATTTCCAGCTCCTAATTCATTTGCCACCCTAGTGCTGCACAAATAATTTGCAATACACATTTGATATTAGTAACAAATTGAGGGATATTAACTTTAAAAAAAATGGTTTATGTAATATATTGATAGCTTTCAGACTGTTTGACAGGTACCAGTTAAGCTGAGGGTCGATCGAAAACTGTCCATCTACCTTTACAATATAGAGGCCATACATTGATAGCTTTCAGACCGTTAGCTTTAAGATTGTTTTACAGGTATTAAGCTGAGGGTCTATCGAAAGCTATCCATCTACCTTTATAAGATAAAGGTCATATATTGATAGCTTTCAGCTTGTTTGGCAGGTACCAATTAAGGTGAGGGTCTATCGAAAACTGTCCATCTACCTTTACAAGATAGAGGTCATATATTGATAGCTTTCAGACTGTTTGGCAGGTAACAGTTAAGCCAAGGGTCTACCGAAAACTGTCAATCTACCTTTACAAGATATAGGTCATATATTGATAGTTTTTAGACTGTTTGGCAGGTACCAGTTAAGCTGAGGGTCCATCAAAAACTATCAATCTACCTTTACAAGATAGAGGTCATATGTTGATAGCTTTCAGACTGTTTGACAGGTACCAGTTAAGCTGAGGGTCTATCGAAAACTATCTTTCTACCTTTACAAGATAGAGGTCATATATTGATAGATTTCAAACTGTTTGGCAGGTACCAGTTAAGCTGAGGATCCATCGAAAACTACCCATCTACCTGTCTAAGATAGAGGTCATATATTGATAGCTTTCAGACTATTTGGAAGGTACCAGTTAAGCCGAGGGTCTAGCGAAAACTATCCATCTACCTTTACAAGGTAGAGGTCATATATTGATAGCTTTGAGACTGTTTGACAGGTACCAGTTACGCTGAGTGCCTATCGAAAACTATCTATCTACCTTTACAAGATGGAGGTAATATGTTGATAGCTTTCAGACTATTTGGCAGGTACCAGTTAAGCTGGGGGTCTATCGAAAGCTATTCATCTGCCTTTACAAGATAGAGGTCATACATTGATAGCTTCAGCCTGTTTGGCAGGTACCGATTAAGCTGGGGGTCTATCGAAAAATATCCATCTACCTTTACAAGATAAACCTTTACAAGATAAAGGTCATATATTGATAGCTTTCAGACTGTTTGGCAGGTAACAGTTAAGTTGCAGGTCTATCGAAAACTATCATTCTACCTTTACAAGATAGAGGTCATATATTGATAGCTTTTAGACTGTTTGGCAGGTACCAGTTAATTTGAGGGTGTATCGAAAACTGTCAATCTACCTTTACAAGATAGAGGTCATATGTTGATAGCTTTCAAACTGTTTGGCAGGTACCAATTAAGCTGAGGGTCTATTGAAAACTACCCATCTACCTTTACAATATAGAGGATAAAGGTCATATATTAATAGCTTTCAGACTGTTTGACAGGTACCGGTTAAGCTGAGGGTCTATCGAAAGCTATCCATCTACCTTTACAAAATAGAGGTCAAATATTGATAGCTTTCAGATTGTTTGACAGGTAACAGTTAAGCCAAGGGTCTACCGAAACCTATCTATCTACCTTTACAAGATAGAGGTCATACATTGATAGCTTTCAGACTGTTTGGCAGGTACCAGTTAAGTTGGGGGTCTATCGAAAACTATCATTCTACCTTTACAAGATAAAGGTCATATATTGATAGATTTCAGACTGTTTGGCAGGTACCCGTTAAGCTGAGGGTCTACCGAAAACTGTCCATCTACCTTTACAAGATAGAGGTCATATATTGATAGCTTTCAGACTGTTTGGCAGGTACCACTTAATTCGAGGGTCTATCGAAAACTGTCCATCTACCATTACAAGATAGAGGTCATATGTTGATAGCTTTCAGACTGTTTGACAGGTACCAGTTAAGCTGAGGGTCTATCGAAAACTGTGCATCTATCATTACAAGATAAAAGTCATATAGCTTTCAGACTGTTTGGCAGGTATCAGTTATGCTGAGGGTCTATCAAAAACTATCCATCTACCTTTACAAGATATAGGATAAAGGTCATATATTGATAGCTTTCAGACTGTTTGGCAGGTACGAGTTAAGCTGAGGTAAGGTAGTGATGGAAATTACACTATGTAGTAAGGTAAAATCAAATATTCTTTTTGTATACCAAATAAATTTTAGAATCCTTTTGGAATTAAACAAAATTTTAGGGATCATTTGATTGGAGAACATGTTTTCCCGGGATTATGATACAAGAATATATTAAATAATGATGTGATTATTTAGTGGATATATTTTTATTGGTAGATATATGATTTATTGGACTTAAAATGCGATATACATGGTATAATTTTAAATATGCATGTATTTTGTTCAAATGGGATAAATTGGGACAAGCTTTTATTTTCAATCATCAGTCAACATTCTTGTGGTTGTAAACTTGTAATTTAATATCAAAACAACAGGTGTCATTCAGAAGCTAACAAAATAAATCTCGGAAAATATTACCTTGCAGCTGCACTCAAACCATAAGAGATTGTATAGGCAATGGCTTCAGTATTTACACTGAAAAGTCACAATCCAAAACAATTAATATCAGCTAAACTAAAATTTAGGCCTAAAAAATATATGTAAAGAAAAGAATAAAGCATTTAGTACACTCCTGAACTATGACTAAATTTGCTACGACACACTCCAACTTCACGGGGTCCTATTACTCCCTAAACTTAATTTTTGCGTATTTTTGTCACCCTTTTATGCTGACATGACCCATTTTGTCAATCTTTTTAGCTGAAATGACACCTTAAATGTGGGCCCTATTTTATATAATAAAGGTGTCATGTCAGCAGAAAAGGGTGACAAAAATACGCTAAAATTGAGTTTGGGTTAGGGAGATTTGAGGGGAGGGGGAGGGGGATAATTGGACCCTGTGAAATTTAAGTATGTCGTAGCAACTTCGACCATAGTTCGAGGGGATACCAAATGCTTATCCCTAAAAAAAATTGATGGTTTAAAGCAAATTAAGGAGATTAATTACCTCATTGCAATTAGAGAAGTAGTTGTTTTTGAGTTTGGCATTAAACCAGCTAATAACACAAGAAGCTCAAAAGCCCAGTACTCCAAACTGCATGTATACATCAAATTGGGAAATTACATGACATAGTCCAGAAATTGACGACTTATCCATTCAATGACTTGTCATTCGTCTGATCGAAGGGAGAGAAACTGGACTCTGCTTTTTAGTATAATAACATTACATATTAGAAATCATGCAAGGGTAGATTAGAACTCTCTGGTAAAATGCACGCACGTTATCCAAGAAAAAGCACAGGACATAGTTCAGAAATTGACGACTTACCCATTCAGGGACTTATCATTCGTCTAATCGAAGGGAGGAAAACTGGACTCTGCTTTTTAGTATAATAACATTGTGTATTAGGAATCATGCAAGGATAGATTAGAACTCTCTGGTAAAATGCACACACGTAATCCAAGAAAAAGTACATGACATAGTCCCGAAGTTGACGACTTATCCATTCAGTGACTTGTCATTCGTCTGATCGAAGGGAGGGAAACTGGACTCTGCTTTTTAGTATAATAACATTACGTACTAGGAATCACGCAAGGGTAGATTAGAACTCTCTGGTAAAATGTACGCACGTAATCCAAGAAAAAGTACATGACATAGTCCAAGAATTGATGACTTATCCATTCAATGACTTGTCATTCGTCTAATCGAAGGGAGAGAAACTGGACTCTGCTTTTTAGTATAATAACATTACGTATTAGGAATCATGCAAGGGTAGATTAGAACTCTCTGGTAAAATGCACGCACGTTATCCAAGAAAAAGTACAGGACGTAGTTCAGAAATTGACGACTTACTCATTCAGGGACTTGTCATTCGTCTAATCGAAGGGAGGAAAACTGGACTCTGCTTTTTAGTATAATAACATTGCGTATTAGGAACACGCAAGGGTAGATTTGAACTCTCTGGTGAAAACACTCGCACGTAATCCAAGAAAAAGTACAGGACATAGTTCAGAAATTGACGACTTACTCATTCAGAGACTTTGGCAGTAGACATTCAGATCACTACTATAAACAGAGGCTTTTCCCACCGAGGAATATTCAGTGACATATTCGCGTGAAAACATAATTTTTTCACCATCTAGCTCATTACTAGAAATAAAGGTTTTTCATGCCGATAACTTTTAGGGAAATTCATGTGATCACAATGAATTTTGCTAGTCTAAATAAATGGACTTTAAGCCTAACTCAACGACCCCAAATCTAGCAGATGACGCGAGTAATGACAATTAAAACCCTAAATAAAAACTATAATTTCCCATGCCACAATAGCTATTGGACGTCTAATCAGGGGTGGACATTCGGTATTCGATTTGGTATTTTCAAAGTTTGGGTTCGGTAATCGGTATTTGCACGTAAATACCATATACCATACTTATAAACATCGGTTCGGTAATTCGGTAATCGGTAAATTAAACTTCGGTTTGGTTTGGTTTTTGGTAATACCATATTAAAGTTGGAGATGTGCAAATGTATGTTTAAACATCAAAGATTATATTTAATAAAAACCCAATTTAGTATTCCTTTTGTTGTTTTTTACGAATATATTACAAAGGTCCAAGAGATTTTTTGGGATGACTAATACTATTGTCCATTAATTAGGTTGGTCAGATATATCGAATTTTATATATATATATGTATATAAAATTCGATATTCGGTAAATACCGAATACCAAACGATATTCATATCTTGTACCAAACCCAATTTCAAATACCAAAATATTGAAATCTTACTCCCAAATACCATACCAAATACCGAATTACCGAATACCAAATTTTTCAGTTTGGTTGGGTAATTCGGTATTTTATGCCCAGCCCTACTTCTAACAGCTCCAGCGTGCCTAGGACTTGACATCTGGAGTGTGACCAACATAACATGGAGATCCAACATCGGTTAAACCAAAATTTGAGTTTTGTTTGACTCTGATACCATGTGAGGAAATAGCAGATGAGTTTAGTCTGACTCTGATACCATCTGAAGATATAGCAGATCTTGGGTCAACTCAATCCTAAAAGCTAGCTCATGAAAGGAGAATTATCCAAAATGACCACAACTCATTTCTTCAATCAACTATGATAACAAAATTAAGAGATATATACATGAGGTTACTCACCACACCATGGCAGCAGAGGGCAATGCCAACTTCAAGTTTGTAACAACATAATGAAACGGCTCGAGTGAGAGACCATCCCTCCATATATGACTGAATCTCTCAGAAAATAGTACGTATATACCCAACGTAAGAACAGACATCCAAATCGAAATCGAAGCTGCTAATGGTGCTCCATTAAAACCAAGACTTGTCCAATGAACCAAACCATAAGCAATGCCAATATGTATAACTAAAGATGCCACTGAACACACAACAAGTGGCTTTATAATTGATTGTGCTTGAAGAAATCTCAATATATTTTGTAAAAAACCATATGCTAATAATCCTGGTATCAATAACTTCAAGAAAACTCCAGCTTCTTTGGCTATATCAGGATCTTGATGAAGTAAAATGAGAATTTTATCAGAATGCCACCAAATCACAGCAATTGTTGTAGAAAATATGAATGATATGATACATGATGTTTGAAGATGTATCCCCAACATTCTGTACATTTTTGCTCCATATCCTTGGCCACATAATGTCTCTAGTGCACCACTTAGGCCAATCTATGTCAGGATTTTTTATAAGTAGTGTCAACATTTAAAAAGTTGAATAAATGAATAATATATAATAGCAAAAATGTATAGTAGATTGTTAGTATGTAGATTGCTATTATATATTATTCATTGAGAAAATACCCTATTACCTCCCTAAACTAAACTCAAAACGGCAGAGATACACCTCAACTTAAAGGGGGTCCTATTACCCCCTGAACTAATTAAAAATGTAATTTTGACACCCTTAGTGCCTACGTAGTATATACGTGGCACAACATGCTGAAGGTTCCACGTAGGCACACATGTGTTCCACGTAGGCACTAAGGGTGTTAAAATTATACTTTTAATTAGTTCAGGGGGTAATAGGATCCTCTTTAAGTTGAGGTGTGTCTCTGCCGTTTTGAGTATAGTTCAGAGGGATAATAGGATATTTTCTCAATGAATAATATATAATAGCAAAAATATAAGTAGATTGTTAGTATGTAGATATGACATAATGTATTTTCAGCTTATCGAGGACAACATGATTATAGATAGAAGACTATTGAGGTCAAGAATTAGAGTAGATGGTCAATAAGTATACGAGCGTTTTCTCTATCTATTCCCTTACTAGAATTAGTATTATTATGTAGCACTATGGTATTCTTCAGTTTTATAAGTAGTGTCAACATATAAAAAGTTGAATAAATGAATAATATATAATAGCAAAATGCATAGTAGATTGTTAGTATGTAGATATGACATAATGTACTTTCAGCTTACCGAGGGCAATATGATCATATATAGAAGACCATGGAGGTTAAGAATTAAGGTAAACGGTCAGTAAGTAGTCGAGCGTTTTTTCTATCTATTCCCTTACCAAAATTAGTATTATTATGCTAGCGCTATCATATTCTTCAGTTTTATAAGCAGTGTCAACATTTAAAAAGTTGAATAAATGAATAATATATAATAGCAAAAATATAATGTAGATTGTTAGTATGTAAATATGACATAATGTACTTTCAGCTTATCGAGGGCAACATGATCATAGATAGAAGACCATGGAGGTTAAGAATTTAGGTAAACGGTCAGTAAGTAGTCGAGCGTTTTTTCTATATATTAGTGTTATTATCATAGCACTATCATATTCTTCAGTTTTATTGCTCCAATTGTTTGTTTTATTTTGGTGACCAATATTTTTCTCTCTTCAGTATTTTCATTATAACTATTGACTCTTGCATTTCTTTCATTTACTGAGTATGTTATTGTTATTGTAATAGTACCATTGTAATAAATTAAAATGCAACTTAACGATCGATAATTGTCTAAGTTCGTACGGGTAAAATTTAAAGCTATTCGATCCATTAATTAGTTCCTGTACTTGAAAATTACAAATGTCATGAAGATTTAAAATTCACAAATGAATATCTAGAAACAATATTATCATGGAGTTTCATCTGTTAAATTTAAAATTCTATGAGTATCACTATTTTTCAGTGACAAAAGTAAAAAGTGGTCAGTGAACGTTATTTCCACGACAGACTTCTATCAGAAATTTCATTGTTCTCATCAATGTAATGGACTAGGTTTATAAATATTTGACGGAGACTAAAAGTGTTAACTTCGGACAAATATAAAGGATCAAATATTTATTAATACATACTTAAAGGACTATCTTGGACCACTTCAAACATAAGGGACTAACATGCAGATTCATCCACACACACGGGAGAGTAATTAATAAGTTGATAAACATATTTTAACAAATCCAATTTATTTCTAATTAAGAATTGGAATTCAGAGGATTACTTGTTCTTTATTTTCTATTATATATAGGAAATTAAAGGGTGGGTGGGTTATTATAATGAATTTCAGTTTTTGTGCAGTGTCAGTATATAAAATATTCTTGATTTATTATTGTAATTTACTCAATTTATTTTTTAAAATTTTTATGTAAAATATTGGGTAACCTGTAACAGCAGGTCAAGTTTACCTGATAATATAAAATATTTTTGCACTAACAGCATAAAACTTAAGACTCTATTATAAACATGTGTGAATCTAGCTTATTAGGTAAAGAAATTCATAAAAATTCAGTAAATTTTGCTCAAATTATATATATTTAATTATAAATCATATTATTATCATATATCTTAAAATCGTAATAAAAAAATTATAAATATCAAATCTTAAATTCATCTATAAACTGATATTTCTTTTAAAAAAAAAAATCTAAAAGATTATTATTGCTCAAAAATGGGGACCCTAAACCAAAGTAGGTTTTAATATTGTTAGCTTTTTAGAGCCATCCCGTGATATCATTGGAATGGGTAAATGTGCCTACAAAAAAGTTAGGTGGAAGTGGGTTAAAATACTGAAAGTTAGGTGGAAGTGGGTTAAAATACTGACTCCGTTTATTTTTATTTGTCATTTTTTAATATTATATAATAATTAAAAAAATAATTATTAATATGACTATTTTATATACTGCTTCTATTAATTAATGTTTAGATTAATATATTTTGAAACTAGGTTGGAGAATAAATAATTTATATTAAGAATAAAATAGGAAAATTTCTTTTATCTTTTCTTGATATGTCGAAGTGACAACTAAAAATAATTAATTGATTATAAACATAATTCATATAGGCGTGGATTAATATTTTGAGTTTATGAATTCTGAATTATAAAAAAATATAATTCATTGAATTTTTGATAATTTTTTAATGAATACTGAGTGAACTTTCAATTAGAAATGGATAATCTGATAGAGAATTATTGAGTTTTGTCGAACATATAGGTTAAATATAGATATTTATAGTTATATACATGTTGTTGCATACCCTTGACAAGCTAGAAAAGTATAGTCCAGTGGTCAAGAGTGTGCATTTCTGCATCAACAACCCGGGTTTGAACCTGGCAGGTGCAGCAGTGTTTTATTTTCTTTATTTTTTAAACAATTCTTTGCCCAAGGGGAAATATGAATACCCTTAACCAAAAGTCTGGCTCCGCCACTGGGTCCGCCGCTGATTGTACGTAGTCCATATCACTACCTCAGATGAAGTAGAAAGATTGTTTCCGATAGAACCCCGGCTCAGGACAATTGTCCTAACACTTATAGGAGAAAAATTAAGATTACATACCATGAAAGATAGACCAGTGACAACAGCCCATGAATTAGCAAGATTTGAGGCAGCAAGTTCAAGTTTGCCAAGATGACCAGCAAGCATGACAGACACAAGATTGATGAAGTAGAAACAAGTAGTCACAACAATCATTGGCAAAGAGAACAATATTTGATTCTTGGCTTCTTCAACATCAATTACTTTATTAATAATAATAATCCACCATTTGTTTGTGTCCAATGATGTTTGAGACAACAACATAGGACTTGTAAGACTATTTGATGTTGAGATATCATCCATAGCCCCCCACAACCACTCACTCTATTATATGATCTATCTTGTTATGAGTACTTTTCTATTGGTTTGTTTCTATACTTCACAAATGTTAAAAGAAGTCCTCTTTATATATATACATGGAGGATGTAATTAAGACATTTTATATTATTTTTAATATAATTCAAAGAAAGAAAAAAAACAGCTTGGTGAATAGAGAATAATTGGATTTGAGGAAGGATCACATCTCAAGAGTATGATGTCGACAACTTACCTTAATGCATGCATTAGTGATTATTTTCACAGTTCGAAACCCTGACATATCGGTCATATAAAGACAACTTTTTCATTGTTCCAAGACTCTGCTATTTTCTAATGACTCCATTGTATAAATATTTTGAGGCTTAATGCAGTTACATTTTACCCTCCCCAGACCCAATTATGTGGGGATAAACTAGGTATATTGTTCTTTGTATACATTTTCATTTTCTTAAATTTGTCAATAAGTTTTATTTGGACACTTAAATTGTCACACCCCTTTTTTCGACTCCAAAAAAAGATATATATTTTAAGGTTCGAAACGGTTTTATTATTTAAGTGACAAAAATGAAAATTTGTTTCGAAAAAAAGGATTATTTACATTTTTTATTCAGAGTCGCCACTTGGCATAATCTGGTGTGCCAAGTCACCATTGAAAAATCCTTTTCAAAACCATTTGACTCTTTAAACTGGTTTGCGAACAGAGACTCCGGCTAAGGAATTCTGTTGACCGAGGGGAAGGTGTTAGGCACCTCTCGATCCCGTGGTTCAACCACGGTCGCTTGGTAGAGCGTTTCAACTATTTTGGCATCACGAAATGTACAAACCACACAAAAGCACGCCAAATAATCAAACAATAAACAAAACAAAACAATCCAAAAAAATAAAGTCCAGTCCAATTATACAGTCCAAAAATAGAAAGATACGAAAATATAAATCTTAGTCTAAACTAATTCTAGATTAAGCTCCAATGCCTTACCCGACGCCGCGGGCCTTCATCACGATCATTTTTCGCCAACATGATACGTCGGGGCATTCCCCGGTGAATAAATACAAGTGATCTCGGGGCATTCCCCGGCTAAATAAATACATTTTTTCAATACGAGAAAACCAAATCATTCACCCAAATTTCAATCATTCAAACAATATTTCAAACGTTCAATAAAATCACAAATTATAAACTTTGCCTACCCAAACTACGTTTGCCTAAACCAATCGGCGCATCATGATACTACCCAATCAAACACTCGTATTTGCTTCAAAATAACCAACGACAATAAATCAAAACAATATTCATTCTTTATCAATTCCTACCATCCAACCCCACATTCCATTTTTTATACCAAATTCCAATGATTCAAGACAGTCATCTCAACAATCCACAACCATCTATTCAATGAAATCGAACACCAAATTAATGTCACCAAAATTCAACCACACATCAGGCAAATCAAACACGTATAGTAAAGTAAAATTAGAAGAGATAGAGTTGGACCTTAAATTTGAAGCTTTCAAACTCAATGTTATTCGAATAAAGAGAGTCCGCACCCGAAAACCTCGAGCCGAACCTTAACACCAACAATCCAACTCGACAAATAATGACCCGTTCACCGTCACTTTTCACGCCGTCACTGTTCACCGGTTACTGTTCACCGGCACTGTTCACCGGTTACTGTTTACCGGTTACTTTTTTTTTTTTTTTCGTTGTTGTTCTTGTTCTTGTGAGGCAGATTATTTGGTGATTCTTGTTATTGTGGAGAAGATGATGATCAAAGAATGAGCCTCTTTTCCTCTTAGAATTTTTCTTTTATAATGGGCATGGATTTGTTATGATGTGGGAATTTTGGTGGGTCCCCCATATATTCTTTCTTTGTGGACAAGAAAAAGGAGGGGGGAATCACATGGGTAGTTAGGGTAGGTGGAAGCTTTTGATTGGGTAGGTTGTTAGGATAAGAAAAATTAGTTAGAGGTATTTTTTTGTTTATTTTTGTATTTTTGTGGGATATAATTACATGGGGTTGGACACATGGTAAGGTGAACTAAAAATGAATAAAATTAGACTTCGGGAGGGACAAAATTAGGTGTCTACATCATGCCCCCTTTGAATGTAAACACGAAGTATTTTCAGACAAAGAAGTAGACAGCGAGACCAAATTTTGACCCGACCATTATTCAAAGAAAGAAACAGAAGGAAGAAGGACAACCGGGTCTTGACTTAAGACATCCTTCCTACCCAAATTATGAGAGAATCAAGTCACGGGTATTTCAAAGGATTGGAAGAGAAGTGGACTATACCGAGTTGGAGAGTCGAGTGAGGTTCCATCGAGGTTTCGGTCCGCGGCTCTGTCATTACATCAAAAAATAAAAATTACAAGTTAAAACATAAATGAAATTACAAAAATCCTATCTATACAACTTCTGTTGGCTCTTGACCCGACTTTTATCACCCTATTCTTCAGGCGGGCTCCTAATTTGCAATTTCTTTCAACTTGTTGCTTGCCTTTCAATTTCTTTACCCTGTTCTCCAGGCGGGTTCCTGACTTGCTACTTCATCAACTTGTTTCCATGCTTTCAACTTCTGCACCCTGTTCTGCAGGCAGGCTCCTGACTTGCTATTTTTCAATCTGTTTAACTTTCAATTTCTTCACCTTGTTGCTTGATTTTCCATTTATTCGCCCTGTGCTTCGGGCATGCTCTTGAAATCACATCAAAACTGAAAAGAAAATTATCCCAAATAAAGAAATGCAATTTCTATGAGTTAATTGGAATGACTCGACTAAAAGGTACGTCTTATAGGAATCAAAGGGGATGACTCGACTAAAAGGTACGTCTTATAGGAATCAAAAGGGATGACTCGACTAAAAGGTACGTCTTATAGGAATCAAGGGAAATGACTCGACTAAAAGGTACGTCTTCTAGGAATCAAAGGAAATGACTCAACTAAAAGGTACGTCTTTTAGGAATCAAAGGAAATGACTCGACTAAAAGGTACGTCTTATAGGAATCAAAGGGGATGACTCGACTAAAAGGTACGTCTTATAGGAATCAAGGGAAATGACTCGACTAAAAGGTATGTCTTATAGGAATCAAGGGAAATGACTCGACTAAAAGATACATCTTCTAGGAATCAAAGGGGATGACTCGACTAAAAGGTACGTCTTCTAGGGGTCAAAGGGGATGACTCGACTAAAAGGTACGTCTTATAGGAATCAAAGGGGATTACTCGACTAAAAGGTACGTCTTATAAGAATCAAGGGATGACTCGACTAAAAGGTACATCTAATAGGAATCAAAGGGGATGACTCGACTAAAAGGTACGTCTTATAGGAATCAAAGGGGATGACTCGACTAAAAGGTACATCTTATAGGAATCAAGACTTAAGTTAGGAAGTTCATTACCTAAGAAGCAAAATTCAAATTACCCAATCAAGGAAGTGTGTTTCCTTATCAATTTTGTTGGAATTATCAAAACAATGAAGTGCGTCTCCTTACCAAAGCTGCTTGAATTACCAAAACAAGGAAGTGTGTCTCCTAGAGATATTGAATTATGAGTTTTACCATGATTTTGATTACCAAACCTGCGCAGCAACCTTGCCTCTTGCATTTGTTGAGGTGAGAAATTACGGCCTTTGATGTTTAGGCTCTGAAATCCTTGATCTGAATGCAACATGTATTCCTATTACATACAAAGAAAACTTTTGAGTTTAAAAAACATGGTGGCTAGTTTGTGACTTTGGCTTTTGAGGCAATTGCTCCTGCCCCCGTCACATTTAGCTTTGCTTCCAACCATTAGCATATGTCATTGACTTGCTGTATCATTGACTCAAACTCATCTTATTAAGAGTGACTCTGAAACAAACACAGTATTTCTGCTTTGTCGTGTTTCTCAAATAAACCCTTTGAACCTTGGTATGTCCATGAGTTCCCCGACTTCTCTGTTGACAAAACTTCCTGCATGCCTCTTTTTTTTTGGCTCACAATCATGTCTCTTTCATGTGCTAACTTTTGTCTTGCTTTGTACAATTAAAGAAGCTGGTAGCCAGTTTTGAAATCTTTTCTCACTTGTTTTGACACGGACTTGACTCAAAAACAAGAAACGAAAAAAAAAGAATGACAATTTTTGTTTTGATAACTGACTCAAGAAAGATAAAATTAAAATAAAGAGAAGAAAGAAAAGACAATGAATGTCCCCTTTTAAAACAAACAAACAAAAATTCATCTAAAAATGTCAGTCAACACTAATGATTATGCCATGCATTTCGAATTAAGCAGCTTGATCTTTTCATCCAAACTTTCTACCCATTGTTGTTGAGTTAATGGCCTTGAAACTGAGTTGCTTTCTTAGGTCAATTGCATTTAAGACCCCATTCGGCTAGTGGCGCCTTGAAAGGTTTTAGCCAACAAGCTTCTTTCATTTTCTCTCGGCTCACTATCGTCTTATGGTGCCCGTAAGGGTTTTCACTAATAAGACTCTCTCATTTTTATTTCTCTCAACTTACCATCGTCTTATGGTGCCCATAAGGGTTTTCACCAATAAGACTCTCTCATTCTATTTCTCTCTTGATTTCTTATGCTGAGGAAGACAAGTAGTTCCCAAATGCATCATCATATCCCTTGCATACTTAGCCTTAACATCCTCAAAGATTGATCCGAAGGTCTTTCTTTAGTTGTAACTTGGCTTTTGGATAGGGTTGGAAAGAAAGTATGGCATGAGGACCAAACAACACTTAAAGTGGGTTAGGACTTACAACTTTTGGAATCGACTCAAACAATGAGGATTAACTCATGCCCCAGTTTCTTTTGACTGGATGACTCTAAATTGTTTATTTGGTTGGACCGAGCCCTAAGTAGGGTAGCTTACGTATCTCACCCTCGAGAGAGGAGAATCAGGTCATGCGTAGTTCTGGCAGCTTATTTTGCTTGATTCTGATTTCTTTTTTTTTGGGGGGGGGGATTTTTCTGACTCTATTTTTCTTCACACTTTTTTTTTTTTTTTGAACTTTTCTGACTATTGTTTTGCTCGACATTGTTCTTTCGAGCTTTGCTGACTATATTGATTCCAAAAGAGGTGTATGAAAGAAAATAAGACTAAAGCTCAAATGGGGTATACAAAGGATGACACGATGTTTGGATGGCAGAATGAAATGCCTTCGTCATATCAATCTTTGAAAATGCAAGTACATATCATGCAATATGAAAGATGAAGATCTTTTGACATCTTTTAAAGCATTAACTTTGACTGAGTCTGTGCATCACTATTTCTTCTGCGTTTATATGGCATACAACTCCACTTTTGTTGCATATTCCTCACATTGAATGACTCATGATTTTGTGAAGCTGATTTTCTTTCTGTTCACGCGGCCATTATTTGACCTAATTAAGACATGTCTTTCAATTGATGACCAAGTTATTCTCACGATTTTCAAAATAATAGCCTTAATTTTCAAAGAAGGTTTCAACTTGATCACCAAATGCCCCAGCACTCTATCTATTTCCTCAGATGCTCTCTTTTTCTAACTTTAACCCTCTGATTCAATGTTCATTCTTAAACTGGATGTTAAGATCTAGCTGTAAATTTCACTAGCATATCATATCACTAGAGTCAACATAAAATGTACTATGTAAAAAAAACACATATTTAAAACACAAAGAAAAAGGGGACACTCCATTTAATAAAAATGAAAGATAGAAGGGTTTGAACATAAACGACAAAGGGACAAAACAAGATAAATCCCGAACTACAACCCTGAAATAATTCGGAGAACAGAAAATAAAACGAAACAAACTACCAAACCCCTTCATGGTAAGGAGAGGGGTGACTTCTCTATTGCTCAGCCTGACATCTTAGCCACTGGCTTGCATATCAACATGACTGGAGCTTCCACCACTGTCAGACACATTTCCTTCAACAAATAAGCTCTGGATCCCCATGCTTAACTCATTGCCTCCCATAGATTGTGCAGTACCGCGTGCTGGTGAAGAACTCTGTGGGATGGTCGAAGGGCCAATGTTTTGCACCACAATCAATTTATCTTGAATTATCTTTTCTATTTCTCTTTTCAAAGTGCGACAATCTTCAGTACTATGACCCTTAACATCAGAATGATATGCACATCGCACATTAGGATCAAAGCTTCTTGAATGCGGGTCAGGAGTATACCCAAGGAGAGAAGTGATCATACCCTGTTGTACCAATCTCTGGAATAAACTGGCATAGGATTCCCCAATAAGAGTGAAATTATCTTTTTCCTTCCTCCTCTTTGCGAACTCTGGACTCGGATGAAATTTGGATTTTGAGGTCCCTTGGTAAATTTGTGGGGGTCGAGGAAGATGTTGAGGGACAGGGGCATGCCATTGTGGATAAGAAGATGGATGAGCATACAATTGTGCATTGTTCACAGGATATCGAGGAAGTGGAATGGGATTTCTTGGATTTCGGAGAAAGAAACCTTGTTACAAGTAGTTATGTGGATCTGATATGTAAGCTCGGTATTGAGGCTGACAATATTGGTAGGTTGAACCTCTCAAACTCTACTTTGGCCCTGTCATGATAATAGGTGCATTTTCCTTCTTCTTTCCTTTAGTTTCCCTTGGTTGATTGCAATGTCGTCCCGAATGTTTCACAGAATCCTTCTGTCCATCAGGCTCCCCAAATTTTGATGTCTCAAAGCTGGGAGGAAGGTTAACACTTGAAGGCATGCCCCAGTTTTTATATGAAACATATTCATAGCCCATAAGTCTAGGGGAATTTTTCATATCATTTTCTACACTCTTCACTTTCCCAACCATTTTCTCTGGCTCTTTTGGCATGCTAGGCTTCTTTGTAAGAAATTTTGGCGGTTCACTTAACTTAACTATAGGCTCAAGAGTATACCAATGATCATCAACAGTATTGAACGTGGAGTCACTAGTGTACTGGGAAAGCACAATCGTTGGATTGATAGACAAAGTGGAAGCCTTAGTAGAAGGTTGAGCAACAAAAGCACAGACAGTATGTGGTGCTGTGAATGTGGTAGACTTATACTGAGGAGATAAAGAAAGAGTGGTGGAAGTATTGAGGTGCATTTGACATGGAATGGATTCTGAGGCATGCTGTGGTGCATCAACAACAGTAGGAAACTGACTTTACGATTTTGGTGGAAGACTCAAGGTATTTGCAGGGTCAAAAGTGGGGAACGGAGGTGGAGGCAGCCCACTGGCCCAAGCTCGGTACATTCCCATTATTTGTTGTCTCAGTCTCAAATTCTCTTCCTTTAAACTCTAAATTTCCCGACTCTTTGTTTCATCCATGATGTCACTCTCTATATCCTTGTTGGACACAACTAACCCTTCCTTGGATTTGGTGTGATATGGAGGACCAGCCAGGAAACCACAAACCAACCACCTTAAACTAACTGAACAAGAGGTAACAAATATGTTAGAGTTCAACATTTTTTTTTTCTTCAAAACCTCTTCTTATTTTTTTCTTGAAGAAAAATCACCGAACCCTAGAAGGGCGCCTACGTATCTCACCCCCGAAAGGGGAGAATCAGGTGTGCGTAGTTCGTGAAGTTTTGCCAAAATGGCCAATTAAACTTTTTCCTTTTTTTTTTTTTTGAAACTTTAAAAAAAGAAGAAAATAACAAATTGTCAAAAGAATAGACTCTTTTTGCATTTTCACGTTTAAAATTCCTATACAAAATGAAACCTATGATTACCAAAGATTTTTTTTTTTCAAGTATGTATGAAACACCTACTCTAAATAAAGAGTGAAGAAAATCTTTTTAAATTTTTTAAATAAGATCAACCAAAAATGAAACCTACGACTATTGAGGAAAATCATTTTTTTTTGTATTTTTCTTTTCAAGTATGTATGAAACACCTACTCTAAATAAAAAGTGAAGAAAATCTTTTTGAATTTTTTAAATAAGATCCTCGAACCTAAAATAGGTTGCCTACGTATCTCACTCCCGAGAGAGGAGAATCAGGGGTGCGTAGTTCGTCCAGATTGGACAATTAACGATTAACTAACAGATTGACCCTAACTTAAGGGCACAGCCAAAGACAAACGAATAAAATCTTTTTGAGGTTTTTTTTTTCTTTTAATTAGACACTTCAACTAAACTGACACCAACAATTATGAAGGAAAAAAAAAATCTTTTTGGTATTTTCATTACATGAAATGTACAAATTTCTACCATTTTCTTTTATAAAAACTGCTAAAAAAAAAAACTTTTTTTGAAAATTTCGAATTATGAATGCATGCTAAAGGAGACAAATGAAAAATCTTTTTGATATTTTCATTTTTGAGAAATGAGTGCAAAAGGTAAAAATCTTTATTTTTTTGAATTTTTGGATTGTGAAGAACAAAAGCCATAAAGAACACTAAAAGCTACGACACTTTTTTTTTTCTTCTTTTCGACTCACTTCACTTTTTTTCTCTATTTTTTTCAACAGTTCTTGCCTACGCACCTTACTTCTAACACATGTTTTCACCAAATCAGTCCGTCAAATGACCCCATTACCCTCAAAGATGCAACATTTAGCACGTAGAGATGCGTTAGAGGTGAGTCTCCTACAAAGGACCAAGTGGGCCCCGCTAGGTCTCAATATGATGCACATAAGCATGACCTAAAGGCTGACCTACGTTGTGGTTTACTAACAAGGTCGTTCGGGGGAGCATATGGTCAATAGTGGCTGCTTTGCTTTCCACCTACTCCATACATCCAACGGCTCCCCCCCTAAAATAAAGGTGACTCAACTAGAGTTCGTGCGCACGACGTGCGCTCCGAGACTTGTTGCGGAAAGAATTGACTCGGGTTATGCAAATGATGCCAGATATAAAGCGGTAACACATAGGATAAATACTGTAAACAAAGAGCACGAAAATGCACAAAAGTGAAAACACAAACAAAAATCACAAACAATGCTTATACACTCGTAATGCCAAACAAAGCCTATACGACTCCAAAAATAGCTCGGACTTTGCCTCTAGTTCCCCAGCAGAGTCGCCAGAGCTGTCACACCCCTTTTTCGACTCCAAAAAAAAGATATGTATTTTAAGGTTTGAAAGGTTTTTTTTATTAAAGTGACAAAATGAAGATTGGTTCCGAAAAAAGATTATTTTTACATCCCCAGCAGAGTCGCCATAGCTGTCACACCCCTTTTTTCGACTCCAAAAAAAGATATATATTTTAAGGTTCGAAAGGGTTTTATTATTTAAGTGACAAAAATGAAAATTTGTTTCGAAAAAAAAGATTATTTATATTTTTTATTCAGAGTCGTCACTTGGCATAATCTGGTGTGCCAAGTCACCATTGGAAAATCCTTTTCAAAATCATTTGACTCTTTAAACTGGTTTACGAACAGAGACTCCGGCTAAGGAATTCTGTTGACCGAGGGGAAGGTGTTAGGCACCCCTTGATCCCGTGGTTCAACCACGGTCGCTTGGTAGAGCGTATCAACTATTTTGGCATCACGAAATGTACAAACCACACAAAAGCACGCCAAATAATCAAACAATAAACAAAACAAAACAATCCAAAAAAATAAAGTCCAGTCCAATTATACAGTCCAAAAATAGAAAGATACGAAAATATAAATCCTAGTCTAAACTAATTCTAGATTAAGCTCCAATGCCTTACCCGACGCCGCGGGCCTTCATCACGATCATTTTTCGCCAACATGATACGTCGGGGCATTCCCCGGTGAATAAATACAAGTGATCTCGGGGCATTCCCCGGCTAAATAAATACATTTTTTCAATACGAGAAAACCAAATCATTCACCCAAATTTCAATCATTCAAACAATATTTCAAACGTTCAATAAAATCACAAATTATAAACTTTGCCTACCCAAACTACGTTTGCCTAAACCAATCGGCGCATCATGATACTACCCAATCAAACACTCGTATTTGCTTCAAAATAACCAACGACAATAAATCAAAACAATATTCATTCTTTATCAATTCCTACCATCCAACCCCACATTCCATTTTTTATACCAAATTCCAACGATTCAAGACAGTCATCTCAACAATCCACAATCATCTATTCAATGAAATCGAACACCAAATTAATGTCACCAAAATTCAACCACACATCAGGCAAATCAAACACGTATAGTAAAGTAAAATTAGAAGAGATAGAGTTGGACCTTAAATTTGAAGCTTTCAAACTCAATGTTATTCGAATAAAGAGAGTCCGCACCCGAAAACCTCGAGCCGAACCTTAACACCAACAATCCAACTCGACAAATAATGACCCGTTCACCGTCACTTTTCACGCCATCACTGTTCACCGATACTGTTCACCGGTTACTGTTCACCGGCACTGTTCACCGGTTACTGTTCACCGGTTACTTTTTTTTTTTTTCGTTGTTGTTCTTGTTCTTGTGAGGAAGATTATTTGGTGATTCTTGTTATTGTGGAGAAGATGATGATCAAAGAATGAGCCTCTTTTCCTCTTAGAATTTTTCTTTTATAATGGGCATGGATTTGTTATGATGTGGGAATTTTGGTGGGTCCCCCATATATTCTTTCTTTGTGGACAAGAAAAAGGAGGGGGGGAATCACATGGGTAGTTAGGGTAGGTGGAAGCTTTTGATTGGGTAGATTGTTAGGATAAGATAAATTAGTTAGAGGTATTTTTTTGTTTATTTTTGTATTTTTGTGGGATATAATTACATGGGGTTGGACACATGGTAAGGTGAACTAAAAATGAATAAAATTAGACTTCGGGAGGGACAAAATTAGGTGTCTACATAAATTATGAGTTGTTTCAGTTGATCACCTGAACACATGATAAAGTATTTCCAACAGGCACATGCACTTCAAATTTTATATTATTATTAATATAATTCAAAGAAAGGAAAAGAAAAAGGCAGCTTGGAGCATATAGTGTTTCGCATTAATTGGATTTGAGGAAGGGTCACATCTCAAGAGTATGATATAGACAACTTACCTTAATGTATGCATTAGTGATTGTTTTCACAGTTTGAAATTTTAATTTGTTGGTCATATGAAGACAACTAGGTTTTGGTATTCCTTCTCGAGCATTAGTGATAAAGTATTTCTAACAGGCACATGCGCTTCACAGTGAAATAGGTTTTGGTATTCCTTCTCGATCTTCTATTTCTTCCGTTAAAGGAGATTCGAGAAAAGATGGAATAGGAAGACGTGTTTCCAGAACAAATAAGATACGAGTTGAGAAGGGGGAGTTAACAAAGTTAGACAAGATTGGAATGGGCATAGGAACATGTATTGATGTACCAGATCGGCTAATGCTCCCAGGTTGACGCAATGTATTCCACCAGTTGACTGAAGACTTGATTATTGGTATATCGATCGGTCCAACGCGGATTGAAATAGGAGCCGGTTCAACAGAAAGCTTTTGAAAACGCAATGCACCCAGGTAAATAAGGAACAAGATGAATACTGAGGTTAAACGAGCATCCCACACCCAAAAGGTGCAACTTTTTCATTGTTCCAAGACTGCTACTTTTTAATGATTCCATTGTATAAATATTTGGAGACTTAATACATTGACATTCTCTTAAATTTGTCCGTAAGTTTTATTTAGACACTTAATTATGAGTTGTTTTAACTCAACACATGAATACATGATTAAGTGTTTCCATTAGATACTTACACTTTAAATGTTAAAAACTTTTACACGTATATTCTCAAATGTCTATTTCATAGATAAGTTAATCATTCAATGTGTTACTTACTTGAATTATACATATTGGCTTTGATAAGTCGTAAAACTTCAGGCATGTTTGAATTGAAGCTAATGAATACATATTTTATATAATAAAAGGAGATGAAGTATTTTGTCTAATAAAAATACTTATTATATGTTGAGATGATCAATCTATTAAAAGAAGCTAATATTTGAATGTATAATAAATCAAATCTATTAGAAAATTTAATAGACATTAAATATAAGTGTTGTAGAGAATTAAACTTTTTACTTGATAAGAGCAAACCCAAGTTGTTGTGATAGTAATAATTATTGTGCATCTAATGCCCACAACAGTAAAAGCTTAAAAACAACAGATATTGCATGATGGTTGGTGGAATCGAAATCACACCAATTATATATATATATATATATATATATATATATATTATTTTTTTTTCTTTTTTTTTCTTTGCGTTTGTTTTTATTTATTGTGTTTTGACTTGACACGCATATGAACTCACTCAACTATATGATTTATCTTGTTATGAACACTATTCTATTGTTTTGTTTCTACACTTCACATTAGTTAAGCAAATCCTCTTTATATATATTATATTTATATACATGGGTTGTGGTGCAGTGGTGAGATTGTTTCATCCTTAACCAGAGTTCTCGGGTTCGAACCTTGGGTATGGAGAAAATTCTGTTGGGAGCGGTACCCCCTTAATAGGCCCTGCAACGCGCGATCCGTATTAAGCGGGGCTCTAATTATATAAATATATAATTCAAAGAATATGGAGACACTTTTATATTATTAATATAATTCAAAGAAAGAACACAAAAGGCAGTTTGATGGGTAAAGTGTTCTGCATTAACTGGATTTGAGGAAGAGTCGCATCAACATACCTCACTGCATCTATTAGTGATTGTTTTTGCGGCTCGAAATACTGACCTATTAGTCATATAAAGACATTTTTTCATTGTTTCAAGACCCGCCGTCAGAGGCGGAGCCAGGATTTCAAGTAAGGGGGCTCAATATTTAAAGAAAACTAAGTCGAAGGGGGTTCCACACCTACTATAACCGCATAAAAAAACATTTTTAATCATGTATAAATAGTATATTTTTCCGTCGAAGGGGGTTTGGATGAACCCCCTAAAGAGGGTTGGCTCCGCCTGTACCGACCGCTACTTTTTAGTGATTCCGTAGTATAAACTTTTATGCTTATTCTCAAGTGTCCATTCCATAAAAAAGTTAACCATTCAATATGTCACGTCCTTGAATTATATGCATTAGCCTCAATAAGTTATAAAATCTCAAGCATGCTCCAATTGAGGCTAATGAATACATATAATATAATTAATTAAAAGAGGTGACATACTTTATATAGTTAACTTGACTACATAATAGACGCTTAATAACACATGCAAAATGAAAAGTTCAAAATTTAAAGAGGAAATGCACTGTTTTCATCCTAAACTATACATAAAATTGATGAGACACATCCGAACTTTAGGAGGGTCCTATTACCCCCTAGACTAATTAAAATCGTATTTTTGGCAACCTTAGTGCCCACGTAGCACATATGTGCCACGTAGGCACTAAGGTTGCCCAAAATACGGTTTTAATTAGTCCAGGATAATAAGACCCTCCTAAAGTTTGGATGTATCTCAGCAATTTTGTGTATAATTCAGGGTGGAAACAAAATATTTTTCCAAATTTAAACAATAAGTATCTAATAGAAATACTTTATCATATATTCATATCATCAATCTATTAAAGTAAGCTAATATTTGAATGTATAATAAATTAAATCTACAAGAAAATTTAATAGACATTAAATATAAATGTTGTAAAAAATTAAACTTCTACTTAATAAGAAGAGATAATACCCTATTACCCCTCTGAACTATACCCAAAACGGCAGAGACACACCTCAAATGAAAGGAGGTCCTATTACCCCCTGAACTAATTAAAAGTATATTTTTTACACCCTTAGTGTCTACGTGGCACATACGTGGCACAACACACTGAAGTGTTCACGTAGGCACACGTGTGTGCCACGTATGTGCCACGTAGACACTAAGGATGTAAAAATTACACTTTTAATTAGTTTAGGGGATAATAGGATCCCATTTAAGTTGAGGTATGCCACAACTATTTTGGATATAGTTCAGGGGGTAATAGGATATTTTCTCTGATAAGAACAAACCCAAGATGTAATCTAATGCTCACAATTGTGAAGGCATAAAAGCTACGTGAACTCTCACCAATATATATTGCATGGTGATTGGTGGAATCAAAACCTCATTAATAAAATAAAATATTTTTTTCGTTTATTTTTATTTATCACATTTTAACTTGACAGTTTGCACATTTATTAAGAAATTAATTATTAATATAGCTATTTTACCATAATATTCTATTAATTGTTGTTTCTAATTATATCTTGAAAGTTTGGAGAATAAACAATTAATATTAAGGGTAAAATAAAAGAAAATATATAATTCTAATTTGAAAATAAGTGACAAATGGAGTTACTAAGATTTCACTATTTAAAAATGTTTGTATCGATTTACTTGTTATTTTATAAAATTAAACTATAGTTAATTAATTTAATCCTATTTTGACCTTAATTTTAAATGTTCTTAAAAGTAATCAAAAAAGTCGAACTCTATTTTTAAATTTGAGGGGAAATTATAAAAAAAAAAAAAAAAAAAAAAGATTAAACTAACCAGTAAGAAAGTTCCATCAAAATTTAGAAACTACAACACTAAAATTATACGTATTAAATAATAAAAATAGAATTTGAAAAAATTGTAGAAAGTTTTACAACAAAAAGAATTGAACCATAATTTTTGGTAATAGATCAAGAATAATAGCATTGGCTGAAACTTATTCAAATATTTTTTTATGATTGCTATATTCTGATCAACTTTCACATACCTCAATTAATGTTACAAAATATTCGTCACTTCCCACCAGCAACAAATACCAGATAATTTGAGAAGGTATTTTAAAATGTTTGAAAATGTATTCAAATATTTTTTTTTTAAAAAATCAATAATTAAAAGCAACCAAAATTTTCTAGTAGTGGATGTATGCCTATTTACGAAATATAGCGATAGTTTAGATAACTATTAAATATAACAGAAGTTTCTGAAATTTAATTCATAATAGTTTATGAAATTTATTTTGTATTTGTGATATAATAATTCGCTCTGTATCAAAGATATAACAACGAATATAAAGTTAATTATTGTATCACCGGTATAGAGAAAATTGTTGTATCACAGATACAAAAAGAATTTCAGAATTGTTGTTTGCTTGATATATCACGAATTTCATAAACTCTTGTTGTTTGATACTTTCTTTAAACACTTGCTATGTTTGATAAATATAGTGTATAAGTTTGCCTTGTTACGGAATTATTCCTTTTTTTAAAAGAAAATTTAAAAGTACTTCATCCGTCTTATTTTAACTTGTCCGATATTAATGGAACAATAAATAGAATGACAATTCTAATAACACCACCGGCCTTTTCAATACAACAAATTATTTTTTTTAACAAATACATTGGAAAATGATTATTGATAATAATTAAATTAAATTAAATTAAATTAGAATCTCAGAAATAAATTCTCTGTTAATTTTAGGTAAAAATAAATCTATATGTTAATATATATGTTAATATAGGGGACAAATAAAAGTAAACGTAAACGTAAAAGTACAATTTCATTAAAAGAAAGTAATGGGTTCTTATAGATAGTAAATAATTAGAAAGTGAAATTTTATTTTTGGAATCCTCTCCCATCACCTTTGTTTCGTGTAAATAGCATTCTTTCCTTATTTATACACCATCATTATTATCACATGCCACATTATTTTTGTCCTACTTGTACCTCTTTTATTTTTATATATATTTCACTATTCTCCAAATTCCAAATCTTCAAATTGCCAATTCTTTTACTTTCTATTGTCAGAGTTCTAGCGTGGCATAAAAAAACATTCAAATATTGAAAATCGGGTTATTTGGAGGGGTTGGGGGAGTCATTTTCCAAGTCAAATGAGCAAAACAACATGCATTGCAGATTCTTTTGCGATTTTTGGTGAGTGTTAGCCCACAGATTGGTGGGTGGGTGTGGGCTCAGGAAAAAATTTTTGGCGAAACTTCTCGAGCAATCTCCTGACGGCCAATTAAATGGATCGGGTTGCTTTGGAGGGTTGAGGGAGCGTTTTCTAAGTCAAACGAGTAAAACGATAGAAATTGTGGTGTTTTTTTTGCGATTTTCTATGAATCTTAGCCCACGGATCGATGGTTGGGTGCAGGCTCTGAAAAAAATTTAGTGCGAAAATTCTCGAGCGGTCCCCTGGTGGCCTACTGAGTGGATTTAGTTGGTTTTGGCACGGCCGGTGAAGCCATTTTCCAAGTTAAACGGGTGAAACGGCAGGAATTGAGGATTTTTTGCGACTTTCGATAGGTGTTTGCCATGGTTCGTTGGGAGGGCCCAGGCCTTGGGCTCAAAATTGGGAAAAACTTTTCGAATGAACCCCCGACGACCTATTGAGTAAATCTGGCTGGTTTGGTGGGGGTCGAAGGAGCCATTTTCCAAGTAAGACGAGCAAAATGACAAGAATTGTGTGTTTTCCATAGGTGTTTGCCATGGTTCGTTGGGAGGGCCCAGGCCTTGGGCTCAAAATTGGGAAAAACTTTTCGAATGAACCCCCGACGGCCTATTGAGTAAATCTGGCTGGTTTGGTGGGGGTCGAAGGAGCCATTTTCCAAGTAAGACGAGCAAAATGACAAGAATTGTGAGTTTTCGTGCGACTTTCAGGGGATGTTAGTTGGCCCCATCCTGAAAAAACTTCTTTAGCAGTCCCTAGCTTCTTATTGAGTGGATTGGGCTGATTTGGCAGGGACGGTGGGGCTAATTTCTAAGTCAAATGGGCGATATTCCAAGTTTAATAGATGGAAGATCGGTGGGGCCATTTTAGTCATCAAAGAGGCAAAACGGCATGAACGGACATTTTTGGCCTATTTTGCTGGGTGTTAGCCTATGGTTCGGTGGGTAGGCTCGGGTTCATTGCTGAATTTGGGCAAAAATTGACAGGCAGACCCCAACGGTGGGTGGAACGGATACGGGTGGTTTGGTGGAGCGTTGGGGCCATTTTGATGGTCAAATAGGCAAAACAGCGGGAACGGACCATTTTCAGCTTATTTCGATGGGTTTTGGCCTAAAATTTGGTTAGTAGGATCGGTGCTATATCTGGCAAAAAATCAACAAATGGCCTCCCGACGGGCTGTGGAGCGAATGTAGGTAGTTCTGCGGGTCCGTTAGGGCCATTTTGGTAGTAAAATGGGAGAAACAACGAGAATGGGTTATTTTTGGCCCATTTTGATGGGTGTTAGCGTATGATTCGGTGGGTGGGCCAGGGTCCCGAGGCTGGATCTGGGTAAAAATTGATAGGCGGACCCCTGACGGGTTGTGTAGCGGATGTGGGTGGTATGGCGGGGCCGTTGAGGCCATTTTGATGGTCAAACGGGAGAAACAGCGCGAACGGGCCATTTTTGCCGTTTTAGTGGGTGT
This sequence comes from Capsicum pubescens, assembly GCA_030864215.1. Classification (NCBI taxonomy): domain Eukaryota; kingdom Viridiplantae; phylum Streptophyta; class Magnoliopsida; order Solanales; family Solanaceae; genus Capsicum; species Capsicum pubescens. The sequence continues at coordinate 38,399,694 of CM061547.1, forward strand.
TAGGCCACGGTTCAGTGGGTGGGCCTGGGACTCAAGGATGAATCTTGGAGAAAATCGACAGACAGCCTTTTGGTGGGCTATGTAGCGAATGTGGGTGGTCCGACAGGGCCGCTGGTCCATTTTGGTGGTCAAATAGGTAAAATGGCGGGAATTGCCCATTTTTGGCTCCCCAACGGGATGAAGAGCGGATGTGGGTGGTTCGATGGGACCTCTTGGTCTATTTTTGTGGTCAAATAGCCGAAACAATGCGAACCAACCATTTGGGCCCGTTTTGATGAGTGTTAGCCCACGATTTGGTGGGTGGGCTCGGGTCTCGATGTCGGATCTAGACAAAAATTGACAGACAACCCTCCGATAGGCTGTGGAATGGATATGGTCGTACAGAAGAGTCGTTGGGGCTATTTTGGTTGTCAAATAGTGGAAGCGGCATAAACGGACCATTTTTGGCTCGTTTCAGTGGGTGGGCTCTGGATCGACCCGATGGGTGTTATCCCACGGTTTAGTGGGTAGGCCCAGCACCCGATGGTGGATATGGGCAAAAATTGAGAGGCGACCCCACATTGGGGTGTGGACCAAATGTGGGTGGTTCGGCGGGTCCAACAGGGCCATTTTGGTGGCGACAGAGGCTAAATGATGCGAACGGGGTGCTCTTGGCCCATTTCGGTGGGTGTTAGACCACGGTTCAATGGGTGAGCTTGGGGCCCAGTGGCGGATGTGAGAAAAAATCTATAGGCGGCCCATGGGGGCTTGTAGAGCGGATATGGGTGGTTCGGCTGCGCTGCCTGAGCCATTTTGGTAGTCAAACTAATGAAATAGCGCGAACGGGCAATATTTCAGTGGGTGTTAGACCACGGTTCAGCAAATGGGCTTAGGGCCTAGTGGCGTATGTGGGAAAAAATTCACAGGCAGTCCTTGAGTAGCCGTAGAGTGAATGTGGTGGTTCGGCGGGGCCGTCAGGGCTATTTTGGTGGTGTAACGGGAAAAATGGCAAAAACAGGCTGTTTTTAGTCCATTTCAGTGTGTATTAGCCCATGGGTCGGTGGTAGCGCTCGGGGCTTAGCGGAAGATGTGGGTAAAAATTTCCAGGAGGCCCCCCGGAGGGTTGCGGAGCGAAAGTAGGTAGTCTGGTGGGTGTTAGCCCACGGTTTTCAAGGCAGGCCTAGGGCTCAAGCGCAGTTTTGATTGAAAATTGACCAACGCCCCCCCAGCTGTATATGGAGTGGGTGAGGGTGTCCAAACTGGACCATTTGGGTGGTGTAAGAGCAAAGTGGCACGAATTGGCTTCTCTTGGCCATGTGTGGAGCGAGTGAAGGTGGCCCGACGGGGTTGCGTTGGGCTATTTGGATGGTCAAACGGGCGAAACGGCACGAACGGGGCATTTTTGAGCCAATTCAGTGGGTGTTAGCCCACATTTCTCGGGGTGAGTTCGGGGTCCAAGTGCAGTTTGGGCCGAAAATCGATGGGCGGCCACCTGACCATGTGTAGAGTGGGTGAGGGTAGATTGATGGGGTCATTTGGGTGGTTCGACCAAAACGCCTGTCTTTAGTAGTTTCTGATCGAGCTATTATGGAAGCCCGCTCCATATAAATAAAATTATGTAAAAAAAAAGTTAAATAAAAAATAAGGAGTGAAAGGAGACTGAAAAAAGTAATTGTAAATAGGTGAAAGTTTAAACCTTCATAACTTTGCGCTCGCATGTTCATTTTAGGAGATTTTTATTTTTGAATTTGCATATTTTTTTCAGATCTATGCAGACAAATTGCCGCAAGGCAGTTTGGTCAAGCTTATTTTTCAAAAAACGGCTTTTATCCCAAACAATCGAGCCTTTTCCCCAATTCGATACACAATTTTCATTCTTCTTAAGCCCAAAAAGTGATGAAAACTAAACGATTTGAAGATCAAAATAGCATGTTAAGGCGGATATGTGGCTTTACATCAAGTACAAATTTAAAATATCATCAAGTACTATTTTATATTTAATGACAAATTTAAAAGGTTGGGCACGGTGCTATAGCCCACGATTTTTGGGGTGGGCCCGGGCGTGATTTGGGCTGAAAATCGACCGGGCTGCCCCAGGTAGGCTGGGGAGAGGCCTAGTATGAGCCTTTGGGGTGGGAGGGGTGGTATGGGTGGTTAAACAAGAGAAACGGCCTATGATTTTCGAGGTGGGCCAGGGGCCCGAACGTAATTTTGGCTGAAAATCGATCGGGCTACCCCAAGCAGGCTGGGGAGAGGATTAGTATGGGCCTTTAGGATGGGAGGGGCGGTTTGAGTGGTCAAACGGATAAAACGGCGCAAATGGGCCATTTTTGGGCAAAATTGGAGTGTTATAGCCCACGGTTTTTGGGGTGGGCCCAGGGACCGAGTGTGATTTAGGTCAAAAATCTATCTGGATGACCCAAGCAAGCTGGGGAGTGGCTTAGTCTGTGCCTTTGGAGTGGGAGGGGCAGTTTTGGTGGTCAAATGAGCAAAACGACACGAATGAGCCATTTTCGAGCTAAATCGATGTGCTATAGCCAACGATTTTGGGGTGGGCCTGGGGTCGTGCGTGATTTAGGCTGAAAATTAATCGGGATGCCCCAAGCAGGCTGGGGAGCAGCCTAGTGAGGGCCTTTTGGGTGGGAGGGCTGATTTGGGTGGTTAAAAGGGCAAACCAGAGCGAACGGGCCATTTTTGGGCCAAATCGGTGTGTTATAGCCCATGGTTTTTGGGGTGGGCCTGGGGTCGAGCGTAATTTGGGCCAAAAATTGATCGAGCTGCCTCAGGTAGTCTGGGGAATGACCTAGTGTAGGCCTTTGGGTGGTAGAGGCGGGTGGTCAAACGGGTGAAAAGGCGTGAACGGGTTGTTTTAGGGCCAAATCGATGTGCTACAACCCACTTTTTTTGGGGTGTCCCCTGGGGCAGGGCATGATTTGCACTGAAAATCAATCGGGATGCCCCAGTATGGCTGAGGAGCAGCCTAGTATGAGCCTTTAGGGTGGAAGAGGCGGTTTGGGTGGTCAAACGGGCCAAACGGTGCAAATAGACCATTTTCGAGCCAAATCGGTATGCTATAGCCTACGGTTTTCGGGTTGGACCCAAGGGCCAGGTTGATTTGGCCGAAAATTGATCGGGCTGCCCCAGGAGGGATGAGGAGCGGGCTCATGCGGGCCTTTGGGATAGGAGGGGCGGTTTGGGTGGTCAAATGGGTGAAATGGCATGATTGGGCTATTTTGGGGATATATAGGTGTGCTATAGCCTACGTTTTTTGGGGTGGGCCTGGGGAACAGCGTGATTTAGGCCAAAAATTAATCGGGTTGTCCCAGGCAGGCTGGAGAGCGACCTAGTGAGGGCCTTTGGGGTGGGAAAGCCGATTTGGGTGGTCAAACGAGCAAAACGGCGTGAACGGGCCAAATTGGTGTGTTATAGCCCACGGTTTTTGGGGTGGACCCAGGGACCGACAGTGATTTGGGTTGAAAATCGACCAGGCTTCCCTAGGCAGGCTGAGGAGCGAGCTAGTGAGGGCCGGTTTGGGAGGTCAAACGGGCGAAAGGGTCATTTTTTAGGCAAATCAGTTTGCTATAGCCCACAGTTTTTGGGGTGGGCCCGAGGGTCGGGCGTGATTTGGACCAAAAATTGATCGAGTTTCCCAGGCAGGCTGGGGGGCAGCCAAGTGTGGGATTTCGGGGTGGAAGGGGCAGTTTAGGTTGTCAAACGAACGACAAGGCACGAACGGGCCATTTTCAAGCCAAATTGGTGGGTTGTAAACCACGATTTTTGGGATAGGCCTGGGGCCAGGCATGATTTGGGTCAAAAATTGACTAGGTTGCCCTAGGCAGACTGGAGAATGGCCCAGTGTGGGACTTTAGGGTGGAAGGAGTGGTTTTAGTGATCAAACGGACGAAACGGCACGAACGGGCCATTTTTGGGCCAAATCAATATGCTATAGCCCACCGTTTTCGGGGTAGATCGGGGACCGAGCGTGATTTGGGCTGAAAATCACCCCAGGCAGGCTGGAAAGCGGCCTAGTGTGATCCTTTAGGGAAGAAAAAGCGATTTTGGTGGTCAAACGGGCGAAACGGCACGAACGGGCCATTTTCAGGCCAAATTGGTGTGCTATAGCCCGAGGATTTTGGGGTGAGCCCGGGGGCCAGGCATGATTTTAGCTAAAAATCAACCGGGCTACACCAGGCAGGCTGGGGAGTGGGATAGTAAGGGCCTTTAAGGTGGGAGGGCCGGTTTGGATGGTCAAACGGGCGAAACGGGCTGTTTCTGAGCCAAATCGGTGTGCTATAGCCCATGGTTTATAGGGTGGGCTCAGGTTGGACGTGATTTGGGCTGAAAATTTATCGGGCTACCCAGATAGGCTGGGGGCAGCCAAGTGTGGGCTTTTTGGGTGGGAGGGGCGATTTGGATGGTTAATCTACGACAAGGCACGAACGGGCCATTTTCGAGCCAAATTGATGTGCTATAGCCCACAGTTTTTGGGATGGCCCGAGGGCCAGGCGTGATTTGGGTTAAAAATTGACCGGGCTGCCCCAGGCAGGCTGGGGAGTGGCCTAGTGTGGGCCTTTTGGGTGGAACCGGCGGTTTGGGTGGTCAAAAGGTAAAATGGTGCGAACGAGCTATTTTCGAGCCAAATGGGTGTGCTATATAGTCTATGGTTTTTGGGGTGGGCCTAGGAGCCGAGTGTGATTTAGGCCAAAAATCGACCGGGCTACCCCAGGCAGCTGGGGAGTAGCCTAGTGTAGGCCTTTTTTATGGGAGGGGCGATTTGGGTGGTCAAACGGGAAAAACGGTGCAAACAAACTATTTTCAGGCCAAAATCGGTATGCTATAGCCCACGGTTTTGGGGTTGGGCTCGGGGACCAGGTGTGATTTTGGTCAAAAATCGATCGGGTTGCCCCAGGCAGGCTAGGGTGAAGCTTAGTGTGGGCCTTTGGGTGGGAGGGGCGGTTTGGGTGGTCAAACGGGCGATACAGAATGAATGGGCCAAATTGGTGTGCTATAGCCCACAGTTTTTGGGGTGGGCATGGGGACCAAGTCTGATTTGGGTCAAAAATTGATCGAGCTGCCCTAGGCACGCTGGGGAGTGGCATAGTGTGGGCCTTTGAAATATGAGGGGCAGTTTTGGTGGTCAAATGGGCAAAACGACGCGAATAGGCTATTTTTGTGCTAAATCGGTGTGCTATAACCCACGATTTTTAGGGTGGGCCCGGGGGACGGACGTGATTTGGATCGAAAATCGACCGGGCTGCTCCAGGAAGGCTGGGGAGCGGCCTAATGGGGGCCTTCGGGGTGGGATGGAAGATTAGGGTAGTCAAACAGGCGAAACGGCGCAAACGGGCCATTTTTTAGCCAAATTGATGTGCAATATCCCACAGTTTTTGGGGTGGGCCCAGATTCGGCCGTGATTTGGTTCAAAAATTGATTGGGCTGCACCAGGCAGGCTGGGGAAAGAGCTAGTGAGGGCCTTCGAGGTGGGAGGGCTGGTTCGGTAGGTCAAATGGGCAAAACAGCGCAAACGGGCCATTTTCAGGCCAAAGTGGTTTGCTACAACACATGTTTTTTTGGGTAGGCCTGAGCTGGGTGTGATTTCGGCCAAAAATTGACCGGGCTGCCCCATGCAAGTTGGGAGCGGCCTAGTCTGGGACATTATGGTGGGAGGGGCAGTTTGGGTGGTCAAACGGGAAAAACGACGTGAACGGGCTATTTTCTAGCCAAATCGGTATGTTATAGCCCACAATCTTTGGGCTGGGACCAAGGGCCGAACGTGATTTGGGTCAAAAATTGACCGAGCTGCCCCAGGAAGGCTGGGGAGCGGCCTGGTGATGGCCTTTAGGGTGGGAGGGGCGGTTTGGGTGGTCAAACGAGCAAAAAGGCATGAACGGGCTATTTTTGAGCCAAATAAGTGTTTTATGGCCCACGGTTTTTGGAGTGGGCGCGGGGAACGGGCTTGATTTGGGCTGAAAATTCACTAGGCAGCCCCAGACAGGCTGGGGAGTATCCTAGTATGGGCCTTTGGGTGGGAAGGGCGGTTTGGCTGGTCAAACGACGTGAACGGGCTATTTTGGACCAAATCGGTGTGCTATAGCCCACGGTCTTCAGGGTAGGTTCGGGGGTCGGGCGAGATTTGGGTCAAAAATCGACCGAACTATCCCAGACAGGCTGAGGAGTGGCCTAGTGTGGGCCTTTGGGGTAGGATAGGCAGTTTAGGTGGTCAAACGGTGCGAACGGGCTATTTTTAGCCTAAATCAGTGTGCAATAGCCCACGACTTTTAGGGTGGGTCCGGGGGTCGGGCGTGATTTGGGTTGAAAATTGATCGAGCTACCCCAGGCAAAGTAAGGAGCGGCCTAGTATGGGCCTTTAAGGTGAGACGGGCAGTTTCGGTGGTCAAACAGGCGAAACGGCGTGACCGGGCCATTTTCAAACTAAATCGGTGTGCTATAGCCCATAGATTTTGGGGTGGTCCCGGGGGATGAGCGTGATTTGGGTCGAAATTCAATCGGGCTGCCCCAGGCAGACTGGGGAGCGACCTAGTGGTCCTTTGGGGTTGGAGGGGGAGTTTAGGTGGTCAAACGGCGTGAACGGGCCCCTTTCAGGCTAAATCGATGCGCTATAGCCCACGTTTTTTAGGTGGGCCTGGGGCTGGGCATGATTTTGACTGAAAATCGACCGGGATGCCCAAGGCACGCTGGGGAGTGGCCTAGTGTGGGCCTTCGGGATTAGAGGGGCGGTTTTGGTGGTCAAACAGGTGAAACGGCATGAACGGGCTATTTTTGGGCTAAATCGGTGTGCTATAGCCCATGGTTTTTGGGGTGGGCCTGGGGGACGGGCGTGATTTGGACCAAAAATCGACCGGGCTGTCCCAAGATAGCTGGGGAGTGGTCTAATGAGGGACTTCAGGTTGGGATGGAAGATTTGGGAATTCAAACAGGCGAAACAATGCGAATAGGCCATTTTCGAGCCAAATCGATGTGCTATATCCCATGGTTTTTGGGGTGGGCCCGGGGGCCGAGCGTGATTTGGGTCAAAAATTGGTTGGGTTGCACCAGGAAGGTTGGGGTCTTGGGTAGTGAGCTAGTGAGGGCGTTCGGGGTGAGAGGGTCGGCTTGGGAGGTCAAATGGGCGAAACAACGCGAACGGACCATTTTTGGGCCAAAGCGGTGTTCTATAGACAATATTTTTTTAGGTAGGCCCGATGGTCGGGCGTGATTTGAGCTGAAAATCGATCGGGCTGCTCCAGGAAAGTTGAGAGAGGCCTAGTGTAGGCTATTAGGGTAGGAGGGGCGGTTTGGGTGGTCAAATAGGCAGAACGACGTAAACGGGCTATTTTCGAGCCAAATCAATGTGTTATAGCCTACAGTTTTTGGGGTAGGAGCAGGGGCCGAATGTGATTTGGGTCAAAAATTGACTGAGCTACCCCAGCAGGCTGGAGAGCGGCCTGGTGAGGGCCTTTGGGGTAGGAGGGGCAATTTGGGTGGTCAAATGAGCAAACCGGCGCGTACGAGTCATTTTTGAGCCAAATCAGTGTGCTATGGACACGGTTTTTGGAGTGGGCGCGTGGGTCGGGCGTGATATGGGCTGAAAATTGACTGGGCAGCCTCAGGCAGGCTGAGGAGTAGCCTAGTATGGGCCTTTGGGGTGGGAAGGGCGGTTTAGGAGGCCAAACGGGCGAAACGACGCGAACGAGTCATTTTCAGACCAAATCGATATGCTATAGCCCACGATCTTTGGGGTAGGCCAGGGGCCGAGCATGATTTGGGTCAAAAATTGCCCGATCTCCCCCAGATAGGTTGGAGAGTTTCCTAGTATAGGCCTTTAGAGAGGGAGGGGCGGTTTGGGCGATCAAACGAGTGAAACGGCGCAAACGCGCCATTTTCGGACCAAATCAGTGTGCTATTGGGGACTTAAATTCAAATTTAATGTGTTTCATCACCGAGAAAAATTAGGGGGGCATTTTGGGTCTGCGACGAATAGGTTCAGGAGATGAGAGAATTAAGGATACATACTAGAAAGACTAATCCAATCCATAAGGATGTACCAGAAAATACAATATTTTTGTTACTTGACCAGCCATTAGGAGAAGCAAATACAACGGGTACGCTAATCAATAAGATTAATGAAGTATCAATTAATGCAAAAACAGCCAATTGGAAAAGCAAGAGTCATGTTTTTAATCCTCCAAGCTACCAACAAATGAACTATATACCATTTGATCCCTCTATCAGCCAAAAAATATTAATTGTGATAAAATATGTCATCGAGGGATTTTACTTTATCATGAATCAATTGATTCTATATGACTTATTACTACTCCCCCTTTCGCACTTTATTCGTACATGGAGTTGGGTGGAGAGAGGAGAGAAATGGAATTTTATTTTTTATTTCACAAATGGGCATGCTAGATCATATATCTCTATACAGATAGATAGTTTTTGGGGTGGGTCCGGGGGTCAGGCATGATTTGGGTTGAAAATTGATCGGGCTTCCCCAGGTAAGCTGAGGAGCGGCCTAGTATGGGACTTTGGGGTGACAGGGGCGGTTTGGGTGGTCAAACAGGTAAAACAATGTGAACGGGCCATTTTTGGGCTAAATCGGTGTGCTATAGCCTATAGTTTTTGGGGTGGGCCTGAGGGCCATGCGTGATTTGGTTTGAAAATCAACCGGGTTGCCCCAGGCAGGTCGGAGAGTGGCCTAGTGTGGGCCTTTAGGGTGGGAGGGGCAGTTTGGGTGGTCAAACGGGCGAAACAACGTGAACGGCCCATTTTTTGTCCAAATTGATGTGCTATAGTCCACGTTTTTTGGGGTGAGCCAAGGGTTCGGGCGTGATTTGGGCCAAAATTGATCGAGCTTCCACGGCAAGTTGGGGAGCGACCTATTGTGGACCTTTGGGGTTGGAGGGGCGGTTTGAATAGTTAAACGGGAAAAATGGGGCAAACGGGCCTTTATTTAGCCAAATTGGTGTGCTATAGCCCACATTTTTTGGTGTGGACCCAAGGGCCAAGCCTAATTTAGATCAAAAATCAACCGGGCTTCCCCAGACATGTTGCAGAGCGGCCTAGTGTGGGTCTTTGGGGTGGGAGAGGCAGTTTGGGTGGTCAAACGGGCGAAATGGCGCAAACGGGCCATTTTTGATCCAAATTGGTGTGCTATAGCCCATGCTTTTGGGGGTAGGCCCGAGGGCTAGGCGTGATTTGGATTAAAAATTGATCGGGCTAACCTAGGCAGGCCAGAGAGCAGCCTAGTGTGGGCCTTTGGGATGGTAGAGGTGGTTTGGGTGGTCAAACGGGCTAGACGGCATGAATGGGCCATTCTCGGGCCAAATTAGTGTGCTATAGCCCATAGTTTTTAGGGTGGGCCTGGGGGCCGAGCATAATTTGGGACGAAAATCGACCAGGCTACCCTAGATAGGATGGGAAGCGGCCTAGTGAGGGCCTTCTATGTGGGAGGGATGGTTTGGGTGGTCAAACGGGCAAACCTGTTCGAACGGGCAATTTTTGGTACAAATCAGTGTGCTATAGCCCATGGTTTTTCGGGTGGGCTTGGGGGCGGGGCATGATTTGGGATGAAAATTGATTGGGATGCTTCAGGCAGGTTGGGGAGCAGCCTAGTGAGGGCCTTTGCGGTGAGAGGGCTGGTTTGGGTGGTCAAACGGGCAATTTTTGGGCCAAATTGGTGTACTATAGCCAACGGTTTTTCGGGTGGGTCCGGGGGCGGAGCGTGATTTGGGTCAAAAATTGATCGAGCTACCCCAGGAAAGCTGAGGAGCGGCCTAGTATGGGCCTTTAGGGTGAGAGGGGCGGTTTGAGTGGTCAAACAGTCAAAACGGAGTGAACGGGCCATTTTCGGGCTAAATCGATTTGCTATAGCCCACAGATTTTGGGATGGTCCTAGGGTCAAAGCGTGATTTGGGTCGAAATTTAATTAGGCTGCCCCAGACAGACTGGAGAGTGGCCTAGTGCAGGCCTATGGGGTGGGAGGGAGAGTTTGGGTGGTCAAACGGGCAAAACAGCGCGAACGGGCTCTTTTCGAGCTAAATCGGTGTGCTATAGCCCACGGTTTTTAGGTGGGCCTAGGGATGGGCATGACTTGGACTAAAACTCAACCGGGATGCCCAAGGCATGTTGGGGAGTGGCCTAGTATGGGACTTCGGGATGTGAGGGGCAGTTTTAGTTGTCAAACGGGAGAAACGGCGCAAACGGGATATTTTTGGGCTAAATCAGTGTGCTATAGCCCACGATTTTTGGGGTGGGCCCAAGGGACGGGCGTAATTTAGATCAAAAATCGACTGGGCTACACCAAGGAAGCTGGGGAGCGGTCTAGTGTGGGCCTTTGAGATGGGAGGGGCAGTTTGGGTGGTCAAACGGGCGAAACTGAGTGAACGAACCATTTTTGGGGAAAATCAGTGTGCTATATCCTGCGGTTTTTAGGGTGGGCCTGAGGTACGTACGTGATTTAGGTTAAAAATCGACTGGGTTTCCCCAAGTAGGTTAGAGAGCGGCCTAGTATGGTACTTTTGGGTTGGAGGGGAGATTTGGGTGGTCAAACGGGCGAAACGACTCGAACGGCCTATGTTTTTATCCAAATCGATGTGCTATAGCCCATATTTTTTGGGATGGGCCAAGGGGCCGGGCGTGGTTTGGGCCAAAAATTTATTGGGCTTCCACGGCAGGCTGGGGAGCGACCTATTGTAGGGTTTTGGGGTTGGAGGGGCGTTTAAATGGTCAAACGGCAAAAACGGGGCGAACGGGCCATTTTCGAGCCAAATTGGTGTGCTATAGCCCATGTTTTTTGGTGTGGGCCCAGAAGCCAGGCCTAATTTGGGTCTAAAATTTATCGGGCTTCTCCAGACATACTGGGGAGCGGCCTAGTGTGGCTCTTTGGGGTGTAGGGGGACAATTTGGGAGGTCAAATGGGCAAAATAGCGCGAACGGGCTGTCTTCGGTCCAAATTGGTGTGCTATAGCCCATGATTTTTGGGGTGGACCCATGATCTAGGCGAGATTTGGTTTGAAAAATCTATAGGGCTAACCCAGGCAGGTTGGGGAGCTGCCTAGTGTGGGCCTTTAGGGTTGTAGGGGCGGTTTGGGTGGTCAAACGGGTTAGACGGCATGAACGGGTCATTCTCGAACCAAATTGGTGTTCTATAGCCCACGGTTTTTAGGGTAGGCCCGGAGGCCGCGCGTTATTTGGGCCAAAAATTGACCGGACTACCCCAGATAGGCTGGGGAGCGGCCTAGTGAGTGCCTTTGCGGTGGGAGGGCCAATTTGGGTGGTCAAACGGGAAAAACTGTGCCAACGGGCAATTTTTAGTCCAAATCGGTGTGCTATAGCCCATGGTTTCTAGGGTGGGCTCGGGGGTCGGGCATAATTTGGGCCGAAAATTAATCGGGTTGCTCCAGGCAGGCTGGGGAGAGGCCTAGTAAGGGCCTTCGCGGTGGGAGGGCCTGTTTGGGTGGTCAAAAGGGCAAAACTGCGCAAACAAGCAATTTTTGGGTCAAATTGGTGTGCTATAGCCCATGGTTTTTGGGATGGGCTCGGGGGTCCGGGCGTGATTTCGGTCAAAAATCGACTGGGATGCTCCATGCAAGCTGGGGAGCAACCTAATGTGGACCTTTTGGGTGGGAGGGGTGGTTTGGGTGGTCAAACAATCGAAACGACATGAACGCGCCATTTTTGGACCAAATCGGTGTGCTATAGCCCACGAATTTTGGGGTGGGCCCATGGACCGAGCGTGATTTAGGACCAAAATTGACCAGGATGCTCTAGGCAGGCTGGGGAATAGCCTAGTGTAGGCCTTTGTGGTGGGAGAGGTGGTTTGGGTATTCAAACGGGTGAAACCGCATGAACGGGCCATTTTTGGGCCAAATCGATATTCTATAGCCCACGGTTTTTAGGTGGGCTCGGGATTGGGCATAATTTGGGCTGAAAATTGATCGGGTTGCCTCAGGCAGGCTGAGGAGCGCCCTAGTGTAGGCTATTGGAGTAGGAGAAACGGTTTGTACGGTCAAAACGGCGAAACAACGCGAACGAGCAATTTTCGAGCCAAATCGGTGTGTTAAGGCAGGCTGTGAGGCGGCCTAGTATGGGCCTTTAGGGTGAAAAGGGCAGTTTGGGAGGTCAAACGGGCAAAACAGTTTGAATGAGCCATTTACGGGCTAAATTGGTGTGTTATAGCCCACGATTTCAGGGTGGGCCCAGGGACCGAGCGTGATTTGGGCTAAAAATCTACCAGGTTGACCCAGGCAGGCTGTAGAGCGGCCTAGTGTGGGTATTTGGGGTGGGAAGGGTAGTTTGGGTGGTCAAACGGGTAAAACTGCGTGAACGGGCCATTTTTAGGCCAGATCGGTGTGTTATTGCCCTCAATTTTTGGGGTGGCCCCGGGAGTCGGCGTGATCTGGGCTAAAAATTGATCGGGCTGCCTCAGGCAGGCTTGGGAATGGCCTAGTGTGGTCCTTTACGGTGGGAGGGGTCGTTTGGGTGGTCAAACGGGCAAAACAGCACGATCGGGCCATTTTTGGGCCAAATCGATTTGCCATATCCCTCATTTTTTGGGGTGGGCTCGGGGGTCAGGAGTGATTTGAGCAAAATATTAACAGGGTTGCCCTAGCCAGGATGAGGATCGGCCTAGTGTAGGCCTTTGGGTGGGAGGGGCAGTTTGGGTGGTCAATCAGGCGAAACGGCGCAAACAGGCCATTATCAAGCTAAATCGGTGTGCTATAGCCCACGTTTTTTGGGGTGGGCCCAGGGATCGAGCGTAATTTAGGCTGAAAATCGATCGAACTGCCTCAGGCAGGCTGGGAAGCAGCCTAGTGTGGGCCTTTGGGGTGGGAGGGGCGATTTAGGTGGTCAAACGGGCGAAATGGCCCAAACAAGTTGTTTTCGAGCTAAATCGGTGTACTATAGCCCACGGATTTTGGGGGTGGGCCTAGTTGTGGGACATGATTTGGGTAAACAATTGACCAGGCTGCCCCAGGTAGGCTGGGGAGCGACCTAGTATGGGCCTTTCTGGTGGGAGGGGCTGTTTCAGTGGTCAATCGAGTGAAACAGCACGAACAGGCTATTTTCTGCCTAAATCGATGTGCTATAGTCTATGGTTTTTGGGTTGGACGTGATTTGAGCCGAAAATCAATCTTGCTGCCCCAGAAAGGCTGGGGAGCGGCGGTTTGGGTGGTCAAACAGGCAAAACGGTATGAACAGGCTAATTTTAGGCCAAATCGGTATGCTCTAGCCCACGGTTTTTAGGGTGGGCCTAGGAGCCGACCGTGATTTAGGCCAAAAAATGATCTGGATAGTCCAGGTAGGCTAGGGAGTGGCTTAGTATGGGCCTTTAGGCATGGAAGGGCAGTTTTGGTGGTCGAACAAGCGAAACAGCACGAACGTTCCATTTTTGGGTCAAATCGGTTTGCTATAACCCACGGTTTTTGGGGTGGGCCCAGGGACCGATCGTGATTTGGGCAAAAAATCTACCGGGCTGCCCCAAGCAGGCTGAGGAGTGGCCCATTGAAGGCCTTTGGGGTGGGAGAGGCAATTTGGGTGGTCAAACGGGTGAAACGGCGCGAATGGGCTATTTTTTAGCTAAATCGGTGTGCTATAGCCCTCGTTTTTTTGGGTGGGCCCGAAGGTCGGGTGTGATTTGGGTCAAAAATTGACCGGGTTACCCCAAGCAGGCTGGGGAGCGGCTTAGTGTGGGTCTTTGGGGTGGGAGGATTGGTTTGGGTGGTCAAACGGGCGAAATGGTACGAACTGGCAATTTTCGGTCTAAATCGGTGTGCTATAGCCCACTGATGTTGGGCGTATTTATACGTCTAAGCACCATAACTTACCCATGTTTTAGCTAAGTTTTGAGGATAAAATACATAATTCTTGCACTTTTAGTCTATTTTTAGTTAAGTGAGCTGACCTATGTGATTAGCATGTTTTTCAGGTACTAATGAGGAAGATTACAGCACTTTGGGGACCTGTGGACAACAAAGAAAACTTCACATAAAAAGGAAAGCAGCTTTTGGACTGAATGTGATGTATGAGAACTTTTTCTCGGGAAAACACAATATTTTTAAATAGTTAAGGATACAGTAGCAATTTATTAGAGAAGGATGTTATTAAAAGCCTTATTGCTGAATTTTTAGGGATTATTCACATTCTGTATTATTTTTGAAAACAAGAGAAAGCGACTTAGCTTGAGGAGAGAGAGAGAGAGAAACGTTTTTCTCTTTTATTTTTGCTATTCATCTTCTCCACCAAAATCTTTCTAAGTTTTGGTATGATGAATATTTCTATTGTGATTTCCGTTTTATTCATGAGTAGCTAAGTTTATTTGTTAGGGTTATGGAAACCTTGTAGTATACTCTCTATTGCTATGGGTTTTTGAATTTATGATGTGTTAATCCACTTATATCATTACTCTCATTGTTATGATTGAATTCTCGTGGTTGCAAACATAGGGAATGTGCCATTATAGCAATAACTTGTTCGATAGAAAAGTTACTGTTTGGAAAAGAGAGTGTGACAAGAAAATAGGGTTTCTAACCTCTATTTTACACGTTAATGCCTTAGCAGGATTAACTACTTGGAGAGTTCGTATGATTGGTTGTACACTTTGGATTCAAGAGAACTAAGGTGAATAAATCCTTGATGGTTGAGAAACACCTGGATTTAGAATTAGAATACATCTCTCTATAAGTGCATGCATGTATAAATCCTTATTACTCATAGTTAATAGAGAAGTAGAAGCTACAAGGTGGACATAACCCTAACTTGTCATTCTCTGTGATCAAATATTATTACACATATCATCTCATTGTTACACCGATAATATTATTGTTCACTTAAACTGAAACCCCCTTTACTTTGGAACCTTCGATCAACAGTCTAATAATAATCACAATACTTAGTGATCATAGTATTCCCTGTGAGATTCGACACCCAACCCAGTTGGGTTCTATATTTGACAGCGACCGCTTGCAATTTCTAACGAGAGTTGTAATTTGGGCGTATCACCCACGGTTTTGGGGTGGGCCCGGGGGTCGGGCATGATTTGGTCCAAAAATCGATCGGGCTGCCCCAGGCAGGCTGGGGAGCGGCCTAGTATGGGCCTTTAGGGTGGGAGGTGATACGATAAAAATAAGGAACAGACGAAACACACCCTAAACCAATCCACTAATCAAAGGGATTCTTGGACCTATTGGAGACCTCACTCGGATTCAACAAGGACAACAACAATAACGAGATGAAGGGTGTGTTTTCACACCAAAACAGTCGTCCAAACTATGATTATCAACAACAATATAAAGACAAGATAAACAACAACAATGTTATAACAAGAACAAGAAGTTATGGATTACAAGAACTAGAACAAACACTAACAAGAATTACAATAAAAGAAAAGAGATAGATAGATAGACTACACTAAAGGTGTCAATCGGGTCGGGTTAAACGGGCGAAACAACGTGAACGGCCCATTTTTTGTCCAAATTGATGTGCTATAGTCCATGTTTTTTGGGGTGAGCCAAGGGTTTGGGCGTGATTTGGGCCAAAAATTGATCGAGCTTCCACGACAGGCTGGGGAGTGACCTATTGTGGACCTTTGGGGTTGGAGGGGCGGTTTGAATGGTCAAATGGGAAAAGCGGGGCAAACGGGCCATTTTTTAGCCAAATTGGTGTGCTATAGCCCACATTTTTTTATGTGGGCCCAAGGTCCAAGCCTAATTTGGGTCAAAAATTGACCGGGCTTCCCCAGACATGATGCAGAGCGGCCTAGTATGGGTCTTTGGGGTGGGAGAGGCAGTTTGGGTGGTCAAACGGGAGAAATGACGCAAACGGGCCATTTTCGATCCAAATTGGTATGCTATAGCCCATACTTTTGAGGGTAGGCCCGAGGGCTAGGCATGATTTGGATTGAAAATTGATCGAGCTAACCTAGGCAGGATATGGAGCATCCTAGTGTGGGCCTTTCTGGTGGGAGGGGCGGTTTCAGTGGTCAATCGGGTGAAACGGCACGAACGGGCCATTTTTTGCCTAAATCGATGTGCTATAGCCTATGAGTTTTGGGTTGGACGTGATTTGAGCTGAAAATCAATCCTGCTGCCCCAGAAAGGTTGGGGAACGGTGGTTTAGGTGGTCAAACAGGCAAAACGATATGAACGGTCTAATTTTAGGCCAAATCGGTATGCTCTAGCCCACGGTTTTTAGGGTGGTCCTAGGAGCCGACCGTGATTTAGGCCAAAAAATGATCTGGATGGCCCAGGTAGGCTAGGGAGTGGCTTAGTATGGGCCTTTAGGCATGGAGGAGCAGTTTTGGAGGTCAAACGAGAGAAACGGCGCGAACGTGCCATTTTTGGGTCAAATCGGTTTGCTATAACCCACGGTTTTTTGGGTGGGCCCAGGGACCAATCGTGATTTGGGCAAAAAATCTACCGGGCTGCCCCAAGCAGGCTGAGGAGTGGCCCATTGAAGGCCTTTGGGGTGGAAGAGGCGATTTGGGTGGTCAAATGGGCGAAACGGCATGAATAGGCCATTTTTTAGCTAAATCGGTGTGCTATAGCCCTCGGTTTTTTGGGTGGGCTCGGAGGTCGGGTGTGATTTGGGTCAAAAATTGATCGGGTTGCCCCAAGCAGGCTGGGGAGCGGCTTAGTGTGGGTCTTTGGGGTGGGAGGGTCGGTTTGGGTGGTCAAACGGGCGAAATGGTGCGAACTGGCAATTTTCAATCTAAATCGGTATGCTATAACCCACGGTTTTGGGGTGGGCCCGGGGGTCGGGCATGATTTGGTCCAATAATCGGTCGGGCTTCCCCAGGTAGGCTGGGGAGCCGCCTAGTATGGGCCTTTAGGGTGGGAGGTGATACGATAAAAATAAGGAACAGACGAAACACACCCTAAACCAGTCCACTAATCAAAGGGATTCTTGGACCGATTGGAGACCTCACTCGGATTCAACAAGGACAACAAAAATAATGAGATGAAGGGTGTGTTTTCACACCAAAACAGTCGTCCAAACTATGATTATCAACAACAATATAAAGACAAGATAAACAACAACGATGTTATAACAAGAACAAGAAGTTACGGATTACAAGAACTAGAATAAACACTAACAAGAATTACAATAAAAGAAAGAGATAGATAGATAGACTACACTAAAGGTGTCAATCGGGTCGGGTTAACTTGGCCCGAATTAGCCCGACCCGACCCACATACAAGGCCCGACCCGATTTGACCCGCCCCAGTCAGCCTACGGGCTGTAGGGTTTCGGGTCCTGAGATGGGCCAATTTTTTTGGGCCTGATTAACCCAGCCCGGACTCAACCGATCCAGGTTCGCCTGTTAACCGGCCCAGTTATTTTTTTTATTATTTTTTATTAAAAATTGAATTTGACCGTTCAGCTAATATAGCCGTAGGGACCAACGGCTATAGGGCCGTTTGGACCCACAAAATGGCTATTTGGCCTTTTTAATTTAAAAAAAAATATTTAAAATATTTTTTTAAATCCAAAAAAAATTCTATAAATACCCTACACTTTCAAATCATTTTTCACACAATTTTCATTCTCTCAAATCTCATTCTCTCTCAAATCTCAATTCTCAAATATTCTATATATTTCCTAAAGTGCTCAATTTAATTTTTTAATTTTGCGATTACAAAGTACGAGTGAAAGTTTCTAAAGTCACAATTTTTGGATATTTTTAAAATTTGGTATTATCGTTCCATCTCTTACTTTTAATTTTTAATTAGTGTATTAATTATTGAATATTTAATTATATTATATTTGTTTATTTTGAATTTTTTAGCTTGATTTATATTATGGATAAATTAAGAAACCACGCCAGTAAAAGTGTAAAAAAAAATTATCCCAGAAGTAGTAGTGGTAGTAAAAAGCGAATTACTGGCGGTAGAGGTAGTTTAAGTAGTAGATATACCTGTGTGCCTCCGGTACCGCTTAGTCAACCTTTCGAGGAAGAAGTAAGGGTAGGTGCTCACGATATGAATTATGTAGAAGCTCAAGAAAATTACAGTATAGAAGAAGAAAATAAAGTAGATGCAGTTGATTTAGATAAAAATTTGGTGAGACAGCCGCAGTAGAAAATGCTAACGTTTGATCTGAATAGGTTAATTACCCTCCTCGTCCTTTCCGTTCCCCAAGAGCTCGTAGAACATCTGGTATTGCATGATAATTTTTTACACGTATAGGAGATAATGCAATATTTTTCAACAAGTATATATGCATAAAAATGGAGGCAAGCAAGGGGGTACGGGTACGTTAATGAGACATATAAATAATAATTATGAAAGAAAGTTATTTATTACACGAGGTGATGAGGCTATTGGTGGGCCAACACAAACTAGAATTGGGCCTTTGAGGTGGGAGGGGCGATTTAGGTGGTTAAACAGGCGAAACAACGCGAACTTTCCATTTTTGGGCAAAATTGATGTGCTATATTCCACGGTTTTTGGAGTAGGCCCGGGGACGGGCGTGATTTGGGCCCAAAATAGATTGGGCTGACCCAGGAAGGCTGAGGAGCGGCCTAGTGTAGGCCTTTGGAGTGGAAGGGGTGGTTTGGGTGGTTAAACAGGCGAAACAGTGAGAACGGGCCATTTTCGGGCTAAATTAGTGTGCTTTAGCCCACGGTTTTAGGGCTAGACTCGGGGGTCGAGCGTGATTTGGGCTGAAAATCGACTGGGTTGCCCTAAACAAGCTGGAGAGGGACCTAGTATGGGCCTTTAGGGTGGGAGGGGAGTTTGGGTGATCAAACAGGCAAAACGGCATGAAAAGGCAGTTTTCGGGCTAAATTGGTGTGTTATAGCCCACGGTTTTTGGGGTGGGCTCGGGGGCCAAACGTAATTTAGACCGAAAATTGACCGGGTTACCCCAGGCTGGTTGAGAGTGGCCTAGTGTGGGCCTTTCGGGTGGGAGGAACGGTTTGGTTGGTCAAATGGGCAAAACGGCGCGAATAGGTAGTTTTTGAGTCAAATTGGTGTGCTATATAGCCCACGTTTTTGCAGGATGGCTGGGGGTCGGGCGTGATTTGGGTCAAAAATCAATCGGATTGCCCAGGCAAGCTGGGGATTGGCCTAATGTGGGCCTTTCGGGTGGTAGAGGCAGTTTGGATGGTCAAACGGGCGAAATGACGTGAACGGGCCATTTTTAGGCCAAATTGATGCATTATAGCCCACAGTTTTTAGGGTGGGCTCAAGGATCGAGCAAGATTTAGGCCAACAATCAATTCGGTTACCCTAGGCAGGCTGGGCAGCGGCCTGGTGTGCCTTTGGGTATGGGGTAGTTTGGGTGGTCAAACGGGCGAAACAGCGCGAATGGGCCATTGTCGAGCCAAATTGGTGTGCTATAGACCACTGTTTTTAGGGTGGACCTGGGGCTCGAGCGTGTTTTGGCAAAATATCAATCGGGTTATCCAAGCCAACTAGGGAGCGGCAAAGTTTGGGCCTTTGGGGTGGGAGGGTCGGTTTGGGTGGTCAAACAGGCGAAACAGCGCAAACGGGATATTTTCAAGCTAAATCGGCGTGCTATAGCCGACAATTTTTGCGGTGGGCCTGAGGACCGGGCGTGTTTTGGGCCAAAAATTGTTTGGGCTACCCTAGGCAGGATGGGGAGCAGCCTAGTGTGGGTCTTTAAGGTGGGAAGGGTGGTTTGGGTTGTCAAACGAGCGAAATGACCCAAACTGGCCATTTTCAGGCCAAATCGGTGAGCTATAGCCCATGATTTTTGGGGTGGTCCCGGGGCCTAGTCGTGATTTGGGTCAAAAATTGTTCGGGCATCCCTAGGTAGGCTAGGAAGCAGCCTAGTGTGGGCCTTTAGGGTGGTAGGAGTGGTTTGGGTGATCAAACGAACAAAACAGCGCAAATAGGCTATTTTCAGGCCAAATCGGTGTGTTATAGCCCACTATTTTTCGGGTCGGCTCAGGGGCAGAGCATGATTTGGGTTGAAAATCAATCGGGTTGCCCCAGACTAGTTGGAGAGCGGCCTAGAATGGGACTTTTGGGTGGGAGAGACAGTTTGGGTGGTCAAAAAGGAGAAAAGACATGAACAGGTTGTTTTGGGGCCAAATCGGTGTGCTATAAAGCACGGTTTTGGGGTGAACCTGGGGTAGAGCGTTATTTGGGTCAAAAATTAATCGGGCTACTCCGGGCAGGCTGGAGAACGATCTAGTGTGGGCTTTTTTGGTAGGAGGGGTATTTTGGGAGATCAAAAGGATGAAATGGCGCTAACAGACAGTTTTCTAGCCAAATCGGTGTGCTATAGCCAACGATTTTTGGGGTGGGCTCGGGGGTCGGGCGTGATTTAGGCTGAAAATTGATCGAGGTGCCCCAGGCAGGCTAGAGAGTAGCCTAGTATGGGCTTTTGGGGTGGGAGGGGAAGTTTGGGTGGTCAAACGGGCAAAACGATGTGAAATAGCAGTTTTCTAGCTAAATCGGTATGCTATAGCCCACGGTTTTTGGGGTGGGGTCGGAGGACGGGCGTAATTTGGGCCAAAAATTAATCGGGTTGCCCCAGCAAGGCTAGGGAGCAGCCTAGTGTGGGACTTTGGGGTTAGAGGGGCAATTTGGGTAGTCAAACGGGTAAAATTACACGAACGGGCCATTTTTGGGCCAAATCGGTGCACTATAGCCCACAGTTTTTGGGGTGGGCTCGGGGATCGAGCGTGATTTGGGCCAAAAATTAATCTAGCTGCCCCAGGAACGCTGAGGAGTTTTCAATTTGGACCTTTTGGGTGGGAGGGATAATTTGGGTAGTCAAACGGGCAAAACGCCGTGAACGAGTCATTTTTGGGCCAAATCGGTGTGTTATAGCCCACGATTTTTGGGTGGGCCCTGGGCTCGAGCGTGTTTTGGTTAAAAATCAACCGAATTTCCCTAGGCAGGCTGGGGAGCAACCTAGTGTGGGCCTTTTGGATGGAGGGGGCAGTTTTATGGTCAAACAGGTGAAACAGCACAAACGGGCCATTTTTGGACCAAATCGATGCACTACAGCCAATAGTTTTTAGGGTGGGACCTGGGACCGAGCGTGATTTGGGCTAAAAATCAGTCGGTCTTCTCTAGGCTGTTGGGAAGCGACCTAATATGGGCCTTTAGGGTGGAAGGGGTAGTTTGGGTGGTCAAACGGGTGAAACGGAAGGAACGAGCCATTTTTGGGCAAAATTGATGTACTATAACCCATGATTTTTAGAGTGGACCCAGGGATCGGGCGTGTTTGGGAAAAAATTCAATCGGGCTACCTCAGACAGGCTGGGGAGCGGCCTATTATGGGCCTTTAGGGTGGGAGGGGTAGTTTAGGTGGTCAAATGCGCGAAACGACGTGAATGGGCCATTTTTGAGCCAAATCGGTGTACTATTGCCCATTGTTTTTGGGGTGAGCTCGGGGCTCGGGCGTGTTTTGGCAAAAAATCAATCGAGCTGCCCTAGGCAACTGGGGAGCAGCGTAGTTTGGGCTTTTGGGGTGGGAGGGGCAGTGTGGGTGGTCAAACAAGCAAAACGGAGTAAATAGGCCATTTTGGAGCCAAATCGGTGTGCTATAACCCATAATTTTTTAGGTGGGCCAGGGTGCCGAGCATATTTTTGGCTAAAAATTGTTCGGGTTTCCCTAGGCAGGGTGGGGAGCGGCCTAGTATGGGCCTTTAGGGTAGAAGGGGCGGTTTAGTGGTCAAACAAGTGAAATGGACCAAACGAGCCATTTTTGGGCCAAATCGGTGTGCTATAGCACACAATTATCAGAGTTAGCCTGGGGCCTAGGCGTGATGTGGGCAAAAAATCATTCGGCCTGCCCCAGGCAGGCTAGGGAGCGGCCTAGTGTGGGCCTTTATGGTGGGAGGAGCGGTTTGGGTGGTCAAATGGGCGAAACGGCGCAAATGGGCCATTTTTAGGCCAAATAGTTGCGCTATAGCCCACTATTTTTGGGTTGGGCTAGGCGGCAAAGCGTGATTTAGGCCAAAAATCGACTGGGTTACCCCAGGCTGGTTGGAGAGCGGCCTAGTATGGGTCTTTTGGGTTGGGGGGACGGTTTGGGTGATCCAAAGGTAGAAACACCGTGAACGGGCCATTTTTGGGCCAAATCGGTGTGCTATAGTACACGGTTTAAGGGGTGCACCCGGAGGCAGAACATGATTTGGGCCAAAAATTGACCGGGCTGCCCCAGGAAGGCTTGCGAACGATTTAGTATGGACCTTTGGGGTAGGAGGGGCGGTTAGGGTGGTCAAACGGGCAAACCAGCGTGAGCAGCTAGTCTTCTAGCTAAATCGGTGTGCTATAGCCTACGGTTTTTGGGGAGGGCTCGGGGTCCGAGCGTAATTTGGGCTGAAAATTTACCGAGCTGCCTCAGGCAGGCTGGGGAGCGGCCTAGTATGGGCCTTTGGGGTAGAAAGGGCGGTTTGGGTGGTCAAACGGGTGAAACGACGTGAACAGGCATTTTTTTAGCCAAATCAGTGTGCTATAGCTCACGATTTAGCCAAAAATTGATCGGGCTGCCAAGAAAGGCTGGGAAGCGGCCTAGTATAGGACTTTGGGGTTAGAGGGGCAGTTTGGGTGGTCAAATAGGCAAAATTACGCGAATGGGCCATTTTTTTTATCAAATCGGTGCACCATAGCCCATAGTTTTTGGGGTGGGCCTAGGGATCGGGCGTGATTTAGGACAAAAATTAATCAGGCTGCTCCCGGCAGGCTGGAGAGCATTCTAGTGTGGGACTTTTGGGTGGGAGGGGTAGTTTGGGTGGTCAAATGAGCGAAACGGCACAAACGGGCTATTGCCAAATCAATGTGTTATAGCCTACGTTTTTTGGGGTGGCCCTATAACTCAGGCGTGTTTTGGCTAAAATTTAATCGCGCTGCCCCAGGCAGGCTGAGAAGTGACCTAGTGTGGGTCTTTGGGTGGAAGGGGCAGTTTGGGTGGTCAAACAGGTGAAAGGGCCAAATCGGTGCGTTATAGCCAACAATTTTTAGGTTGGGACCGAGGACCAGGCATGATTTGGGCTGAAAATCATTCGGGCTTCCCCAAGCAGGTTGGGGAGCGGCCTAGTATAGTCCTTTAAGGTGAGAGGGGCAGTTTAGGTGGTCAAATGGGTAAAATGCCATGAATAGGCCATTTTTGGATTAAATGGTGTGTTGTAGCCCACAATTTTCTAGGTGGGCCCGCGGGTTGGGCATGGTTTATGCCAAAAACTAATCGGGCTACCTTAGAAAGGTTGGGGAGCGGCCTAGTGTGGGCCTTTAGAGTGGAAGGGGCGGTTTGGGTGGTCAAACGAGCGATACGGCGCGAATGGGCTATTTTTGGGCCAAATCAATGTGTTATAGCCCACAATTTTTAGGGTGGGCTAAGGGGTCGGGCGTAATTTGGGTCAAAAATCAATCGGGCTACCCCATAAAGGTTGAGAAGAGGCCTATTATGGGTATTTAGGGTGGGAAGGGTGGTTTACATCATCAAATGGGCGAAACGGTGCAAACGGGCCATTTTCGGGCTAAATCAGTGTGCTATAGCCCACGATTATTAGGGTGGGCCCAGGCGCCAGGCGTGATTTAGGCTAAAAATTGACCAGACTGCCCTAGGCAGGCTAGGGAGCTGCTTAGTGTGGGCCTTTGGGGTGGGAAGGGAGGTTTGGGTTGTCAAACGGGTGAAAAGGCATAAACGGGCCATTTTTAGGCTAACTCGGTGTGCAATACCACATGATTTTTGGGGATGGACTGATGGTCGGGCGTGATTTCGGTTGAAAATCGACTAGGCTATCCTAGGCAGGCTAGGGATCGACCAAGTATAGGCTTTTGGGGTGGGAGGGGTGGTCAATCGGGCGAAACAGCGCGAACGGCCAATTTTTGGGCCAAATCGGTGTGTTGTAGCCCATGTTTTTTGGGGTGGGCACGAGGCCAAGTGTGATTTAGGCCAGAAATCGATCGGGTTGCCCTAGGTAAACTATGGAGCGGCCTAGTATGGGCATTTGGGGTAGGAGGAGCGTTTTGGGTGGTCATATGGGAAAAACATCGCGAACGGTCCATTTTCAGGCCAAATTGGTGTGCTATAGCCCAAGATATTCGAGGTGGGCTCGGGCATGACTTGGGGTAAAAATTGACCAGGCTACTTCAGGCAGGATCGGGAGTGGCCTAATGTGTCTCTTTAGGGTGGGAGGGGCAGTTTGAGTGGTCAAACGGGTGAAACATCATGAATGGGCCTTTTTCAGACCAAATCAGTGTGTTATTGCCCACAATTATTGGAGTGGGCCCAAGTGTTGGGCGTGATTTAGACTGCAAATTTACTAGGCTGCCCCAGGCAACTTGAAAAGCAACCTAGTATAGGCCTTTGGGGTGAGAGGGGAGGTTTGGGTGGTCAAATGGGGGAAACGGCGTAAACGGGCCATTTTCGAGAAAAATCGGTGTGCTATAGCCCACAATTTTTAGGGTTGGCCCGGGGACCGGGCGTGATTTGGGCGAAAAATTGACCGAGCTGCCCCAGGTAGGCTGAAAAGTGGCCTAGTCGTATTTTGGGGTGGGAGGGGCGGTTTGGATGGTTAAACGGGCGAAATGGCGCGAACAGGCCTTTTTTAGCCAAATCAGTGTGCAATAGCCCACAGTTTTTAGGGTGGGTTTGGGGGTCGGGCGTGTTTTGGGTCGATAATCGACCGAGCTTCCAAGGCAAGATAGAAAATAGCCTAGTGTTGCCGATTGGGGTAGAAAGGGTGGTTTGGGTGGTCAAACGGGCGAAACAGCGCGATCGGGCCATTTTTAGGAAAAATTAGTGTGTTATCGCCCTCGATTTTTGGGGTGGGCTTGGGGGTATGGCGTGATTTGGGTCAAAAATTGATCAGGAAAAATAGCATGAACGGGTCGTTAACGGGATAAATCAGTGTACTATAGCCCACGATTTTTGGGGTGGGCCCGGAGGCCGTGTGTGGCTTGGGCCAAAAATCGGTCAGGCTGACCCAGACAGGTTGGGGAATGGCCTATTCTGGGCCTTTAGGGTATGAGGGACAGTTTGGATGGTCAAATAGATGAAACAGCGCGAATGGGCTATTTTCGGGCTAAATTGGTGTGTTATATCCCACAGTTTTGGGGTGGGCCTAGGGATTGAGCGTGATTTGGGTCAAAAAATGACCTGGCTACCTCAGGCAGGCTGGGAAGAGGCCTAGAGTGGGACTTTGGGGTGGGAGAGGTGGTTTGGGAGGTCAAACGGGCAAAACGGCGTGAACGAGAAGTTTTTGGGATCAATTTGGTCTTTTATAGCCCGCAATTTTTGAGGTGGGCCTAGGGGCCAGGTATGATTTGGACCAAAAATTGATTTGTCTACCCCAGGCGGGGTGGAGAGTGGCCTAGTGTAGGCATTTAGGGTGGGATGGGCGGTTTGGGTGGTCAAACGGGCGAAACGGCGCGAACAGGCCATTTTTTTGCCTAATCAGTGTGCTATAGCATATGGTTTTTGGGGTGGGCCCGGGGGTCGAGCGTGATTTATGCAAAAAATCTATTGGGCTACCCCAGGAAATATAGGGAGTGCCCTACTGTGGGACTTTTGGGTGGGAGAGGCGGTTTGGGTGGTCAAACGGGCAAAACGGCGCGAACGAGCCATTTTTGGGCCAAATTGGTGTGCTTTAGCCCATGGTCTTCTGGGTGGGCATGGGGTTCAGGCATGATTTGGGCCAAAAATCGACTAGGCTGCCCCAGGCAGGCTCGGGAGCATCCTATTGTGGGCCATTGGGGTGAAAGGGGCGATTTGGGTTGTCAAACAGGCGAAACAGTGTTAACAGGCCATTTTCATGCTAAATCAGTGTGTTATAATCCACGATTTTTGGGGTGGGCCCGAGGGTCGAGCATGATTTGGGCTAAAAATCTACCGGGCTGCCTCAGGCAGGCTGAGAAGTATCCTAGTATGGGCCATTGTGGTGAGAGGGGCAGTTTTTATTGTCAAACGGACGGAACAGCACAAACGGGCCATTTTTTAGCCAAATCTGATACAAATCAGTCCACCAAGATGCCAAAACAGTCCACAAAACGTGAGAAGAACAAGCAACACAAAGGGATACAAGATGACAAACACAAAAACACACGGCTTTGCAAAATAATGAAAGGATAGATAGTGAGACCAAGATTATTACAAGATTAAGAACCAAGTATATTTCAACATTAAACCCTAATGAATGTAATAATCAAAACCACACTCTTACGATGACCGCCAAGGTATTCGACTCACCTCAAGATCCACCGTTTCTAAGCAAAGAACACTATTGGATTTTCCAAGCCCTATACTAAGGATGACTTTTCCAAGTCCTAACTAAGACTATACTAAGGTGGTCTACTCTCAAGAGAGAGGATTTCAAGTGCTTCAATCTTTCATCTTTCATACACTAACTAGCAAATAAACTAATAGAACCTATTTATAGTCTAACTTATTGCATAATAAAATGACCACAATAACCTTAATGAAAAGGGGTGGTCATGTAGTATTACTTGGATAAGGCTAAGTAACCAAAATGTCCTTAATGTAGGCCGAAAACCGTGAGTCCTTAATCTTCAATGCTCCAAAAAATCTTTCACACGTGGGATTGCTCTTTGGTGTACTCAAATCAGCCCCTACATGTAGGATCCCGTTTCCTTACTGTGACCAAATCTTGATGCCCCATGTACTAACTTTGAATAATATCATTGAAAGCTAAGGAGGCCATTTGAATCGTATCATCCTCCTCTTCTTGAAAAGGATTCGACCTCGAATCCAAACCTTGGAAAACCAAAGAAAGGACACATAAATACAAACTCCTCATGGCATGAGGGTTAGGGTAAGCACGACAAATCACCTCAACATGACAAGGTTGCACATATTTAGAATATAACCAATGATCCTTTGAACTAAATATTACATAATTAATGAAAAATACACAAAGGATTTAGCTATAGAATTCACCAAAAATGATAGTTTGCTTGTCATGTAAACCAAGCAACAAGTTGGGTGCACCATCATCACCAATTCTATATTTGGCATCGGGGTCAAACGGGAAGAGTGGACATAGATAAGGGTCTAGACAACACGCCCCTTTCTCGTGGTCTCCACCCAAAATAAATGGCATACTCTCTACAATAGCATACATATTAACCAAAGCAAATAGAAAGTAGAGAAAGGTATCACTCAAGTCGACTTCTACTAAGGTGCCCTCATGTGTGTACTCACTACTATTTTCATAATTATCACCATGAGTACTCTAAACAATAAAGTCACACAAAGTAGAAAGAGAAGTAGTTTCCAAAACCACACATCCCTTACCCTTAAAAGTACTCTCATCTTCCAAGAAGAGATTTCCATCTTTAGGAGGAATGTTGTCACACCATAGTGGGTTAGCATATTGGCTATAGCTTCTAAGGCAAGCTTTACCATCATTTCCACCACTAGGTTCATTAGGAGTGGTTATATCATCTTCAAACAAGACATTATACCTTAAGAGAGCATGATCTATTTCACGGGCAGATTCAGAACAAACACGTTCATCACTCTCTAAAAGATCAATATCAAGTTTCAAAGAGATTTCAAGTGCAAGATTATCCCAAGAATAGCTCTCGGCTTTACTCCTATTCTTTTGATCAATATTTTCAACATCATCATACACTTGAGATTCATTAATCACGTCACACACATCCTCAAGTGGTGGGCAATTTTCACACAAAAGTTGATCAATATAAATTTCACAAGACGATGTACATTCATTCAACACAATGGTTTCAACACTAGGTGGACATAAATCGATCTTACAAGAAGAGTCGATTCGGTCATCAATAGGATCAACTAGTGTATCCACACTCACAACAAGTACATCATCATCAAGTGGCAAAGAAACAATAGACTCACATATAGGCAAGCTATAACTCACACTTAATGGGCTACTAGCCACACAATTATCATTCACATGCACAAAAGTGTAAGGGTTAGCTATTTTACCTTGACGTTCATGAGTATGTTCATCTTTACCTCTGTGTGAAAGTCCATCACAAGATTGGGCAGCAACTTCCTTCAGAAAGCTCTTATCGCAAGTTGTTTGGACAATTGGATTTTGAGGAAAGAGTTTGGGTAACAATTGGCGTATAATTTCAATGTGTTGTTGTATATCTTCAAGATCGTCATGGATGCGATCACACGTGGCCTTGAAATTATGTGCAGCCATGGCACCTAACAAAATAAAAAAGACAACAACAAACAAAAGAAAACAAAATGTTCCTTACCAACACTCGATTCACTCACCTTTGTGATTCTCACAATTGGAGAGACAAATATTGAAAGTTGTTTATACTCCGGTAGTCAATAAGATGTCAATCCTACTTGGCGGCCGGAATGGATTCTTGTTTTGATTGACTCAATACACAAAACAAAATTCACTTATGAACTTGAAATAAAGAAGTTACTATGAGTTACAAACGAGAAAAGCACACAAATAACGAAGACACGAAAGAAACGTATTCAAAAACTAATTTTAAACTTAGTAGGTATTTACTAGTTGTCAATTAGTATAAGAATAAAAAAATGAAACTAAGAATCAACAATAAGAAACTAAGAATACAATATTTTGAGCCCTAAGTTTTGGTATTGTACAAAAATTGGTGATGTGGCGGTCTAGAATTGGTTACGGTTTTTGAAAGGTTCTTATGTTTC
Organism: Capsicum pubescens; assembly: GCA_030864215.1. Taxonomy (NCBI): domain Eukaryota; kingdom Viridiplantae; phylum Streptophyta; class Magnoliopsida; order Solanales; family Solanaceae; genus Capsicum; species Capsicum pubescens. The sequence goes on from CM061547.1 coordinate 38,428,290, forward strand.
CAACTTTGTAATTTTGGTTCAATTTTCAATTCTTGAAGAAGTGTATTTCGGCCTTGGGGAAGAATAATATCAAGATTGGAGCCCTTTTTCACATTCAAAAAGGTTTGACTTGTCTTACACCTTTTGGGCAAGACACCTTTTTGAAGGGTTGGTGGCCCTTTCCTCTTTTGGACACCTAGAAAAGTGTTTTTTCCCTCTTTTAGTACCAAGTCTTTTGTAGATATTTTTGTCCCCCTTCCCTTTTGGTAGGTCTTTCGGATTTGTTTTAAAGACTAATAAAGTCCTCACTTCTTTCCACTTGGCTTTTAGATCAAACAACACTATTGAAGAGCTTTTTTGCAACTAGACATGAAGATAGTCTAGAACAATAAGAACTTTCAATAAAAGTTTGAAAACCTAGCCTCACGTTGAACCTCCAACAATCAACAACACCTTTTTCAAGATTAAGAACCACAACAAAATACCAACAATACGAGCTCAAACCACCTTCAAGTTTTGATCCAGACAACAACACCAACAATGTTCAAGTTCTTGAAACCGTAACAACAATACCAACAACAATGTTCAAGCTCAACTTGGATCTAGACTCAAGGGTGTAAGTGAAGACAAAACTAACACTTAGAAACAACTAAGACAATCAAAACACACCTAAATTTAGACACAAATCTCGGCCAAAACAACAACAAGAACACAATTTCGGCCAAGAACACAAAAAATGGACAGATTTGCCTCTTTTTTATTTTTCAGTTTTCTAACACTTTTTTTTATTTTCAAGTTTACGAGCCCAAGATTGATCTTGTGGGAACAATATCAAGCCATGATTTGATACCAAATGATATAAATCAGTCCACCAAGATGCCAAAACAGTCCACACGACAAACACAAAAACACACAAATTTGCAAAATAATGAAAGGATAGATAGCGAGACCAAGATTATTACAAGATTAAGAACAAAGTATATTTCAACATTAACCCCTAATAAATGTAATAATCAAAACCATACTCTTACGATGACCGCCAAGGTAATCGACTCACCTCAAGATCCATTGTTTCTAAGCAAAGAACAATATTGGCTTTTCCAAGCCCTATACTAAGAATGACTTTTCCAAGTCCTAACTAAGACCATACTAAGGTGGTATACTCTCAACAGAGAGGATTTTAAGTGTTTCAATCTGTCATCTTTCATAAACTAACTAGCAAATGAACGAATAGAACCTATTTATAGTCTAACTTATTACATCACAAAATGACCACAATACCCTTAATGGAAAGAGGTGGTCATGGAGTATTACTTAGACAAGGCTAAGTAACCAAAATATCCTTAATGAAGGCCCAAAACCGTGAGTCCTCAATCTTCAATGCTCCAAACAATCTTTCACGCGTGGGATTGCTCTTTGGTGTACTCAAATCGGCCCCTCCATGTAGGATCCCGTTTCCTTATTGTGACCAAAGCTTGATGCCCCACATACTGACTTCAAATGATGTCATTGAAAGCTAAAAAGTCCATTTGAATCGTATCAAAATCGATGTGCTATAGCCCACAGTTTTTGGGGTGGGCTCGAGGACTGGCATGATTTGGGCCAAAAATCAACCGGGCTGCCCCAGGTAGGCTGAGGAACGGCTTAGTGTGGGCCTTTGTGGTGAGAGTAAGGATGTCAAGTGGGCCGGCCCGATCCGGCCCTCGTAACTGACCCGACCCGATAAGCCCTAGGGCTTTAGGGTTTCGGGTCCCGGGCCGGTTATTTTTTTAAAATGGGCTCGGCTAACTCGGCCCGGACCAAGCCCGGTCCAAGCCCGCCGGTGACTGGCCCAGATACCTTTTTTTAAAAAAAAATAGGATTTTGGGCCAAACTAGTCGTTAGCCCAACGGCTATATAACCGTTTTTGGGTCCAAACAGCTAGTTTGGGCCCATTTTTTTAAAAAAAAAAAAAATCAACTTTAAAAAAAAAAATTAATCCCAAAAAAAATTCTATAAATACCCTACAACTTCAAATCATTTTTCACTCTCTCAAATCTCATTCTCTCTCAAATCTCAATTCTCAAATATTCAATATATTTAATTTCTTAAAATTTTCACTTTAATTTTTTAATTTTTCGTTTACAAAGTACGAGCGGAAGTTTCTAAAGTCGCAACCTTCGGATACTTCCAAAATTTGGTATTGTCGTTCCATCTCTTACGTTTAATTTTTATTTATTGTATTAATTGTTTAATATTTAATTTTATTATATTTGTGTATTTTGAATATTTTTAGTTTAATTTAATTTATATTATGGATAAATTAAGAAACCTCGCTACTAAAGGTGTTAAATATTTTTGTCCCGAAAGCAGTAGTGGTAGTAAAAACCGAATTACTAGCGGTAGAGGTAGTTCAAGTAGTAGATATACCCGTGTTCCTTCGCCTCCGGTACCGCTTGGTACACCTTTTGAGGAAGAAATAGGTGTAGGTGCTCACGATATGGATTATGTAGAAGCTAAGGTAAATTACGGTATAGAAGAAGAAAATGAAGTAGATGCGGTTAATTTAGACGAAGATAATGAAAATATTGCTGAGACACCCGCAGTAGGAGATGCTAACGTTAGATCTGAATCGGTTAATCTCCCTCCCCGTCCTCCCAGTGCCCCAAAACCTCATAAAAGAACTAGTGTTGCATGGTAATTTTTTGAACGTATATCAGATATTGAGGTGCGATGCAATAGTTGTCAACAAATATATAAGCATAGAAGTGGAGGCAAGCAAGGGGGTACGAGTACGTTAATGAGACATATAGCTGAAGATCACAAAAGAGAGTTAAATATTGCATAAGGTGGTGGGGATGTTGGTGGGCCAACGCAAACTAGAATGGACCCAGCAACCGGTCACATAACGAAGAAGTATAATAAATTGAGGGACCGGGAAGAAATAGCTAAAATGGTAGCTGTGGGTTGTTTTCCTTTTAGTTTTCCTTCTTCTGATGCCTTTATTCATTATATACAAGCAATTTATAATCCTATGTTTAACGGTATTCCTAGAACTACTTGTCGGTCTGATATATTTAGATTTTATTCATAATATTATTTTTATTTATCAACATTGTTAAAAAATATTCAATGTAGATTGTCCCTAACTTCTGATCTTGGTCGTGTTGTAAATAAAAATGATTATTTAACCGTTACTTGTCATTGGATGGATAGTAATTTCGTGATGCAAAAATGTATTCTTGCTTTTTTATATGATGAAGATCGTAAACATACTGGACAATTTATTGCTGATTCTATTGTTAAAATTGTCGGATATTATGGTATCGAAAATAAAATTTTATGTATTGCTTTTGATAATGCTTCTAACAACAAGACTGCACATAGTGGTTTTCCTGATTTCTTTTATGATTTAAATTGTTGGAACAGTGTTGATGAGAGAACTTACATATCAACTTATCGGGAAGAGCTGAAATATTATCTTCGGTCGGCACCAAAGGATCGCAGACGACGGATCAACACGTTGGATTGGTGAAGGAGTAATGAAACACAATATCATGTGCTTTCAAGATTAGCTAGAGATATCTTGAATGTTCCAATGTCAACCGTTGCATCAAAGAGCGCCTTTAGTCAGGGACGACAGCAGTTTGGAGACAACCGACACTCATTGGGAAGCAATGCAATGAATGTTCTAGTTTGCCTCAGATATTGGATTAGAGCGGAAAGAAGAAACCAAGGAATGGAACCGGAGCCAAGCGACGAGCTGAAACTTGAAGAAATTATGTCTTCACGGGAGAACTCAGCAGAATCTAGTCCAATGCATGGTTTTGCTCCCGTTGACTTCGACTATCCTATGCAAGTTCCTGTTAATATTAACATGAATGAATTAGAAAAAATGATGCATAATTTGTAGATTTTTCATTCATGTAAATTATAAATTTCGGATTATTTTGCAATCAATAAAATTCACCAAATTCATTCACTCCTTAGTCCTTGCTTTTTATATTTTTTCATTTAACGATTTAAAATTTTAAATTGAATTTCTAGTTTTCTACTTTAAATTAAAAACTTACTTCTAATATATTATTAATTTACTACCAAATATTATTAATTTATTATATTAAGTAGCATATGTTTTGTATATTTGTGTATATATTTTCTATTGAAGTGTATATTTAATGTATACATGTGTATATGTTTTATAAATTACTATATAACTATATCTATATATATTGTACTGTATATATAATGTAGTATATTTTATAAGTAGTAGTATATATACATTGAATGGTGTGTATACACGTGTATATATCTTCTATAGAAGTGTATATTTAACGTATACATGTGTATATGTTTTATAAATTAGTATATAAGTATATATATATATATATATATATATATATATATATATATTGTAATGTATATATAATGTAGTATATTTTAAAAGTGGTAGTATATATACATTGAATGGTGTGTATACACGTGTATATATCTTCTATAGAAGTGTATATTTAACGTATACATGTGTATATGTTTTATAAATTGGTATTTAAGTATATCTATATATATTGTAATGTATATATATTGTAGTATAATTTATAAGTAGTAGTATATATACATTGAATGGTGTGTATACACATGTATATATCTTCTATAGAAGTGTATATTTAACGTATACATGTGTATATGTTTTATAAATTGGTATTTAAGTATATCTATATATATTGTAATGTATATATATTGTAGTATATTTTATAAGTAGTAGTATATATACATTGAATGGGGCGTATACACGTGTATATATCTTCTATAGAAGTATATATTTAATGTATACATGTGTATATGTTTTATAAATTAGTATATAACTATATCTGTATATATTGTAATGTATATATAATGTAGTATATTTTATAAGTAGTAGTATAAATACATTGAATGGTGCATATACACGTGTATATATCTTCTATAGAAGTGTATATTTAACGTATACATGTGTATATGTTTTATAAATTAGTATATAACTATATCTATATATATTGTAATGTATATATAATGTAGTATATTTTATAAGTTGTAGTATATATACATTGAATGGTGCGTATATATGAGTAATTGACTAATTGTGTATATGTGTATATATTTTTAAAATTCTAATGTAGTATATACTATATATATTGTGTATATATATTATTTAACGTATTTATGATGTATATAGGTGGGTATATGACTATATGTAATGTATATTGAAAGAAAGTTTTTTTTTTATATTTTTTATCGGGTTTGACCATTTTTTAACTGAGTTTGACCGGATTTTGGTGGGTTTGACCGGGTTGGGTTAAGTGGGTCGGGTTAGGGTGGGTTTTAATTTTTTTACTATTGGGCCCATCCCGGCCTGTCTAGCGCCAAAACCGTCCCTTAATCGGCCCTCAACCTGGTTAAAATAGAAGGGCCGGTTCCGGGTTGGCCCGGCCCGGCCCGTTTGACACTCCTAGGTGAGAGGGATGATTTGGGTGGTCAAATAGGCAAAACGGTGCGAACGGACCATTTTTCGAACAAATCAGTATGCTATAACCCACAGTTTTTGGGGTTGGCCTGGGGACTGGGAGTGATTTGGGCTGAAAATTGATCGAGCTTCCCCAAGAAGGCTGGAGAACGGCTTAGTGTGGGCCTTTGGGGTAGGGTGGGGGAAGTTTGAGTGGTCAAACGAACGAAACGGGTGAAACAGCGGGAACGAGCCATTTTTGGGCCAAATCGATGTGTTATAGCCCACAGTTTTTGGGGTGAGCCCAGGGGTCGGGCATAATTTGGGCCAAAAATTGACTGGACTGCCCCAGGCAGGTTGGGAAGTAGCTTAGTGTAGCCTTTAGGGTGGAAGGGCGGTTTAGGTGGTCAAACGGGCAAAACGACATGAATGGGCCATTTTCAGGCCAAATCGGTATGTTATAGCCCACGATTTTTTGGGTGAGCCCAGGTCCTAGCGTGGGCCTTTGGATGGGAGGGGCGTTTTGGGTGGTCAAACCAGTTAAACGGCATAAACGGACCATTTTTTTGCAAAATTTGTGTGCTATAGCACATGGTTTTTGGGGTGGGCCCGAGGGTCGGGCATTATTTAGGTTAAAAATTGATCGAGCTGCCCCAGGCAGGTTGGAGAGAGGTTTAGTATGGGCCTTTGGGGTGGGAAGGGTGATTTGGCTGGTCAAACGGGCAAAATGGCCATTTTCGGGGCAAATTAGTGTGCTATATCCCACAATTTACGGGGTAGGCTTGGGGGTCGAGCGTGATTTGGGAAAAAAATTGATCAGGCTGCCCCAGGCAGGCTGGGGAGCGACCTAGTGTAGGCCATTGGGGTGGGGGGGGCAGTTTGTATGGTCAAGCGGGCGAAACGGCGCAAACGGGCTATTTTTGGGACAAATCGATGTGCTATAGCCCATGATTTTTAGGGTGGGCCCGAGGTCGGGCATGATTTCAGCCAAAAATCGATTGGACTGCCCTAAGTAGGCTGGGGAAAGGCCTAGTATAGGCCTTTGTGGTGGGAGGGGCGGTTTGGGTGGTCGAACGAGTGAAACGGCGCGAACGGGTTATTTTTGGGCCAAATCGGGTGCTATAGCCTACGTATTTTTGGGTGGGTTGTGGGGTCGGGCGTGATTTGGTCCAAAAATCAACCAGGCTACCCAGGAAGGCTGAGGAGCATCTTAGTGTGGGCCTTTGTGGTGGGAGGGCGGTTTGGGTCGTGAAACAGGCAAAACGGTGCGAACGGACCATTTTTGGACCAAATTGGTGTGCTATAGCCCACAATTTTTGGGGTGGTCCCGGGGGCCAGGCGTGATTTAGGCTAAAAATCCACCAGGCTGTCCCAAGCAGGCTAGAGAGCGATCTAGTATGGGCCTTTAGGGTTGGAGGGGCGGTTTGGGTGGTCAAACGGGAAAAACAGCGAAAACGAGCTATTTTTAGGCCAAATAGGTGTGCTATAGCCCATGGTTTTTGGGGTGGGCCCGAGGAAAAGTCTTGATTTGGACAAAAAATCAATCGGGTTGACCCAGGCAGGCTGGGGAGCGGCCTAGTGTGGGCCTTTAGGGTGGGAGGGGTGATTTGGGTGGTCAAATGGGTGAAACGGCGCGAACGGCTCATGGGTCAAATCGGTGTACTATATCCCATTGTTTTCGAGGTGGTCCCCGGCTTCGGGCGTGATTTGGGCCAAAAATTGACAGGGCTTCCCCAGGCAGGCTGGGGAGCAGCCTAGTATGGGGCTTTAGGGTGGAAGGGGTGGTTTGGGTGGTCGAATAGGCAAAACGACACAAACTGGCCATTTTCGAACCAAATCGGTGTTGTATAGCCATGAATTTTTAGGTGAGCCCAGGGGCCGAGCCTTTTTTGGGCCAAAAATTGATCGGTCTACCCCAGACATGCTGAGGAATGGCCTTGTATGGGAATTTGGGGTGAGAGGGGCGGTTTGGGTGGTCAAACGGGCAAAATGGTGCGAACGGACCATTTTAGGGCTAAATCGGTGTGCTATAGCCCGCAGTTTTTGGGGTGAACCCTGGGGTCGGGCATGATTTTAGTCAAAAATTGATCGGGTTGCTCATGCAGGTTGGGGAGCGGCCTAGTGTGGGCTTTTATAGTAATAGGAGAGGTTTGGGTGGTCAAACGTGCAAAACGGTGCGAACGGGGCTTTTTGGGGCAAAATTGGTGTGTTATATCCAACATTTTTTTAGGTGGGCCCGGGGGTCGAGCGTGATTTTGGCTAAAAATCAACCAGGCTGTCCCAGGCAGGCTGGGGAGCGTCTTTGTGTGGGCCTTTAGAATGGGAGGGGCGGTTTGTGTGGTCAAACGGGGGAAACGACGCGAACGGGCTATTTTCAGGCCAAATCGGTATGCTATAGCCCACGATTTTTGGGGTGAGCCCGGGGGCCGAGCGTGATTTAGGCCAAAAATCGACTTGGCTGCCCCAGGCAGGCTGGGGAGAGTCCTAGTGTCGTCCTTTGTGGTGGGAGGGGCGGTTTGGGTGGTCGAACGGGCGAAACGGCACAAATGGGCCATTTTGGGCCAAATCGGGTGCTATCTCTTATGATTTTTGGGGTGGGCCCGGGTACCAGGCGTGATTTGGGTCAAAAATTAACCGAGCTGCCCCAGGCTGGTTGAGGAGCGTCTTAGTGTAGGCTTTTGTGGTGTGAGGGGCAGTTTAGGTGGTTAAACGGGCGAAACAGCGCGAAAGGGCTATTTTCGGGCTAAATTGGTGTGCTATAGCCAACGACTTTTGGGGTGGGCCTGAGGGCTGAGCGTGATTTGGACCAAAAATTTATCGGGTTGTCTAGGTAGGCTGGGAAGCGGTCTAGTGTGGGCCTTTAGGGTGTGAGGGACGGTATGGGTGGTTAAACGGGCGAAACGGTGCAAATGGATTATTTTCGAGCCAAATCGGTGTGTTTGGGTGGGCCCGAGGGCTAGACGTAATTTGGGCCAAAAGTCAATCGTATTGTCCTAAGCTGGCTGGGGAGTGGCCTAGTGTGGGCTTTCGGGGTGGGAGGGGTGGTTTGGGTGGTCAAACAGGCGAAACGGCGCGAACGGCCCATGAGTCAAATCGGTGTGCTATAGCTCATGGTTTTCGAGGTGAGCCTGGGGTAGGGCATGATTTGGGCTGAAAATCGACTAGGCTGCCCCAAGCAGACTGGGGAGCAGCCTAGTGTAGGCCTTTAGGGATAGAGGGGCAGTTTGGATGGTCAAACGGGCGAAACAGTGCAAATGGGTCATTTTGGGGTCAAATCGGTGTGCTATAGCCCACGATTTTGAGGGTGGGCACAGGAGTCGGGAGTGTTTTGGGCCGAAAGTTGATCGGGCTATACCAGACAGACTGGGCACGCCTAGTGTAGGCATTTGCGGTAGGAGGGGCGGTTTGAGTGGTCAAACGGGTGAAACGGCGTGAACGGGCCATTTTCGGGCCAAATCAGTGTGCTAAAGCCTGTCAAAAAGGTCGGGCTGGGTGAACCCGGAACCGGCCTAGTTTGTTGTTTTGGTTTGTGGGTCAGTCCGGTTTCAGGCCCTTTTTAACGGGCCGGTCCAGTGCCGAGTGCACTAGTAATTTTTTTGAAAACAAACAGGGACCGGCCCGGTTATACATACACCGGTCCAAACCGGTCAAATCCGGTCAAACCTAAAAAAATTGAAATTAAATGTTTCGTCCAATATACACTATATATACCCACCTATATACATTTTAAATACATTAAACAATATAAATTTAACATATATACGCTTAACATATACTACTTTAGAATACATATACACATGTATTCATTAAATATATACTATTTTAGAGTGTATAGTAAATATATATACATATATACGTACAATACAATATATGTAGTACTTTAAATAAAATACATACAACATATACACACTATATATATACTACTAAAGAAAACATATGCACATGTATACGTTAAATATATATGCTACTTTAGACTCTATAAAAAATATATACACATATATACGTACGATAAAATATATGTACTACTTTAAAAAATATACATACAACATATATATACACTATATATATACTACTTTAGAATACATATACACATGTATACATTAAATATATAACTTTAGAGTGTTTAGAAAATAAATACACATATAACATATATACACTACATATTATACTACTTTAAAAACATATACAAGTATACAACCTATATACACTATATGTATACGTTAAATATACATAATTTAGAGTCTATAGAAAATATGCTACTTAATATAATAATACTTGAGGTTTTGAACTTAAAAGAAATTTATTTTTTCAGTATGTGTATATCTGTTTGTTATGTTTAATTGTCTATTACTTAGTGTAAAGTTTGATAGTAATATATTAAAACTAAGTATTTAATTCAAACTAGAAATTCAATTTAAATGGAAAAAATTACAACGTAAGGAGTGAATGAATGTTGTATATTATTGATTGCAAAATGATCAAAAATTTCTAATTTACATGAATGAAAATACTACAAATTTTGCATCATTTTTTCCAACTCATTCATGTTAATATTAACGGGAACTGGCATAGGATAGTCAAAATCAATGGGGCCAAAACCATGCATTGGACTTGATTGTGCTGAGTTCTCCCTTGAAGTCATAATTTCTTCAAGATTCTGTTCGTCTTTTGGATCCACCTCCATTCCTTGATTTCTTCGTTCCGCTCTAATCCAATTTCTAAGGCAAACTAGAACATTCATAGCATTGCTCCCCAATGAGTGTCGGTTTTCTCCAAGTTGTTGTTGTCCCTGACTAAAAGCGTTCTTCGATGTAACAGTTGACATTGGAACATTCAATATATCTCTAGCTAATCTTGAAAGCACAGGATATTGTCTTTCATTATTCTTCCACCAATCCAACGCGTTGATCCATCATCTACGATCCTCTATCGACGTTCGAAGATAATACTTAAGCTCTTCTCGAGAAGTTGTTGTGTAAGTTCCGCCTCAACGTTGTTCCAAACATTTTAATCATATAAGTAATCAGGAAAACTACTATGTGTAAGTTCTCTCACTCTTTTTTTTTATTATTTCCTTGAATAAAGCCAACAACAAGCCGGATCTTTTTAATATAAAGCTCAAAAACTTCAAGACCATCTCTTAATATTAAATTATATATATGACTAGCACAACTAACATGAAATATTTCAGGTAATGGCTGAGAGAGTTCATCTTTTAACTTTTCAATAGAAGTCTTGTTGTTAGAAGCATTATCAAAAGCAATACATAAAACTGTTCTTTCAATACCATAAAATTCTGCAACTTTACTAATAGATTCAGAAATAAATTCTCCAATATGTCTACGATCTTCATCATACAAAAAAGCTAGAATACGTTTTTGCATAATAAAATTACTATCTATCCAGTGACAAGTAATGGTTAAATAATCATTTCTATTAAAAACACGACCAAGACCAGAAGTTAGAGTCATTCTACATTGAATATTTTTTAACAATGTAGATAAATAATAAGCATATTGTGAATGAAGTCTAAAAATATCGGTCTGACAAGTACTTCTAGGAATACCATTAAACATAGGATTATAAATTGATTGAATATAATGAATAAAAGCATCCGAAGAAGGAAAACTGAAAGGCAAACAACCCACAACTACCATTTTTGCTATTTCTTCTCGGTCCCTCAATTTATTATAATTCTTGGGTCAACTCGGCCCATTTGATAGGCTTAGTGCTATAGCCCACGGTATTTAGGGAGAGCCCAGGGTCCGGGCGTGATTTGAGTCAAAAATCGATCGGACTACCCCAGGCAGGCTGAGGAGCGGCCTAGCGTGGATCTTTGGGGTGGGAAGGGCGGTTTGGGTGGTCAAACGGGAGAAACGGTGTGAACAGGCCATTTTCAGGCTAAATCGATGTGCTATAGCCTACAGTTTTTGGGGTGGGCATGGGGTCGGGCGTGATTTGGGCCAAAAATCAATCGGACTGTCTCAGGTAGGCTGGGGAGCGGCTTAGTGTGGGCCTTTGGGGTAGGAGGGGCGGTTTGGGTGGTAAATTGAACAAAACAGCATGAACGAGCCATTTTCAGGCCAGATCAGTGTGTTATATCCCACAGTTTTCAGGGTGGGTCAGGAGGCCAGGATTGATATAGGTCAAAAATTAAATAAGCTACCCCAGTCATATTGAGGAGCGGCCTAGTGTGGGCCTTTAGGATGGGAGGGGAGGTTTGGGTGGTCAAATAGGCAAAATAGTGCGAACGGGCCGTTATTGGGTCAAATCAGTGTGTTATAGCCCACAGTTTTTTAGGTGGGCCTGGGGGCCAGGCGTGATTTAGGCGAGAATCGACCGGGCTACCCCAGACAGGCTGGGGAGTGGCCTATTATGGGCCTTTGGGGTGGGAGGGGCGATTTGGATAGTCAAACGGGCGAAACGGCACAAACGGGCTATTTTCAGGCCAAATTGATGTGCTATAACCCACGGTTTTTAGGGTGGGCCCGAGATCGGGCGTGATTTGGGCTGAAAATCGACCAGGCTGCCCCAGGTAAGTTGGGGAGCGGTTTAGTATGGACCTTTAGGGTGGGGGGTGGTTTAGGTGGTCAAACAGGCGAAACGGCACGAATGGGCCATTTTTAGGCCAAATTGGTGTGTTGTAGCCTATGGTTTTAGGGTGGGCCCGAGGACTAGGTGTGATTTGATATGAAAATCAATCAGGTTACCCCAGGCAGGCTTGGGAACGGCCTAGTGTGGGCCTTTGGGGTGAGGGGATGGGGGTTGGATGATCAAACGGGCGAAACGGCACGAACGGGCTATTTTGGGGCAAAATTAGTGTGCTATAACCCACGATTTTTGGGGTGGGTCTGGGGGGTGGGTGTGATTTGGACCGAAAATTGATCGGGCTGTCCCAGGTAGGATGGGTAGCGCACTAGTGTGGGCCTTTGGGGTGGGAGGGATGGTTTGGGTGGTCAAACGGGAGAAACGGCGTGAGCGGGCTAAACCGGCATGCTATAGCCCACGATTTTTGGGGTAGGCCCAAGGTTCGAGCGTTATTTAGGCTGAAAATTGACCGGGTTGTCCCAGACAGGCTGGAGAGCGGCCTAGTGTAGATCTTTGGGATGGGATGGGCAGTTTGGGTGGTCAAACAGGCGAAACCAAGTGAGCGGGCCATTTTCAGGCTAAATCGGTGTGCTATAGCCCACGATTTTTTAGGTGAGCCCTGGGGCCGAGCGTGATTTGGGTTAAAAATTGACCTGGTTGCCCAAGGCAGGCTGGTGAGCGGCCTAGTATGGGCCTTTGGGGTAAGAGGGGAAGTTTGGGTGGGCAAACGGGCGAAACGGCACGAACGGGCCGTTTATGGGCCAAATCGGTGTGTTATAGCCTACGATTTTCAGGGTGGGCACGGGGTCCAAGCGTGATTTAGGCCAAAAATCGATCAGGCTACCCCAGGCAGGCTGAGGAGTGGCCTAGTGAGGGCTTTTGGGGTGAGAGGGGCGGTTTGGATGGTCAAACGGGCGAAACAGTGTGAACTGGCCGTTTTAAGGCCAAATCGATGTGATATAGCCAACGATATTTAAGGTTGGCCTGGGGGACGAGCTTGATTTGGGCCAAAAATCGACCGAGATTCCCCTGGATGTGTTTGGAGAGGGTGAGGGTGGCCCTACAGGGTCGACACTGCTATTTGGGTGGTCTATCGGGCAAAATAGCACGAAAGGGATAATTCGGTGGGTGTTTGCCCACAGTTCTCGGGGTGAGATCGAGGCCAATGTATGGCTTTGGCCGAAAATAGACTGTCGCGCCCCCTACCCGCCATGAGTGTTGTAGGTAAAGACGGACCAACGAGGATATTCGGGCGGTCAAATGAGCAAAACAGGCGAACAGGCCATTTTTGGGCCAATTCGGTGGGTGTTAGCCTACGTTTCTTGGGTTGGGCTCGGTGCTCGAGTGAGGTTTGGGCCAAAAATTATTCGAAAGCCCCTCGAGCACATGTGGAGTGGGTGAGAGTGGCTCGACGAGATTGGTAGGGCCATTTTGGTGGTCAAATAGGCAAAACAGAGCGAATGGGCCGATTTTAGGCTAATTTGGTGGGTGTTAGCCCATCATTCTTGGGGTGGTATCGGACGCGGTTTAGGACAAAAATGAACCAGCGTCCACTCGACCATGTGTGGAGCCGGTAAGAGTGGCCCGGCGGGGTCCATAGGGATATTTGGGTAGTCAAACGGGCGAAACAACACGAACGGGCCATTTTTGTATTAAGGTGTTATCCCACGGTTCTCTGGGTGGGCTCGGTGCCCTAGCATAATTTGGGTTAAAAATCAATCGACATTCCCCCGTACATGTTCGGAGCAGATGAGGGTAGCTCAGCGGGGTTGGTGGGGCCATTTAGGTGATCAAACAGGTGAAACGGCACGAACGGACCATTTTTGGGCCAATTCGATGGGTGTTAGCCCATGGTTCTCGGGGTGGGCCCTGGGATTGGATGCAATTTCAGCCAAAAATTGATTAGAGGCCCCACAACCATGTGTGGAGTGGGTGAGGGTGGCCCGACGGGGTCGGCAAGGCCATTGGATGGTCAAATGAGCGAAACGACACAAATGGGCCAATTTTAGGCCAATTCATTGGGTGATAGTCCATGATTCTTGAGGTGGGCTCGGGGTTCAAGCGTATTTTTGGCCAAAAATCAAGACGACCCCCCGACCATGTGTGGTGAGTGTGAGGATGGGTCGATGGGATCGACGGGGCCATTTCGATGGTCAAACGAGCAAAAAGGCATGTAAGGGCCATTTTGGGGCCAATTCGATGGGTGTTAGCCCACGGTTCTCGGGGTAGGTCGAGGTCCTGGGCATCGTTTATGTTGAAAATCCACCTGCGGCCCTCCGATCGTGTATGGAGCGAGTGAGGGTAGCCCGAAGTGGTCAGCACCGCCATTTGGGTGGTCAAACGAGCGAAACAGCGTGAACAGGTCGTTTTTTGCCTATTTGGTAAGTGTTAGCCCACAGTTTTAGTGGTGGGCAATTTGAGCCAAGAATCGATCGATGGACCCCTAACGGGGAATGGATAGGGGAGGGTGGCCCGACATGTTCGATAGGGCCATTTGGGTGGTCAAACAGATGAGACAGTGCGAACGGGCCATTTTTGGGCTAATACGGTGGGTGTTAGTCCATTATTCATAGGGTGAGCCCGGGGCTCGAGCACGATTTGGGTCAAAAATTAATCGGTGACCCCCCGGCTGGGTGTGGAGCGGGTGAAGGTGGCCCAGTGAGGTCGGCGGGGCCATTTCAGTTTTCAAATGGCCGAAATGGCGCGAACAGGCCATTTTCGGTAAGCGTTAGCCCACGGTTCTCGGGGTGGGCCCGAGGATCGAGCATGGTTTGGACCGAAAATCGACTGGCGGCCCCCGACGGGCTGTGGAGCGGCTTTGGATAGTCTGGGGACCACACGAGAAGTTTCGCCTAAAAAAAATTCTGGGGCCCACATCCACCTACCTATCTATGGGCTAACATGCATCGAAAGTCACAAAAAATCTGCAAACTTCTACTTGTGACTCTTACATGATGCTTAACAATAAATAAATATCGTAAATTATTGAATGGTATTGATATTGAAGATGAATCGAAATAATGTAACGATTTTGAAAAGTTCAATTTTTGTTATACAAAATAAAATAATTAAAAAAATTTAATACAATACAAATTTTATAAAAATGGTTGACCAAACCATTCTGAAAATTGTGCCTCGAATTTGCTTAGTGAGTTAAATATTTGAGCCCTTTATAGGGAGCAAACTATTAATTTGAATTTATGTATCAACCTAGATGTTGGAGATGTGTATAATTCCTCCATCTAATAGGTTTTAGGTTCAAAGTTGCAATGTGAAATTTCAAATATAATCAGGTTTCAATGCGATTATCGAACATTGCCCAAACCAAAATTGGGCGACAGTACACCTACACTCAGGTACGTAACTCTCCCGTGTCTAAGAAATGGGGGTAAATATGTGCCAAGTGTACCTAGGTTTGACGTACCTAGTAAAATTAGTATCATGTGATCAGGAGGTCACGAGTTCAAATTGTGAAAATAGCCTCTTGTAAAAATGAAGGGTAAAACTACGTACAAGATATCCTTGTAGTCTAGCCCTTCCTCGAACCCTGCTAGGAGAGTTTTAGTGCAATGAACTGTCTTTTTATGTTATAGTTGAAAAAAATTCATTCAAATCTCTCTGCTCGGATTCTCTTAAAAGGTCGACAAACATGTGTTCGTTCCAAAAAAATGCACTTTTGAAGAATTCGACACGCATCCATTAATATTTTTAAAAAATTCAAGCAACATAGTAGAAAAAAAAAAAAAAAGTGATAGACTGATAGCTAAAGTTTTGAAACACACAAAAAAAATAAAAAATTATTGCTTCCTAAAAATGGTAAATGTTGAAAAAATCTCAAATGAAAGATCCAATCAACTCAAAACACGTGGCGAATCGAGATGAACTTGATTCTTAGGTCAATCAAAAAAGTTTGACCGTATATTTTCCTCGTGAACCCACAAAACAGAGAATCAAATCCCAATAAATATAAATTCCATCAGATTTCCATTATAGACCCAAAAAAAAAAAAAATTATAGCAAACATACGGTTAAAATTTATACGCACTCGATATATACATCAAGTCAATACATATGTATTATGTATTTAAATTTAGAGTTCATGTGTACAATTTATATTTAGTAGCCAATATAACTATATGCATTGATACAACAAAATTGAATAATTGCTTAACAATATACATTGATATACATACATGTGATACATGCATACTAAACCAAAACATTGTAGCTATACATTTTTACTTGTCCACTACTGATTTGACATACACTTTAAGAATAATAAATAATAAGAATAGTTTTACAATTTCACCCTTTGAATATAATAATTTAATATTTTAAAAATGCTTTGGAATAATGAATAGTATTTCATAGCAAGGTAAAATAAACACAAAATAATAAATTATCTATTGATTTTTAAAATTGAACAAGCGTTGAACATCCGTGTTAGAAGTAGACGGACGGAGGAGTAGTAATGATAATGAAATTTAGAACCTGAGGTCTCGGGTTCGAAGTCGAGCAGAGACAAAAAATGCTAGATGATCCCTCGATAGACAGAATTACATGTATCATAGGAGGTGACCGCTATCCCGTGAATTTAGTCGAGGTGCAAGAGAGCTGACACGAACACCGAGATTATTTTTAAAAAATCTATAAAATAGAAGATTCAATCAGCTTAAGCCACGTGTCGAATCATAATAACCTTGAGTTAATCAAGAAGTTTGACCACATTTTCCCCTGTGAACGTACAATACATAGAATCGAAAGTCCCTATAAATACATATTCCATCACATTTTATCCATTCTCCAAAAAAATAAAAAAAATCCTCTATTTTTCGAGATCATTTCTATGACGTCCAACTCAACAACGGAGAATAATGCAAAACCGGGTTTACGTAAACCGGTTTTCGTAAAAGTGGAGCATCTTAGTCCCGGTACTAATGGACATACACTAATCGTGCAAGTTCTGGATTCGAATACTGTATTTCACCTTCGGAATACTCGCATTGCCGAATGCCTTGTTGGTGATGAGACTGGAACTATCGTATTTACTGCGCGTAATGATCAAGGTATAAATCGATTAATTTTGTGATCATATATATAGACGTGTTATTTAACTTGATTTCAGCTTGTATCTACGCTCTCCAACAAGTAGATGCATGTGTTTTATGTACGTAGTGTTATATGTGGACAATTAACATCTTATGTAGCGTCTTACATGCATTATGCCATATAGGACACGTTTATCTACTAGTTCAACTTTAACGTGCTCTTTAACTTAGCTTCAACTTGTATCTATGCTCTCCAACAAGTAGATGCATGTGTCTTATGTAGCGTTCTACGTGGCCATTTCACATACTATGTGACGTCTTACATGCATTATGCCACGTAGGACACGGGTATCTACTTGTTCAACTTTCTACATAAGCGTGCTCCTTAACTTGGCTTCAGCTTGTATCTATGCTCTCCAACAAGTAAATGCATGGGTCCTATGTAGTGTCATACGTGGCCAATTCACATCCTACGTGATTCTTACACTCATTATTCCATATATGCCGCGTGTATCTAATTGTTCAACTTTTTTCATAAATGTGCTCTTTAACTTGGCTTCAACTTGTATCTATGCTCTCCAACAAGTAGATGCATGTTCCTATATGTAGCGTTATATGTGGCCAATTCACATCCTATGTAGCATCTTACATGCATTATGCCATATAGGACACCTGTATCTACTAGTTCAACTTTAATGTGCTCTTTAACTTAGCTTCGGCTTGTATCTATACTCTCCAATAAGTAGATGCATGTGTCTATGTAGCGTTCTACGTGACTAATTCACATCCTATGTGGCATCTTACATGCATTATGACACAGAGGACGCGTGTATCTTATTGTTCAAATTTCTACATAAACGTTCTCTTTAACTTGGCTGCAGCTTGTATCTATGCTCTCCAACAAGTAGATGCATGTGTCCTATGCGTTCTATGTGGTCAATTGACATCCTATGTGGCATCTTACATGCATTATGCCGCATAGAACGCGTGTATCTAATTGTTCAACTTTCTGCATAAACATGCTCTTTAAATTGGCTTCCGCTTGTATCTATGCTCTCCAGCATAGATATATGTATGATGAAGGAGGGGCTAGTATGCTCGCCAAAATGTACACAGTACATACCACTACCTCAGTCGAAGTAGAGGGGTTGTTTCCTATAGACCCCTGGCTCAGGACAAGACTAGTGTGAATTTAATCCTCAACAAAATTGGACTAATGTTTGTAGTAGACAGCAGGGGCGGACCCACTATGGTTCAAGTGGGTTCATATGAACCCACTTCGTCGAAAAACTATACCGTATATATGTGTATATATAATCAGTCCTTATAAGTATAACAATATATATTTAAATTTGAACCCACCTTAAACAAGTTAAGGCGCTGGTCCAGTGGAAGCAGGTTCAAATTCGGAAGTCCATGTCCGAACCTAGCTTGTAGCAGTTCTTTTTATAAAACTTTTTAAGTAGTCTTTTTTATAATACTTTTGAGCAGCAACCTACAGGCTACAACAGCCACGTTTTTGGATTAAAAAAAGGTTTATTTTTCAACTTTTTTTTCCTAAAAACATGCTAATTTTCCTAAAAACATCCTTAATTTTTCATTTGTTGCGCATTTATGGGAAACAGCCTCTCTACCTCACCTCTAAGGTACTGGCATGGACTGCATACACTTACACTTTCAAAATCCCGCTTTGCGGGAGTCTACTGGGTATGTTGTTGTTGTTCTTTGTCCGCGTTGCATTTCTAGTTTATATATTTATGATCATGGTGCCTTTGTACCAGAGCAATTCTTTTGTGTATCATTTGCGTTCAACTTTCTCTAAACTTCTAAGGGATCCAGATATAGGGTCTACGTAATTTGAGTTTATATTGTTTCTTGATTCCCCTTATCACTCTATCCCACCGCGTAAGGCGAAGCCGGGACTTCAAATAAGGGGGTTCAATATTTAAAGAAAACCTAGCCGAAGGGGGTTCAACACCTACTATAGATACATAAAAATAATTTTAACCATGTATAAATAGTGTATTTTTTTCGTCGAAGGGAATCGGGCTAACCCCCTAACAAGCCTGGCTCCGCCCCTGAAGCATTGTGGCTCATTTGGAGACCTCTTATTAAAATTTGGCAATTCTATTGTATCTCATTTGTGTTCAACTTTCTCTAACTTCTAAGGGATCCAGATATAGAGTCTATGTAATTTGAGTTTATATCGTTTCCTAATTCTCCTTATCACTCTATCCCTCCGCGTACAGATCAGCCCGTCTGTTGTGGCTCATTTTGAGACCTCTTATTAAAATTTGGCAATTCTACTGTATCTCATTTGTGTCAACTTTCTCCAACTTCTAAGGGATCCAGATATAGGGTCTACGTAATTTGAGTTTATATCGTTTCTTCCCCTTATCACTCCACAACTCAGTGGCGCATTTGTAGACCTCTTATTAAAATTTGGTTAACATTCAACTCTGTTTTGTGGTGGTCAGTTGATCTGATGAAGGCTGGTGCAACCATCATCCTTCGGAATGCCAAGATCGTCGTGTTCAAGAGCACCATGAGACTAGCCGTGGACAAATGGGGTCGCGTTGAAGTTACTGAACCTGCTGCATTTGAAGTGAAACTAGATAACAATCTCTCCATTGTGGAGTATGAGCTTGTGAATGTGAAGTACCAACCTTGAATATGGTAGTATTTTGGTCAGAGGAAACTCAGAAATTACTGGCAATAATCAATTATGTATAGAGAAAACTTAATATAATCTAGTATTTATGAATATCTTTATCTTTATATAAACCTGACTTAAGGTGTAATGACTTTTTATTTGAGGAGATTATCAAAATTGTCACTTAAGAAAAAGCTAATCCAAACATCCCCTAAGCCGTATTATCAAAATTGTCCTTTGTATATGTCTTTCGCTGTCGAAATACACTGTGTTACTGCGCGAGCAACAACGTATCCAGTGTGTTCTTACATGTGGGGTTTGAAGAACGATCGGCCGTGATGTGGCCTTTTTGTTGTGAGGTCTCACTAGGATTACTTTTATTGATACATCGCATAATTTGTTAAGTTCTATTATTTTCCACCAGCACAGATTCCAAATATATTTGTCGACGAAGGCTTATATGTAATGTAAAGTTATCACCTAGTTAGTTTTAAAATACTCTCGCGCGCTTGCTTTTGAATATAAATAGACGAGGATCTTTCAGAAGCAACTCCTTTCAAAAGGTAGACTAACGTCTGCGTACGTATCACCGTCCACCTTAAGCAGATTCACTTGCGGATTACACTGAATATGTTATCAGGGGCAGACCTAGGTTTAAAAATGTGATGCTCCAGCATCCGCTAAACTCGACGCAAAATAAGTATAATTATATAAGAAATATATAAAAAAAAATGGTATAAGATGGAAAAAAACACTCATAAAACCACAAAGATAGCTGTGTGCTTTGATTTTTAGGCGAAACCTTAAAGCTTTAGGTGTTAATATGTGTATTTGAATCTCCCGAACACCCACGATCCTCAAATTCTGAGTCCGTCACTGTATGTTATTATTTTTTTCAATATAAAGTTTCCAAAAATGGCATGGTCAAACTAGAATATTTAGAAGGGCCTATCAAACTTGTACTTAATCAGTAATCATGGTAGCAAGTCATGTGATAGATAAGTTTGTTTAATGTTTTGTTATAGATCATTGGTTCTTTGAGCAAATATAAATCCAACATTAGTTCTTGTTACCCCACCCCTCCCACCACCCCACCCCACCCAAACCCCCCACCCATAACTCTAGTAATGGGGCCCTTCAAAAGATGCAAAGACTTTGGACCATTTTAATCAAATAAGATAGCCTCCATCATTTTCTTCTTCTTCACATCAATTAATTAGCTTAATGACAATTGAATTTAAACTTTATGTATTGAGGAGATCAAAATAATTTATGTTATCTGATGAAATTAATCAAGATAATGATTAAAAGAACATTTGAAGTATCATTTTTTTTTGCGTGTTTTCTGTCTGAACTATCTCGTGTTTGTGTTACTTGAACTATCACCAACTATTAATCAAACACACTTCAAAATTTATGAGCCGGTTGTCAAGTGGACGAAAGTCCGTGGGAAAATTAAGTTGTCATACGCCTTTTGGAGATTGTATTTAAACACTTATTTTCACTAAAGTAGAATAATTTTTTCGAAAAAAAAAAGTGAAAAAATCTCATAGCCAAACGCCTACTTATATTCATGGACAATTTCAACTCTAACTCCGACTACGAAAAATTATTATTTTCATGACAAAACGGAGCCTTAGTCTCTAGTCAGCTGTTGTCGGTAATAGTTTAGGTGAGAAACTCCAATACTTGATCGTTCATGTATGAAATTCCCAAAAGAGTGCTACTCGTCGGGATATGTTTTTGACCACTCCAACTCTAACTATGAAAAATTATCATTTTCATGGCGAAACGGGGCGTTAGTCTCTAGTCAATTGTTGGGTGCGTTTGAAAAATAGTAGGCGATAATTTAGATAAAAAACTTCAATACCTAATCGTACATGTATGAAACTCGCAAAAGAATGATACTTGGGCATGTTTTTGACCAATTTTTCTATAAAAAAAATTATAATCGACTTATTAACATACATTAGATTACACCAATAATATAAAATAATTAGTATTTAATTTCCCTTGTCTGACTGCTTCCACTCTTTACTGAGCTGATCGTCACATATGACTTCTATGCTTCATTTTCTGTATATATGGTATAATTTTTTTTTGTATATATGGAAGGGTAGTCTTGAAGTAACTGCTAAAGTTAAGTTTTTTCGTAAATATTTACTATAAATAATAATTAAGTTTTTTTAAAAAAATTATAATATATTATCATAAAAAATGAGGCCCCTCAAATTTAGGGAGTCTAAGGCGGCCGCCTATTTTTTCGAGAGATAGAGCCGTCCCTGCCTTGTGGTAGGCTACGCCTTTCCCCGGACTCTGTGAGTTTTAGTGCACCAAATTGTTATTTTTTTTATGGTATAATTTATCGATGGAAGTTATTCAACTGACCAATCTTCATTACATGTGGCAAAGCCACTGAGGTGGAATGAGAAATGCAAGGTAAGGCTGGTACAATACACCCTTGTGGTGGGGCCTTTACCCGGACTCTGGGAGTTTTAGTACATCAAACTGTCCTTTTTTTTATGGTATAATTTATCGATGGAGGTTGTTCAACCGACCAATCTACATTACATGTGGCAACGCCACTGAGGTGGAATGAGAAATGCAAGGTAAGGCTGGTACAATACACCCTTGTGGTGGGGTCTTTTGCCAAATCCTGCGTATAAGCGGAAGCTTTAGTGCATCGGACTGTCCTTTTGTTTATGGTATAATTTATCGATGGAGGTTGTTCAACTGACCAATCTAACAACGCCACTGAGGTGGGATGAGAAAGTAGCGTGGGTGGGTGGGGTGGGGTGGGGTGGGCCATGTCTAAAATCTTGATAACCAAAAGGAAATCAGTAGTGTCATATCAATATATTACATAAGTTTTCAGGTGCATGAACAAAGATTCCAACCACCATTCTATACTTAATTTGTGGGGAATGTTATGCCCTTCCAACAACCTACATTTTTTGGCAAAAAATTAGTTCACTTCTACCAAAAGAAGAAATGTCACTTCAACAAGATTGATTTTTCCATTTGGTGATGGATGGGCATTATAATATATTAATATGAAATTAAAAGGTCTAGATAAAACTAGAAGTGGTCAAAATAAATATTTTTATTGATTGGATAATAGTTAATTAAAATTTTTTGTTATACTAATTTATTAAGAAAATGCACTGTTTCCACCCTAAATTATAAACGAAATAGTTGAGACACACTCGAACTTTAGGAGGGTCTTAAAACCATGTTTTTGACAACCTTAATGCTTACGTGGCACATACGTGTGCCTACGTGGACCTTCAGTGTGCAGAGGCGAACCCAAGATTTGAAGTCTGTGGGTGCACCAGTGTTGTCAAAGGCACGCATAAGCCCTGAAGCAAGACTCAAAATGTGTTGAGCGCTCGCCTCGCTTAATGTGCAGTTTAGGTTCTAATTTCTAAGATATACTTTCTCGTGTCAATGAGGCTTTCTGAAGAGACGAACACTAAACAATTGATATTTCACTTTATAAAAAAAAAAAAAAAACTTTATTCATATATTTATCATTCATGCTTATATTATTAGTCTTAGACTATATATATATTTATATTTTTTCTCCCTTTATGCCTTTTTTTCGTTTAATTTCATGTTTTATTTGTATTTTGTGCTTAAACACAATGGATCTTGAAACTTTTTTGCGCTTTTTGTTTTTTATAATACTGTGGTGGACTAATATTATCTTAACATAGACATTAGCAAAACCTTCAGTGTCGACTAAAGAATATTATCATATTCGATTGGTCGTCAATGACATGAATAATACTGAAAAAATAAATATATAGAACAGATATGAGTTCTAAGCTAATAACTTTAATTTACTTAAGAAATATGAAGTTCAACAAATATGTTGACTTTTAACATATTTGAGCAATTGGTTATGATAGCTTAATGGTAAAGGCGTGTTCATCATACAACAAGGTTGCGGTTCAATTATTTAGTCCAACAATTTTGATATTTTAGCCTTTAAACTTGAAGTACTGAAAATAAAAAGAAAAATGTTGCGCTACCCGGGGATCAATCCTGGCTCGCGTGGACGGAATTGCTGGTTCCGACCAACGCAACCAAGGTGCACATCCAATTTTCTCTGGGTGCACTATTACCTATATCCCAATTTCTCAAGATATATACACATATATATACACAATTTTTTTCGACGTTAATGGGTGCACGTGCACCCCCACCTATACATGTGGGTCCGCCTCTGTCAGTGTGTTGATTCACTGTTATGCCACGTATGTGCCACGTAGGCACTAAGGTTGCCAAAAATACGATTTTAATTAGTCCAGGGGGTAATAGGATTCTCCTAAAGTTCGAGTGTGTTTCAGCAATTTCGTTTATAATTAAGGGTGGAAAGATTGTATTTACTCTACTTTATTTGGTTGTTGTTTCTATCTTTCTATTATTGTTATGTTATTTGTCCTAAGTCGGGGTCTATCGGAAACAACCTCTCTACTTCGCCTGAGGTAGTGATATGGACTGCATACACCTTACGCTCCCCAGACCCCACTTAGTGGAAATACACCGAATATATATATCGGTGTTGTTGTTATACTACTTTATGAATTGGCTAATTTCTTCTTCTTTATTCGGACTTGAAATTGATAATATGAGCAAACGCACATAGATTGAGTAAACAAAGTTAGTTTAGAAATTATTGTAACGATACTTCATGAATTGGCTAATTTTACGTTGTACTAACCTACTCAACTCTTCTCCTTTATCCAGACTTGAGAATGACCGTGTGAGCGAGGATCACACATGCTGAGTTGGATTTAAATGGAGAAACGTGGTGAGTAGAGACGGAGTCACAATTTAAACTTTATGATTTCTAAATTTTAGAATAGCGACATCAAGTGTTAGTAACAGGATTCTGATTTTATATACATACATACATACATATATATATTGAATTCAGATGATCTTATATGTCCATTTCTAAATCCGATCCTACCAATGAAAATTCATATAATCGATCCCAACTTATTTAGGATTGATCATAACTATTACATTTTGTTTGAGTAGTGTGCTTCAAAGTATCTTTTTTTTATTGATAAGATTTTCTTTTAATAAAAGGTTTTGCCACAAAACAAAATTGATTGACCTAAAAGCTGAACAAATAATTATACATTTATCAAAGAAAGGGAATATTCTTTTTAAAAGAACCATAAAGAATATAAATTATTGCATACAGCTGTGCTCTCATAAAATTTATCTTTAATCACCAAGAAAAAAAAATGAAATTAATTTTTGATGTGTTTGCTTTCTTTTCTCTCCCTTTAATAAATTCTTTTTTCATTTAAAATAAAAATTATGGATTATAGAGGGATGATCGGAATTTCTCTATTCTTAATCAGAAATTTCGAATTTGAACCTTTAAAAATTAAAAAAAAAAATTGTTGGGAACATCGCCTCCAAAAATAGGAAAAAGGGTTCGAAATATACCTAAATTTTGGCGAAATCTTCTTTAACACGTCTCAATTTTGCGGGAGTCTTATGACCACCCTCGACTATTTATAACCATGCTCTTGTGACATATATTTGGATCACTACATAAATACACGCACACTGAGCGAGTAAGTGTCTGAAGTGATCTAATTGAACAAATATATATGCCACAGAAATACGGTAATAAATAATCGAAGAGAGTCATATAGGACCCTTACAAAGTTAAGACATGTTATAACAAATATCGCTAAAATTTAAATATATTTCTTAACTCTTTTTCTCCAAAAATAAGTCTTATATTATCGAATTCTAATATCAATATCAAATGGAAAACCTAAAAAAAAATAAAAATTATTGTATAGTGGAGCAACAAAAAGATGACCAAGTACATGATACGGACATTGAAAATTTGAAACTAGTTTGGTATTATTATTTTTTAATTAAAAAATAGAAAAGATATTGTTTCTTTATTTGATTATCAACTCCTTAATCTTTATAGGATAATAAAATTAAATAATCTAAATATTAATTTACTAAAAAATATATTATTTAAATTAACATTGTAGGACCAACTTCACGTGAACATCAAACTCACTTGCATGAGAAAGTCAGCCCTATCCACCTCTTCATATAGTTCTTTCCCTAGGCAAATATTTTATTGGGAAACGTGTCCGAAATATACCTAAAAACTTTCACGGTCACGAAATTTATTGTAAAACGTCTCAATTTTACGAGAATTCTATGCCCCTCGATCATTTATTATTATATTTTTATGATATATATTTATCCAGCTAAATCACTTCAGATCATTACGCATTAGTGTGTGTATATATATGCAGTGATTCAGCTGAGCAAATATATATTACAGAAATACGATAATAAATAATCGAAGGGATCATAGGACCCCCACAAAATTGAGACGTATTACAATAAATTTTGTCAAAGTTTCTAACCGCAACCCTACTTGGTTAGATAAATATTTTTGACGAAATTTATTGTAATACGCATCAACTTTATGGAGGTTCTATGACCTCCTCGATTATTTATTACCATATTTCTGTGGCATATATTTATCCAGCTGGACTACTTCAGACTCTTACGCGCCAGTGCGCGTGTATACACACAGTGTTTCAGCTGAGCAAATATATGTCACAGAAATATGATAATAAATAGCGAGGGGATCATAGGACCCCCACAAAGTTGAAGCGTGTTACAATAAATTTCATCAAAGTTTCTAACCGCAACCCTACTTGGTTGGATAAATATTTTTGACGAAATTTATCTTAACACGCCTCAACTTTATGGGGGTCCTATGACCTCCTCGATTATTTATTACAGTATTTTTGTGGCATATATTTATTCAGTTGGACCACTTCAGATCCTTACGCGTCAGTGCGCGTGTATGCACTTAGTGGTCCAGCTAGATAAATATATACCACAGAAATACGATAATAAAAAATCGAAGAGATCATAGGACCCGTAAAGTTGAGGCAATGTTATAGCAAATTTCATCAAAGTTTCTAACCGAAACTTTCGGCGGAAGATTATACTATTTATACAAGTTTAAAATATTTTTCATGTATATATAGTAGATGTTAAACCTCCTTCGATTAATTTTTTTATCATATTTTTCAATTTTGAATCCACTCAATTAAGATATTGGTTCCGCTGTTGATGTCAGAGATGGAGCTATAATAATAACCACAAGTTCGACAGAATATAATAGTCTTATCTAAAACCTTGTATTTATATTAAAAATATATATTGAAATAATTTTTTCAAAACTCAGTAAGTTAAAAAAAATATATATATATTCTGTTTTCACCCTAAATTATATACGAAATTGCTGAGACATACCCGAATTTTAGGAGGGTCCTATTACCCCTGAACTAATTAAAATCGTATTTTTGACAACCTTAGTGTCTACGTGGTATATACGTGGCACATCAGTGAATCAACACACTGAAGGTCCACGTAGGCACACGTATGTGCCACATAGGCACTAAGGTTGCCAAAAATACAGTTTTAATTAGTACAGGGGTAATAAGACCCTCCTACAATTCGGGTATGTCTTAGCAATTTCATGTATAATTTAAGATAAAACTGTTAAAAAAAATAAAATTCAGCATTTATAAACTAAAAATTTTGATTTCGCCTCTAATCGTAACCCTACTTGATTGCATAAATATTTCTTGAACCTTCCCAATTTAACATTAAACAATTAAAAAGAATAATTTAATAACAAAGCTAATCTAGGTACTCCAATTGCTTTAAAGAGACTTGGAAATTTTTTTGTATAAATTCAACAAACATAAAAGCATTACAATATATCATACTATATATTACAACTTCCAAACTCATCTTCTTTTTCATTTTTCTAACATGAATAATTTCTTCAATTCTCAATATTTACATAAACATCAATCTATATTGAACCACAACAAAAAGAGGTTAACTCAAGAACAAGTCAAGAGGTTAGAAATAAGTTTTGATTCAACAAAGAAACTTGAGCCTGAGCAAAAACTTCAACTTGCTAAAGAGTTGGGTGTTCCTCCTAGACAAATTGCTATTTGGTAAGTACTCAATACCCTCGAACTATGGTCAATGTTGCTACGATACACTCCAACTTCACGGGGATCCTATTGCCTCCTGAACTCAATTTTAACGTATTTTTGTTATCCTTTTATGCTGACGTGACACCTTGATTACATAAAACTACTATTTGGTAAGTAAATATTAAATTGTACATTATAAAAAACAAAAGTTAGCAAGGAAATTCGCGAAAAAAAGATTCAAAATATACTTAAACTTTGACGAAAATCATTGTAACACGCCTCAACTTTACCGGGTCCTATGACCCCTTAGATTATTTATTACCATATTTTTCTGGCACATATTTGCCCAACTAGACCACTGCGTGAATACACGCACGCTGAGCGCGTGCGTAACGGTTTCAAGTGGTCCAGCTAAGCAAATACATACCACAGAAATACGGTAATAAATGGTCTAGAGGGTTCATAGAATCCCCACAAAGTTAAAGCGTGTTACAATAATTTTTGCCAAAGTTTAGATATATTTCGAATCTTTTCTCCCGAAATTCATAGTAAATCTACGACTTAACTTGGATTAGCCAGAGACGGTGTTACTATATTAGATACGGGTCCGGATGAACCCAATAGCTTCTACTTAGAAAATATATTTGTATTAGAAGGACTATTTAATTGCCAACACAATAAAGAGATAAGCATTTAGTACCCCGAACTATGGTTAAAGTTGCTACGCATATTTTAACTTCATAGGAATTCTATTACCTCATGAACTCAATTTTCTCTTATTTTTGTTACCCTTTTATGTTGATGTGTCACCTTTATTAGATAAAATGAGGACCACATCAAAGGTGCTACGTTAGCTAAAAAGGTTGATAAAAGATGCCACGTCAGATAAAAAGTATGACGAAAATAAGCAAAAATTTAGTTTTAATGGGTAATAGGACCTCCGTAAAGTTGAAATGTGTCGTAGCAAATTTGATCATAATTCAGTATCGCTAACAAAATTTTTCGATAACTTGTTAAATGGGGTTAATCAGAGACGGTGTTACTATATCAAATACCGGTCCGAATGAACCTAGTAGCTTTTACTTAGAAAATATATTTGTATTAGAAAACATAAGTTCGATGGCAAATTATATTTCTTTATCTTAAGCCGGGGGTCTATCAGAAACAGCCTCTCTACTTCTTCGGAGGTAGCGATATGGACTGTGTACATCTTACCCTCCCCAGACCCCACTTTATGGGAATACACTGAGTGTGTTATTGTTGTTGTTGGCAAATTAAGAACCCATAGACTAAACCTCTAAGCTCTTTTTCTTGACTTCAATTGAACAACCTTCTCCATCTTCGCTTTGCGAGTCTGAGATTTTTGTTGTTTAGTGACAGAAGTTGTCTGGCGTTAGCAGTGACTGAGCCAGGATCGTCATTGAATGGAGTCAAAACATAGTGAAGTACTAAACACATGGAGAAGCCTAGAAGACTCAACATCTAGTACATGTATATAGAGTAAAGCATCTAGAATCTCCTGAACTATGACCAGATTTGCTACGACACACTCAACTTCATGCGGGTCCTATTACCTCCCTGAACTAAATTTTAGCGTATTTTTGTCAACTTTTTTAGCTAACGTAACACCTTTTGTCAACCTTTTTAGCTGACGTGGCACCCTATGAAGTTGGGTTGTGTCGTAGCAACTCTGGTCATAGTTCGAGGGGTACTAGATGCTTATCTCATATATATACATAATTTTTAAACCTTTAGGAAAAGTGTAATTTTTTACCGAAAGGGTATCAATTGACTCCCTCTAGGATAAGAGTGGGTCCAACGCGACGTTGGTGTTGATTTCTATTTTCTTATTTGTTTTAGTGGTGTAGCTGTCTCATCTGAAAGTTTAAGTTGTTGTTAGAAAACACGTACGTCTCTTTATTTACTTAATTATGTTTTCAACAGGTATCAGAACAGGCGAGCTAGATGGAAAAACCTCTAAGCTCTTTTTCTTAAATATTCGACTTCAATTGAACAACCTTCTCCATCTTGGCTCCGCGAGTCTGAGATTTTTGTTGTTTAGTGACAGAAGTTGTCTGGCGTTAGCAGTGACTGAGCCAGGATCGTCATTGAGTCAAAACATAGTGAAGTACTAAACACATGAAGAAACCTAGTAGACTCAACATATAGTAAATATATAGAGTAAAGCGTCTAGTACCTCCTGAAGTATGACCAAATTTGCTACGACACACTCCAGCTTCATGAGGTCCTATTACCACCTTGAATTAAATTTTAGCGTATTTTTGTCAACCTTTTTAGCTGACGTGACACCTTTTGTCAACCTTTTTAGCAGACGTGGCACCCTATGAAGTTGGGTTGTGTCGTAGCAACTCTGGTCATAGTTCGAGGGGTACTAGATGCTTATCTCATATATATACATAATTTTTAAACCTTTACGCACAGTGTAATTTTTTACCGAAAGGGTATCAATTGACTCCATCCCGGATAAGGGTGGGTTCAACGCGACGTTGGTGGTTGATTTCTATTTTCTTGTTTGTTTTAGTGGTATAGCCTTCTCATCTGAAAGCTTAAGCTGTTGTTAGAAAACACGTACGTCTCTTTATTTACTTAATTATGTTTTCGACAGGTATCAGAACAGGCGAGCTAGATGGAAAAACCTCTAAGCTCTTTTTCTGAAATATTCGACTTGAATTGAACAACCTTCTCCATCTTGGCTCCGCGAGTCTGAGATTTTTGTTGTTTAGCGACAGAAATTGTTTGCCGTTAGCAGTGACTGAGCCAGGATCGTCATTGAATGGAGTCAAAACATAGCGAATTAACAAACACATGAAGAAGCCTAGTAGACTCAACATATAGTACATATAGAGAGAGTAAAACATCTAGTATCCCCTGAACTATGACCAGATTTGCTACGACACACTCAACTTCATGAGGGTCCTATTACCTCTCTGAACTAAATTTTAGCGTATTTTTGTCAACCTTTTTAGCTGACGTAGCACCCTATGAAGTTGGATTGTGTTGTAGCAACTTTGGTCATAGTTCGAGGGGTACTAGATGCTTATCTCATATATATACATAATTTTTAAACCTTTACGCACAGTGTAATTTTTTACCGAAAGGGTATCAATTGACTCCATCCCGGATAAGGGTGGGTCCAACGCGACGTTGGTGTTGATTTCTATTTTCTTGTTTGTTTTAGTGGTATAGCCTTCTCATCTGAAAATTTAAGTTGTTAGAAAACACGTACGTCTCTTTATTTACTTAATTATGTTTTCAACAGGTATCAGAACAGGCGAGCTAGATGGAAAAACATCTAAGCTCTTTTTCTTAAATATTCGACTTCAATTGAACAACCTTCTCCATCTTGGCTCCGCGAGTCTGAGATTTTTTTTGTTTAGCGACAGAGTCTGAGCCAGGATCGTCATTGAATGGAATCAAAACATATTGAAGTACTAAACACATGAAGAATTCTAGTAGACTCAACATATAGTACATATAGTGTAATTTTTTCCCGAGGGGATATCAATTTGACTCCCTCCCGGATAAGGGTGGCATTGACTCCCTCCCGGATAAGGATGGCTCCAACGCGACACTAGTCGTTGATTTCTATTTTCTTGTTTGTTTTAGTGGTATAGTCGTCTCATCTGAAAGTTTAAGTTGTTGTTAGAAAACACGTACGTCTTTGTTTACTTAATTATGTTTTCAACAGGTATCAGAACAGGCGAGCTCGATGGAAGAACCAAAGCCTTGAACTTGACTACAATGCACTTCAACTCAAGCTAGACACTACATTAGCTGAGAAAAAGCAAATAGAAAAAGAAAATGAACTTCTAAAAGTTGAATTGAAGAAAGTAAATGAGATGTTAATTGCCATTAAACAAGCTCAAATTCAAAATGAATTAACACAAAGAAGTTCAAGTTTTCAAGAAGATGTTAGTTGGTCATGGGTGAATAATAATAATAATAACATTAATAATGATAATGATAGTGAGTCTAATTTGCCACTTGATGAATTTTATGCTTGTATGAAAGACATGTACAATGTGTACTAAACCGCCAGGTATGCGCGGGGTTCGGAGAAAGGTGATATGTGAAAGACATGTACTATGTGAATATTGGAAAAAATTTATATGTATCTTTATGTCTATATCAAACTAATGAATGCAAGCCGCGAATCGCGTTTTTCAGATACACGTTTATTATTTAATGAAAAAATGCTCTGTTTCCACACTGAACTATACACGAAATTGCTGAGACACATCCAAACTTTAGGAGGGTCCTATTATCCCCCTGGACTAATTAAATTTTAGGACCCTCCTAAAGTTCGGGTGTGTCTCAGCAATATCGTATATAGTTTAGGGTGAAAACAGCGCATTTTCTCTTATTTAATCATGATTAATTGATATGTTCTTACCCCTGCCTTGTAAAGTTAGAGAGGTTGTTATTACGAAGAGCCATTAGCTCCAAAAGAAAACTACAAAAAGATTGTCATATGTTCCGAAGGATAACTACTACAAGGTATCCTCAGCTAAGTTGCGCGGACTCTTCACTTTCGCTACCGCATCCGTGTTGGATTCTCCAAAATACACTAGTTTTAGTGAATCCGACATGCGTCCGTTAACATATTTGAAAAGTCCGAGCAACATAGATCCTCAGTACCTAAACAGGAATACAAGGCGCCATCTTTGTCAAAGAACGACTACTGTAAGAAGCCATCAGTTCCAAAAGATGACGACAAGAAGGCACCATTCGTTCCAAACTATTACAAGGTTCCCTCATCGTCAAAACAAGAATACAAGGCGCCATCTTTGTCAAAGAACGACCACTATAAGAAGCCATCAGTTCCAAAAGATGACGACAAGAAAGCGCTATATGTTCCAAAAGATAACTACCACAAGATATCCTCAGTGCCTAAACAAGACTAGAAGGTCTGGTGCCCTCTTTGCCAA
Source organism: Capsicum pubescens (assembly GCA_030864215.1). Taxonomy (NCBI): domain Eukaryota; kingdom Viridiplantae; phylum Streptophyta; class Magnoliopsida; order Solanales; family Solanaceae; genus Capsicum; species Capsicum pubescens. The sequence goes on from CM061547.1 coordinate 38,460,995, forward strand.
AGAACGACTACTACAAGACTAGAACCTCATGTTGATATTCGTGATAGTACTCGACTGTTGATGTTCTCAACGAGGGCAAGAAGATGTGTGAGATTTTTCAGGCCGATATTCTGCTTGAAAAGTTCCCACCTTCCTGTAATCATTACAGAAACCAAACCGAAACACAAGAAAGAAAGTGACTCGATCTCTAGAAACTGATCGGTCACATGAGGATTGGGGAGGCAAACCGTCTTCAAAGATGAGATGAAATCTCTCTCTTTGACGGACGCTCACAACTTAACATCACAGCCAAGCATATATTCTCGCTCGAATAGTAGCAAAGTTCCAAGGCGCTTCTGGCAGAAAGCACTTCTCGAAATAAGCAGATTTTGAAAACTTGATCAAACAAGTAAATGTAGTAGAAATGAAGCAGCAAACATATTACCAGCAGCACCAGATTATATTCGTTCACGCTTTACACAGCGCGAATAGGTTAAACGCCCCATAAACTATCATTTTTTGCAAGCTTCGTACCTAAATTATTGTGTGTTCTTGTTACCCCCGTGAGCGATAACTCCCTTTAGATTTAAGATGAGTCTACCGGGCACGATGAGTTCACGGTGGTTCAAGGGATTCTGTAAACTCCTAATAGTTTTAGTATGAAACTCGCAAAGTGGTGATAGTTTACGAGTTTTTCAATCTTTTTCTTACTGCTGCAAGCTTCACATTATGTATCGGAGACAAACCATGCAAAAAGAAGGCATTTCAGATCAAAGCGACTTCCCATTACGCAATGCATGAGATCTCTCGACTAGTCTGTCGAATTAAAAAGGAAAAGGGAAGTCCCGTGCACTAAGCTCCTGGTATGCATAGGGTTCAGGGAAGGACCGGAACCACAAGGGTTTATGTGCACAACCTTACCCTGCATTTCTGCAAACGGTTGTTTCCACAATTCGAACAAGTGACCTCCTGGTCGCAGCAACTTTACCAGTTACGCCAAGGCTCCTCTTGGCGACTAGTCTATCAAATACAAACTCATAATCGACAATAATGACAGATTTCATTTTGGAATTCAAGGTCTCTCCTACACAAATTAGTAGGTACAACAGAACAAAATTGGCAGTTCAATGTGTTTTTAACTTGCCATGTGATCTCAGTCTTTTACTTGTTCATTAGCCCTATGCTGCTCGGACTCTTCAAAAATGTCGACCAGTGCGTATCGAATTTGGGCGTATCGAATCCTCCAAAAGTGGTACATTTTGTAGTATCCAACAGGGGTGCGACAACTTTTTTAGAGAATCCGAGCATATAGATTTAAACGAAAATTTTCCAGCTATACCACATCACAAGTTTCCGTTTTAGTGTTGGCATGTGCTTCAGAAGCAGAATTCAAGCTTCACAAGTCTGTGTCTTTCGAGCTTCTTTATGTATCCGAGGCAAATCGAGCAAAAAGAAAACATTTCAGATCAAAGCGACTTCCCGTTACGCAATGCATGAGAATATCCCATGACTAGCGATACAAAAGGGCAGTCCGGTGCACTAAGCTCTCGCTACATGCGAGGTCCAGAGAAGAGCTAGACCACAAGGGTCTATTGTACGCAACCTTACCCAGCATTTCTGCAAGAGGCTGTTTCCGCAGCTAGAACCACCGACTCCAGGTCACATGACAACAACTTTACCAGTTATGCCAAGGTTCACCTTCACGACTAGTCTGTCAGTACAAACTCAAAATCGACAGTAATCACATATTTCGTTTTAGTATGTGTGCAGTATATTTCAAGATTTCTGTTACACAAATTAGTAGGTACAGCAGAACGATATCGGCAGTTCAATGTGTTTGTAACTTGCCATGTGAGATTAGCCTGTAAAATTACAACTTATTGCATGTTTATAAATCAATAAATTGCTGTAACTACGATTATACTGTTATGTGTAGGCGCTAAAGCGGAGAAGATGATATATTACGAGGATTGCTTACTAACTATAATCAACAACGACCATTTTGCTGATACGAGTGCCTTTGACAGAACGACTTGAGCCTTCCTAGTGCTTCTTCAAGAGAAGACGGATCCGCGGCAAAGGTTATCCTAATCCAGTTCTTCAGACCCACAGCAAGACCTGCAAAACGTTTCGTTCAGATGAAATCACCTTGTTATAAATGCTTATTCGTTCAAATTTCCTAACGATTGTTATTAGGACTCTTCAAAAATACTTTCAACTGTGTGCCGGATCCTCCACAAGCTATGCCTTTTTGGAGGATCTGAAATGAATGCAGCATCACTTTTGGATAGTCCGAGCAACGTAGCTGATCTTCTCGTGTCTACATTATGGCTTTACTTTTTCAAGAATCGTTGTTTTTAACTCGGTTGTTAGTTCTTACCTGCTACTTCGTCTGAGGTAGTGGTATGGACTGCGTACATTTTACCCTCCCCAAACCCCACTTTGTCGGAATACACTAGGTATGTTATTGTTGTGGTTAGTTCTTACCTGGAAGAAGTATAACGGATTCCTCTTTTGCCAGTTTGAAACAGAAGTCGATATCGTCACTAATGTCTGTCAAAAGTGATAGATTCAGCTTCACCTGCACATATTAGAGAAAAAAAAAATTACGAAGGCAGCATATCCAAGATGAATGTATCGGTTTGTGATTTCTCTCACTGCTTACCATAACGGCCATTGAGCCTTCTGGTTTATGTGGGCAGCTAATACAAGGAATCTCCTTTATCTTTTCGCAACAAATGTCTGCCGTCCACTTCAACAAGTTAATGGTCTTCCTGAAGAAAACGTCTTCAGTTTGCTGAATAATGCGAGGGACAGCCGCCTACACATCAATGGTTGCTAGTATCAGGTAAACGACTAGCGTAAAACTCAGAAACGCCGTACTAACTGCATTTTTACGACGTAAGCATAAGTCGAAGACGCCTTAATCCTTTACCTTTGACGAAGAATATAAGGGATAAGAAGCAAACCTGTATAAAGGTGGCAGGACCTCCGCAAATGTCACAATACTTCTTAATACGCTCGACAAACTGAAAATAATTCCATCCATAAGTCGGTAAAGACAGAACGTGAAGATAGATTTTTAAGTCATAATTGGAGTTAATTGATTCCAAGTATACAAACCTTCGGGTTTTTGAAGGTGCCATTGGGATCATTTGTAACGAGCCAACCGAGGCGCCAGCCAGGGACTAACCATCGCTTAGACAAAGAACCGAGAGTAAGCACAGGAGCAATGGCTCCGAAAACTCCCATTGGTACAAATGGTTTAGCCCCAAAAGCAAGATGACCATATACTTCGTCGGCGATCACGATGGTCCTAAGCTTCTTTGCAGTCTCCGCAATCTAATATTAACACACAAAAAATACGCTCAGAACTAATACGGAATGCGAAAAGAAAATAAATGTAATAGTAATAGTATCTCAGGTTCAAATACGAGCGATGGCAAGAAGCTACAGGTCTTTTCTCTCATCTATCCAAGCCTTGGTGGATAGCGTCACCCGATACACGTACTGGAGAAGGTAAGCATGTATCCCATGGAATTAGTCGAGGTGCACACAAACTGGCCCCGACACCAACAACAATAACATTACCCAATATAATCCCACAAAGTGGGGTCTGCCGAGGATAGAGTGTACGCAGACCTTACCTCGACCTCAGCGGTAGAGAGAGGCTGCTTCCCATAGATCCTTGGCTCATGAAAAAATAGTCCAAAGCAGTTCGGGAAAGAAGGTCCGGACACCATGGTTTAAAAAAAAAAAAAAAGATAGCAAAAGTTGTGTGGAAAAGAGCGGTAAGGACGACCTGTTGAAGATGCTGGTAACTATAAACGTTCCCACAAGGATTCCCAGGATTTATAACAACTATCGCGATAGTGTTACGATCTGCCAGAGCTTCGACAGCATTGAGATCAACCTCCCATCCCTTGTCTGGAACGAGATCAAAGTATCGAACTTCGATGTGTCTAAATGCAGCACAAAGTGCATAAATTGGGAAACCAGGCCTCGGTAGCAATATGTTAGCACCAGGACGAGCCAGAATCGACAATGCTGTTTCAATAGCTTGGGTGCAACCAGCTGTGACATAAACATCATCTGCACATAACTTGTCCGGAAGATCACGCGACAAATAATCTGCAATCGCCCTGCTCGATGAAATATATGCAACAACAGATTAGAACAAAGTAACCAACTAGTAAAACATAAGAATAGAGTTACTTCATCAAACATTTAGACAACATCTTGTTTTCCTAAAACGTCAAATACTTTGAAACGGATTCAGAAAAAACTACTAACGTTTGGGAGCGAAGGGAGTAACAAACATGGATGCCACACACATTAACAAGAAAAGTTCATATTTTGCCGAGTTTAACTTCTACACACTGACATTACACTAACATTGTGAATGAATATTAGACTATCGGGCCACCGGAAAGACAATCACTCCTACATGTAACCAACAACAACATACCCAGTAAAATCCCACAATTTACGTCTGGGGAGGGTAAAGTGTACGCAGACCTTATACCAGTCCTACGTGTAACTATTCATAATAATGAGATTAGTAACCTTGAAAATAAGACGGATTATCTGCTACAACAGGTTAAATTATACTAATATTAAAAAAAGGTTAGATTGTCGGTGTATATATATGTTAAATCATATTTTTCCTAATCGTATATGGTTGTAAGTATTAAAAAGACGGAGAATCAAGGTTCAAATTCCAACAAAGACAAAAACACATGGTGATTCACTTCCATGTGTCGAAGTCTTTATGGATAGAGTTACTTACCTGTATTAGTGGGAGGTAGCTAAGTTGCTCGGACTCTCCAAAAATGTTGCCTCACCCGTGTCGGATCCTCCTAAAACGCACTACTTTTGAAGGATCCGGCACGCACCCGCTGACATTTTCGAAGAGTTCGAGCAACATAAGTAGCGGGTACCTTGCGGAATTAGTCAAGTTGCATGCAAGCTAGCCCCAATAACACAGTTATTGCACTCCCTCTGCTTCAATTTGTTTGTCTAGCGTTCCTTTTTAGTCCGTTAAAAAAAAGTCTCTTTCCTTTTTTGACAACTCTTTCGTTACAACTTCTCACGAGATTAAAGCACATTTTTATACATTCAACATATCTATAGTTTAAAACCGTTCAAATACCTTTTTGATTGTCTAAATTTCCATGTCAAGTCAAAACCAGACAAACAAATTCGGACGGAGGGAGTAGTATTTAACCGGGCTAACTAACTAATTAGCACCCCTCATCAGTGTACCCGACCCAATAGCTATTTCCAACCGTTTGAAAAAGGGAATACATAAATGAAAGCAGTAACAACAACGAAATAATGCAAGATGGAAAACATTCAGCAACAACAACAAAATAATGAGATAACCGAAGCACAAACAAACACAAGTGACAACCGTACCCTCAACCGCGTCGAGATAAGAGAGACTGTTTACTATAGACCCTCACTTAAAAAATCATTTCAAAGCAATTTGAAAAAGGGGATACAGAAATGAAAGCAGTAACAACAACGAAATAATGCCAAATAGAAAACAGTACCCACCGGGTGGACCGACAGCCAAACTTTTGGTGCTCCGGCACCCATTACATTCGATGCGGATTAGGTATAATTATATAAAAAAAATGTATAAAATCTGATAAAAGATTTAGAAAAGCACTCAGTAAGCCAAGAAGATAGCTGGGTGTTTTAGTTTCCAGGCGGAACTTTAACCTTAAAGTTTAGGACGTCAATATGTGTGTTCGAACCTTTCCTGCACCCACCACACCTAAATTCTGAGTCCGCCGTTGTTAACACAACATACAGAAAAAAGAATAGTAACAACAACGAAATAATGCTAAAATGGAAAACAGTACACAACATAAAGAAGAAAGAACAATAACAACAACAAATTAACATGACAACCGAGGCACAATCAAACACAAGTGAAAACCAAAATCAAAAAACTAATGCTAAAATGGAAAACAGTACACAACATACAAAATGAAAGAACAATAACAACAACAAATTAACACGATAACCGAGGCACAATCAAACACAAGTGAAAACCAAAATCAAAGAACTAATGCTAAAATGGAAAACAGTACACAACATATAAAAAGAAGAGTGAAGTATCTAGTACTCTTGAACTATGACCAAATTTGCTATGACACACTCCAACTTCACAGAGGTCCTATTACCCTGAACTGAACCGAACTCAATTTTAGCGTATTTTTGTTACCATTTTGCGCTGATGTGGCAGCTTTTGTCAATGTTTTTAGCTGAGGTGGGCTCCATTTATATGTAATAAAGGTGTCGCATCAGCACAAAAGGGTGCCTAAAATACGCTAAAATTAAGTTCAGGGGTAATAGAAACTCTGTGAAGTTGGAGTGTGTCGAAATAACTTTGGTCTTAGTTCGAGGGGTACTGGATGCTTGTTTCTAAAATGAAAGAACAGTAACAACAACAACAAAATAATACGAAATGCTTATCTCTAAAAAAAAGAACAGTAACAACAGCAAAATAATACGACAATCGAAGCACAAACAAACACAAGTAACAATCAAAATCAAAGAACAAGACACTACAAGTCTATTGCTACTGCAAACAACATCTTAAAAAAAAAAAAGACAAAGTAAGGTGAGAGTACATTACTTTCTTGTTTGAGGAAGACCAACAGTAGGTGAATAACCATTGAATTTGTGTGAACCAAGTGTTTCAAGAACAGCATCATGTGCAACATCAGGTGAATGAAAACAAGAATATGCTGTTGGATCACCCATTCCTAATGATATCACTTTCTTCTTCAACATCTTCTTATTATTATTCACATTTTCTTCATTTTCTGTATCTACATTTGCCATTAACAATCCAAGAATCCCTTTGATTGTTATGTTGTTTGGTGTTTCCATTTCTACTTGGTTGTTAACTCCGTCAATTACTAAATTGGCATCCATTGGAACTACACTGAAAAAAAATTGTTAAGTTTGGTTTGTTAATTTGTGTGTTATATAAATAGAGAGAAAGAGACAAAAAATGACAGAACAAAAACATGAATGCTTTAAAGGCCACATGTTTTACTTTTAGTGCTTGTTCGGTATTCGAAACTCACTGATCTGACTAATCTGAATTCACGTTACTAGTCCAACTAAGTTGAATTACTTTTAAAAGTCGAAAAGCCTTTGTTAAATACTCTCTCCATCCCATTTTACTTGTCCCAAATTGGGATGGCACAACAATTAAGAAAAATAATAAATAACATGGTTAGTTTACCAAAGTACTCCTATTAAATGATGTTTATATTTTAATTTACAGAAAAGGTAATTAATGCAAAGGGTAAAACATGGAAAGAAAAGTTTGTCTTATCTTGATAAGTAAAATGGGACATCAACTTAGCCAATTTGGGACGGTAAAATGGGACGGAGGGAGTATGTTTTAACGATACTTATCCAGTTTGAATATCACTGGATAAATTACTTGTTTGGTATTTGAAACTTACCTATCTGACTAATCTGAATTCACGTTATTAGTCCAACTAAGTTGAATTACTTCTAAAAGTCGAAAAGCCTTTGTTAAATATGTTTTAACGATACTTATCCAGTTTGAATATCACTGGATAAATTACTTATTTGGTATTCGAAACTCATTGATCTGACTAATCTAAATTCATGTTATTAGTCCAACTAAGTTGAATTACTTTTAAAAGTCGAAAAGACTCCATTAAATATGTTCAATAATACTTATCCAGTTTGAGTATCACCGGATAAATTACTTATTTGGTATTCGAAACTCATTGATCTGACTAATCTGAATTTACATTATTAATCCAACTAATTCGAATTTGCTAGGAAGCAACTTCTAGATGTCGAAAATCCTTTATTAAATTTGTTCAACAATACTTATCCAGTTCGAATACCAATGGATAATTTACTTGTTTGGTATGCGAAACTCACTGATCTGACTAATTTGGATTTACGTTATTAGTCAACTAATTCGAATAAAGTAGGATTCAACTTCTAGAAGTCGAAAAGCCTCTATTAATTTGTTCAACAATACTTATCCAGCTTGAATACCACTAGATAAATCATTGGTCTAAATAATCTCGATTCACTTTTCTGGCCCAACTAATTCGAATTCGCTACAAGGCAACTTCGAAAAGTCGAAAAGCCTCCATTATATCTGTTTAACAATATTTATTTAGTTTGAATATCACTAGAAAAATTACTTGTTTGGTATTTGAAACTCACTGATCTGACTAATCTGAATTTACGTTATTAGTCCAACTTATTCGAATTCGCTAAGAAGCAATTTTTAGATATCGAAAAGCCTACATTAAATTAGTTCAATAATACTTATCCAGTTTAAAAATTACTGAATAAATTATTCATTTATGCTCATTTATCCTTTCTAGAAAATATTGAGTACTCATTATCTAATCCGCTTTTTAAAGCATTAAATTTATTACTCCATCTGTTTCGAAAACTTTTATATTATCAAAAATAGTGCATCTTTAACTGTTTATTTTGCTAAACATATAACAGTAGATGTTGAGCCTCCTTCGATTAGTTCGTATGTTTACTTCTGAATCCCTCAATGAAAAAAATTCTAACTCCGCAACTATTCGAACGAAACCTCTAAGTAAAAGGTGGCTTCATTTCTGATTACGAGTTACGAAGGAATTTCAATCATCTCATCGCAGTCGAGACTTTAATTTTGCATGGATGGGTTTCAACTAAAAAAAAATAAAAAAAAATCATATTCTAAGTGGGTCCCATTTTGTTACTTGTCAGATCTGTGAATATGGGACCCACCCAATACTAGGAAATTGTCCTAATGCTTTAATGCTATGTGGTTATAAGTTCCCCACGCGCCAAGATGAGAGCTATATATATTTGTTTTTTATTTATTATTTTTTTATGTTTTTTAGTGGTGTTGAAAATTATTTCTTTTTGTGAAAAGAATTGACCAAATATTTTTTAAAGAAAAAATTGAGTTGTGAGAAAATTATCAAAATATATTAGTGTCTTTTTCAAATTTGGAAATTTTCTTTAAAGTTTGTATATATATATATATATATATATATATATATATATATATATATATATATATATATATATATATATATATATATATATATATATATATATATTACTTTGATGTTTTAAATAGCATGGAAGACTCAATTAGGCAATTTTAAGTAGGGGTGTGCATCGATCGGTTCGATTCGGTTTTATATATTATCGGTTCGATTTATTAGTTTTTGATTTTTAAATATGCTAAACCAATAACCAAATCAATAAGATATTTTTTTATTGATTTTTGGTTTATCAATTTTTTAGTCATTAATGGTTCGATTTTCGATTTAACCGATAAGAAATTACTCATATAATAGAAATATAATAGTAACTAACATGACAAAAAATCGAATCTTAATTGATACAGATTTAATAATTAATTGATCTCATTAATATTGAAGGGGTTACAGCTGTATATATAGAGAACTGAAGAATAACTAATTACAGAATAACCCAGATGTATTTAATAATTATATATGTAGTCTATTATCCCCCCGCAAGCTGATCAGCGGTAACGAGGGGCAGCTTGGAGCAGAGAGACTGAAAAGGCTGTAACGGAAGAGGCTTGGTGAGAATATCAGCAAGCTGGTCAGTAGATGGGACATAGTGCGTGGCCATCGCTCCTGCAAGTACCTCATCGCGAACAAAGTGACAGTCAGACCCAACATGCTTCATACGATCATGAAGGACTGGATTTTTGGTAACACAAATAGTGGACTGATTGTCACAATAAATCTGTGGTTTCGTCGGGGGAATGCCAAGTGCATCCGTAAGGTATCGTAACCACATGGCTTCAGCAACACCCGCAGCCATGGCACGATATTCTGCTTCTGTGGAGGAACGGGACACTCGCGTTTGCTTCTTGGTGCACCAGGAAATCAGATTTGGTCCCATCATAACAATATATCCAGTAGTGGACTTTCGATCATCTTTGTCGTTAGCCCAATCCGAATCAGAAAAAACAGATATATCAAACGAGCCCTTTTGAAATAAAATTCCACAGTGAAGAGTACCTTGAAGATAGCGCAGAATGCGTTTCAAGGCCTGAAAGTGTTGTTCTGTGGGAGCATGCATTGATTGGGAGACTCGATTGACTGCATATTGGATGTCCGGACGAGTAACAGCAAGATAATGAAGTCCACCGACGAGGCTCCGATATAGTGTAGGATCGGCAAAGGGAGTATTCGGCCCTGGGGATTGGCGGACTGCCATGGGAGTGACCGCGGGTTTGCAGTCTGTCATTCCAGCCCGATTTAGAAGTTCAAGGGTATATTTTGTCTGATGCATCAATATGGTTCCCGATTTGCGGATGAGTTCGAGGCCAAGAAAGAACTCCAGAGGACCGAGGTCCTTAAGTTTGAAGTCACGATGCATAGCTTCAGTAATTTCAGTGATGAGTGATGACGAGCTGCCTGTAATAACAATATCATCCACATAGATAAGAATGATGACTGTCCCTCGAGAACAGTGAAGGGTGAAGAGGCTGTTGTCATGATGGTAGGTGCGAAAACCAAGACCCTGCAGAAAAGTAGAGAGACGTGTGTACCAGGCACGAGGGGCCTGTTTCAGGCCATACAGTGATTTGCGAAGCTTGCAAACATAGTGAGGACGGTTGGGATTAACATATCCCGGTGGCTGAACCATATAGATTTCTTCCTCAAGATGACCATGAAGAAAGGCATTGCTGACGTCTAGCTGATGAAGCGGCCAATCATAGTGAAGAGCAAGAGACAAGACCAGACGAATAGTCTGTTGCTTAACAACAGGGCTGAAGGTCTCCTTATAATCCACACCATACTCCTGATGATACCCTTTTGCAACCAGACGCGCTTTATAGCGAGAAAGAGATCCATCTGAATTTCGTTTGATGCGAAACACCCATTTGCACCCAATAGACTTTCGGTTACTAGGCAGAGGTACCAAATCCCATGTACGTTGTTCATTCAGAGCCTGAAATTCCTCATCCATAGCTTGGCACCAGAAACTATTTTTGGAGGCTTGGTTGTAGGTAGTAGGCTCAGTTGTGGGATGTGCATCAAAGGGTATTTGAGTGTGGTAGGCTTTGGGTTTGAAGGTACCGGCCTTGGCTCGGGTTGTCATAGGATGAGTGTTGAGTGGAGGGTGATTAGGAAGGGGTGGTGGAGTTGTATGATGCGTGGGCGGGGGTTGGGTGGGGCTGCCGTGGGAGCTGGGATGTGCAGCGGTGGATGGGGTGGCTGTATGTGTGTTAGGAGTATGATGTAGGGAAGTGGTGGGTTGTGTGGCAGTCGGCTGGGTGTTCGGGTGGGAGGTTTGGGGTTTCGGGTGGGTAGTGGTGTAGTGGGGTACCGGGTTAGGTGCCGAGTGAGCCGGAGCATGAGCGTGAGAAAAGGACGGAAATAATGGCACAACGCCAAGTGGATTGGGGGAGTATGGAGTAGAGGAAAGACTTGTGTAAGGAAATTGTTCCTCCACAAAACGAACATGACGGGAAACATATGTTTTCTGAGATACAGGATCGAAACATTTGTAACCTTTGATAGTGGGATGATAGCCTAGAAAGACACAAGGGGTGGACCGAGGTTGAAGTTTATGTTGAGTGTGCGGACGCAACCAGGGATAAACTAGACACCCAAACGGGCGGAGATGGATATAGTCGGGTGGATGATTGTAGAGACGGGCATATGGAGTGGAGTTGGAGAGAGTGTGAGTGGGCATGCGATTTATGAGGTAGTTGGCAGTAGCAAGGGCATCAACCCAAAAGGAAACAGGTAAGGTGGAATCATGGAGGAGCGCAACAACTGTTTCTATTAGGTAACGGTGTTTGCGCTCAGCAACGCCATTTTGTTCAGGGGTATATGGACATGAAGTGTGATGAAGAGCCCCTAGATTTTGAAGAAAAACACCAAATGCATTGTTGACAAATTCTTTGCCATTGTCACTTCGAAAAATTTTGATTTTGGCATTAAATTGATTTTGAACCATTCGGTCAAAGTTTACAAAAATAGTATAAGCTTCGGATTTAAATTTCAGAGGATAAAGCCAAGTGAATTTACTGTAATCATCAACAAAACAGATATAATAACGAAAACCTTGAACAGAAGGAACTGAGGTTGGACCCCAAACATCAGAATGAATTAATTGAAATGGCGCAGTGGCCTTGTGTTCAGACAGTGAAAAAGGTAAACGACAAGATTTAGACACTGAACAGGACTCGCAATGTAATTTTTCTGAAAAATTAAAACCTAAGGAAGATAAAATGGATTTGGTGATGGCGGATGATGGGTGCCCAAGCCGGCGATGCCAGGTTGACGAGAGAATGGCTTGACTCACAACAGACGGAGACCTGGATGGAAGAGTGTATAGCCCATGCTCACAGCGGCCCGTGTACCGCACCCGGTTCGTGGTATTGTCCACTATCTGGAAATTGGTGTCATTAAAAATGAGGGTGCAGTTATTTTCTTTAGTAAAGCGATAAACAGATAAAAGATTGGATGTGAGGGAAGGGACGTGGTGAAGGGTTGAGAGATGAAATTTACCATTTGGGGTATAGACATACCCAGAGCCGGTGTTTGTGATGGGAAGGGATTGACCATTGCCTACTGTAATAGTTTCTGAGCCATGATACGGATGAGGAGCTTGAAGTTGTGAATAATCCGACGTCACATGGGTGTTAGCACCTGTGTCTAGATACCAATCGCCAGATTGAGCGTTTGTGGACGCATGCATCGCCCTTGATCCTCCGGACTGGCTATTTACATTCTGCGAGTCATCATAACGATACCAGCAATTAGCCGCAGAATGGCCCCGTTTAGCACAAATTTGGCACGTCGGAAGATCTCGTGTGGGCATCCGCTGGTTTCCTCGTCCCTGTCCGCGGCCTGACTGGAAGCCGTCCCTCGGTGGAGGCCCGCCTCTGCCTTGCTGCCCGGTGTTTCGACGGTCACCGCCGCCGCTGCCTCGCCCTTGGTTACGGCGATCGTCACCGCGACCCCTGGCCGAGCCTCCGCTGCCAGCCGAGTAAAGAGCCGTGACGCCAGGGGTGGAACTGGCTTCTCCGAGCAGTAATTTGTGTTCCATGTCTAGATTCAATTCTTCTGCATTAAGCCATCCAGACAGTTGATTCAGAGTGATTTCGACAGGCGAGAGGCGAATATGCTGTTTGAGAGAGGAATAGCCAGCCGGAAGACCACGTATCACGGCATTCACCCACGTCTCGTTCAGGAATAATCTCGTTCACAGCATCTAGGTCAGACAGAATAGAGGCCACATCATCAAGGTATTGAGTCATCGTCTTCGTTCCCTTCCGAAGAGTATGCAATTTGTCACGCAACTGAAAAATATGAGCCGTGGACACAGAGTTGTACCTTGTGGCTAGTGCGTCCCAAAGTGAAGCCGATGTGAGAAAACCCCGGGCGTGTTTGTGCACAGAGGGGCTAATAACTGCGAGAAGACAGGCTCGGATCTGAGTGTCTACGATCATCCACGGAAGGTAGTCGGGATTTGGGAGCTTGACGCCGTCCTTCTCGGCTGTCTCGGGCTGCGGCTTCTCCGCACCGTCAATCCATCCGAGCAGCAAGTTGGCTGCGAGGGCGGTGCGGACGTTAAGTGCCCAGGCCGGGTAGTTGTTGTCAGATAATTTTTCGGGGATGAGATTGTGGAGATTCCTGAGCAGTAATTTTACTCCAGACGGTAATTTTGACAGAGGATCAATAACCTTGTCCATGGCGCCGACCTACGGCGGAGGAGGGAGGCCGTGCGGCGTGGTGTAGACGGTGGCGGCGGCGCACACACGTCGGAAAAGAGGAGAGATTAGGGTTTGGGCGGAAGAAGAAACCCTAGCTTTGATACCATGATACAGATTTAATAATTAATTGATCTCATTAATATTGAAGGGGTTACAGCTGTATATATAGAGAACTGAAGAATAACTAATTACAGAATAACCCAGATGTATTTAATAATTATATATGTAGTCTATTATTAATTGAAACCAAAAATCCTACGTGGTGTGTTTTAATTTACAAGAATCTTCAAGTTTTGACTAAATGTGATTAGGAGAAATTAAGAGGTTGTATAATTGAAATAATATATTTGTTAATTTGTAGAAATTAAGAGAAATATATAATAAGTCGTATATATATATATATATATATATATATATATTCTTATTGGGTTATCGGTTTACCCAATAAGAAAAAATCGAACCGAATCAATAACCCAATAAATTTTTTTTATAAAACCATTAAAAAATCTTTAACCCAATAGCCCAATAATAATAAATCAATAACATTTTTATTGGTTCGGTTTATCGGTCGGTTCAATTTTTGCACACCCCTAATTTTACTTGTAATTTTAATGTTTAGGAAGTATTTTAAAAATTCTATCACACTATTTTTTAAATTTAATAAATTAGGCGCCATTAGCTAGTAATGGTACATTATATGTTTTTAGAAATTAATGTTGCGTATAAAAATGAAATTTCCAAATTAGGCTTTAGAAGTTCAAATGAAATTCTCATCTATCCTGGTTTTAGTCGACAGAGTTAACTGATACATATTGCTGGTAAAAAGTGATATGTATTTCGTAAAATTAATCGAGATACATGTAAATTGACCTAGGTTTTTTTATCCAATTCAATAGTAAAAATATGATTTTTAAGTATTTTTTATGATAAATAAAACTAATCATTAAAACAAATCATATTTAAGAGTTTAGTTCGATATGATTTTTAATTTTTTATTTAATTAGATTTGATAATGATAACACTTTTTATGCCATCAATTTATTTTCAGTTATAATAAAAGATAAATCCAATTTATAGCAAGACCAATACAATAACTTTTTTCTTCTTCTTTTTTTTTTTTTAAAAAGACAGCTTGTTATAACATGTTAAATTAAATTGATGGCGTAGTTTTACCGTAACAGTATATGTAACTTAAATTCATTAATAATTTCTAACTTCAAAATCTTTTTTCAGAAGTTAAAAAAAATAACAAACGGTGATACATTATTTCACAAAATTAACATTTTATGACGGAAAACATACCTGTAAATTTGGCTCTCTCTAGAAATACGAAGAACTTTATCGATAAATTCTTTTACACTGTCAGTATATAGAAATTAATAATCAAATTATTATGTAAAAGTGATATTTTTTATAAAATTTTGTGTTGCAAAATGTGTAATATATATAGGAGATGTAATAGTGGCAAAGTTTTCCAAGTTTTTGGATAAATAGATTACATATATGATAGAGAAATGAGTCAGCAATTTTGAACAAACTAAGATAATAGAAGTTCATATAAATACGTTTCTATATATGTTTGTATATGAGGATCAACATAGAAAAATAGTTCCGGGAGGATAAAGTGTACGTAGATTTTATTATTATCTCGAGGAGGTAAGAGGTCGTCCTAGATTGAAGTGTAGCAAATCCAGGTACAAAGAAGAGGAATACATTGTGTACGCAGACCTTACTACTACCTCGGACAGGTAGAGAGGTCGTTTCCGAAAGACCCTGGGTTGAAGTGTAGCAAATCCAGGTACAAAGAAGAAGAATACATTGTGTACGCAGATCTTACTACTACCTCGGAGAGGTGGAGAGGTTGTTTTCGAAAGACCATCGATTGAAGTGTAGCAAATCCAGGTACAAAGAACAGGAATACATTGTGTACGCAGATCTTACTACTACCTCGGAGAGGTAGAGAGGTCGTTTTCGAAAGACCCTGGGTTGAAGTGTAGCAAATTTAGGTACAAAGAAGAGGAATATATAGTGTACGCATATCTTACTACTTTCTCTAAGAGGTTGTTTCCGAAAGATCCTCGAGTGAAGGGTAGCAAATCTGGATACAAAGAAGAGAAACGCGTTGGAGATAATATGGCAACACGGGATAATGTAGAATCTACCATAAAAAATAATGGGAAGGATAAACTGTACGCAGATCTTACCACTATTTCGATCGGGGAGGTAGAGAGGTTGTTTCCGAAAGACCATCAATTGAAGTGTAGCAAATCCAGGTACAAACAAGAAGAACGCATTGAAGATGATATGGCAACACGGGATAGTGCAGAATCTATCATAAAAAATAATAATCAGCCGCAAAATAGTGTGATATCGAATCACAATAAACGATAATAAAGACATATATCTACGACTAAATCCTACGCTACCACACTACGACTCGTGCACGACAATATTCCTAACCGATTAACCTTCTATTATAATGCGCGTTCTCCACATTCCCTATCTAAAACTATGTCCTCGGTAATCTGAATATGTGTCATGTCCTATTTAATCACTTATTTCCAATACTATGAGGGTATTTGGATAGGATTAAAATCTGGTCAAACTAGATTTTAATCATTTTTTTAGTTTTTTTAGGTGTTTGGTAAAATTAAAAAGAGCTTAAAAAAAACTAGAAGTGGATTAAAAAAAAGCAAAAATTGAGAAGCTGGATACCCCAGCTTTTTACTTTTTTGATTAAAATTTTTTTAGGTTTGACCAAAACATTTAACTTTTTATCCCTTATATTTTCTTCTAATTCCAACAATACCCTAAACTTTGTAGCCCTTAATTTTTCTTTTCTTTTTTTTTGCCGCTTTTTTTCATCTTTTTCCTCCAGTTTTTTCTTCATCTTTCTCCTTTATTTTCAGAGAATTCATCATTACATAAGAAAACACTCAAAAATTTTATTGTCAAATCGAGCTTGTGGTAAGTTCTTCTCTATCCGTCCATATAGAATCTCTGCATGTTATTTAAATTTTAAAAATTGATTCTTTTTAATAGTTTGTTTCATTCCTAAAATTTTTTTGTTGTTTACAAGCTTACAATATTACAATATAATACTATATTTATCTAAAAAATATCTTAAAATTTTTATTTTTTAATATTTAAAAATAAAAAAGTAACTTATATTTATAAATTGACCTGGCATAATCACTTTACGTTGAAAGTGTATTTAAATAAAAATTATTTTTGAAGTATTAGAATTAAAAATCATAAATAATTCACGTTATTATGTGTTAACAATTTTAAGAATATTTAAGTCATTTTGACAATAAAAAAGTGATTGACAACACTTGTTTACCAAACACATCAACAGATTTTTTTTCAGTTTTAGCACTTCTATCTAAACACTTATCTGCTTAATTTAAAAGCACTTATTTTAAGCTTTTAATCACTTAAGCTAAAAAACAATTTTTTTAATTCTATCCAAACGGGCTCTATGTGTCATGTAAGTAGAATTGTAGCTTAACGTTCAAGATTGAGATAATCATCCAGTACCCCCTAAACTATAGCCAAAGTTGCTATGACATCCAATACATCCTGAACTCAATTTAAACATATTTTATCACTCTTTTGTGCTGTCGTGACACCGTGAAGTTGGAATGTGTCGTAACAAATTTAATCATATATCACTAGATGTTTTACTCTTAAAGATTCCCACATTACATATAAGGTAAGATTTGAATTGATTTAGAACTTTCTTTCCTAACTAAAATAACGATTTTAATTAATTTCAAAGTTCTAATATTAATAATAACTAAATAATAATTTGAGGAAAATAGTGAAAGGACGATTCTGCCTAAAGAGGAGACTTTTAATGAAAGGCAAAAAGTTCAAATCACTTTTCTAAAGGTTTTCACACTTTTAATGTATTATAGATATCGATAATTATAAAACTTCTATAAGCGTCCTACATATATACATATTCTATACAATATATATATATATATATATATATATATATATATATATATATATAACAATTATACAATAATTGTATAATTTCTATACACATTTAATATAATAATTATATAATTTCTATACAAATTTGATACAACAATTATACAGTTTCTATGCACATCTATATAACAATTATACAATTTATATATGCATTTTATACAATCTTTGGTTGCTACAATTATTTAAATACGTATTTTATACATTTTATTTACACATTCTAGCCAGTTTTTATACATACTAGCTTAGTGTACGTGTTTTGCACGTGTGTCTTTCCTTAATTAAGGTTTATATAAAAAAAATTTATTAAATTATAGCAATTTATATTAAAATAAATATTGTATCTAATTAAACAATATAAGAAAATTATCATATCTCAAATATGTTATTGCATGTTGTGTTTCAATTTATTGTTTCTTTAAAATAAAAAATTAGTTTTTTTAACAAATAAATAAATAAATTAGTTCTTTTTATCAAGATTCACGCAAGTAAACACAGTAATTGCTAATCATTGTCATGTAACTGTCATGCCGTTAAGCTGTTCCACTTAAATATTAATCAATCATACTATTACTGAACCAGTTTAAGACTTTTAGTTTCCTGAGTAGTTGATTTGCTGGTCAATTAGCTTAAATTCAGCCAAAAAAAAAAAAAAGAACCGTTTAATCCTTTAGCTTCTCGCAAACACCAATACATATTTAATGGGCAAGTGAGTTATTTATATCATTCAAAATTAAAAAAATTTATGCGAAATTAAATTTTGATATTAAATTTCTTTGCAAATAAAGTAAAGAGAAAAATTAAACCTGCTCTAAGTCGAAAATGATAAATTAGGGCATTCATGTCCTCCTTCGAAAGAATACACGACAAACAAATTTTATAACAAATCCTAGACCTAATGAATTCTATCCTGAAAAGGATTCTGGAATCAAAAGAAAATTAATTATTCCTCTAATATTAAAAATAGACATGTAATTATTCATTTTCATATTAGTTAATTATTCTTGCACTTTAACCATATAACTAATAATAAAATAATTGGCGCTATTAATTTTTT
This sequence comes from Capsicum pubescens, assembly GCA_030864215.1. Lineage (NCBI taxonomy): Eukaryota > Viridiplantae > Streptophyta > Magnoliopsida > Solanales > Solanaceae > Capsicum > Capsicum pubescens. Next base: position 38,479,825 of record CM061547.1, read on the forward strand.
CGTATTAAATTATTTGTTATTGTTACATTTTGCAATATCTAATTAATAGTTTTCATATTTGTATGTAATTGTCGTACTTTAGCCATAATTATTATGGGAAATTGGTCACACAAACCAAATAGGAGACAAACTTGAGAAAAGTAAAAAAAAAAATTCACGTGAAATAATTTATTTTTAGGATTAAAAGAATCCTAGTTCTAATCCTATATATTTTTGTATTTTAGGATTCCTTAGTTATAGCTTTCTTTCTATGTATTTTTCTTTTACCATATACTTTAGGTTTCCTTAATTATAAATATTAAAGATAATTAGTTAATAATTTAAGAAAATAAGTAAAAAAGTTATTTTATCTATTGCGGAGATTTTTAATGAAGGGCAAAAAGTTCAAATCACTTTTTTTAAGGATTTTTACACTTTTAATATATTATATAGATATATAGATATAGATTATCGATATATATATACATATGGAAAATAGTAGTTGCCAAAATCAGAAATTAACAATCACAATGTTACACATTAGAAGTATTGAGACTAAAGAATTATTGTTCTCTTTATAGTTTGCTTTGTATTATTTTTTTTTTTTGAATGAAATCAAATTGCATATGGTATTAGAAGTATTCTTCGTGCATGTATTAGGTGGAAAAATATAAAAGAAAGAGGAATGTTCCAAAATATTTCCTTAAATAGAATTACAGAAATTTATTTTTATTTAAGGTAAAAAATTTATTGATTTAGAATCATTAAATATTATGATTTTTTTTTATCTAAATCAAATAAAGACTTTAATATAATAATTAATTGATAATAAATTTAGCAAAAATATGAAAAGGCGATTTTATCTTTTCCAGAGTGTTTTAATGAAGGGCAAAAAGTTCAAATTAGGGGTGTGCGTCGATTGGTTCGGTTTGGTTTTGTGTATTATTGGTTTGGTTTATCGGTTTTCGATTTTTAGATATGTAAAACCAATAACCAACCAATAGGATATTTTCTTATCGATTTTCGGTTTATCGATTTTGGTCCTTAACGGTTCGGTTTTCGATTTAACCAATAAGAAAATACTCATAAAATAGAAATAATAACAACTAACATAAAAAAATAAAATCTTAGTTACCGCAAAAATCCTACGCAATGCATTTTAGTTTACAAGAATCTTCAAAATTGAACTGAATGTTAGTTCAAAAAACACAACTGAATCCTTATTGTTGGAAGCTACTAAATGCTTCAAGCTTTCCAATATGATAATACTTGTGCTTTATATTGTGCCTTTATTGCCTGAATAGATAATACTTTATGAATAACCAAATTGTGAATAAGTAGTGTGTATATATATATATCCTAATTCTTTGCCCTACGTCTTTGTCAAAAGCGTCTGTTTTTTCAATAAGATTATTTATTCGTATTGGTGAATTATCTTTAAGGATTTTGATTTCCTTATATATATATAACATAAATAGGGGTAAAAAAAATAACTTAGTGTATAATTATTGGGTTATCGGTTTAACCGATAATCCAATAAGCTAAAATCGAAACCGAACCGTTTACCCAATAAATTTTTTTATAAAATCAATAACCCAATACCGATAACCCAATAGAATTTTTATCGGTTCAGTTTATCAATCGTTCGATTTTTACACACTCCTAGTTCAAATCACTTTTTTAAGGGTGTTCACACTTTTATATTATAGATTTTATATCAATACATCTTTTAAACAACAATGATAAAATTTCTATATACGTCCTTTATAATTTTTGTACATACATCTTATATAGTATAGGTACATATTCTATAGAACAATTAAATATACATCCTTTATAATTTTTGTACATACATCTTATATAGTATAGGTACATATTCTATAGAACAGTTATATTTAATTATTATTTTTAAACGAAAAAAATAAATAAAAAAAAAATGAAAACATTTTTAAAAAATGGTCGAATGATCCAAATTAAAAAAGGCTGAAAAGGATCAATATGACCGAATGACCCAATGTCCATTGATTGGTATTAGTAAAATATAACATAAAAATTCCTGTATTTGCATGAGTAAACTAAATAGCCGAGGGTCTATCGGAAACAGCCTCTTTACTTCCCGGGAGATAGCGATACGGACTGCGTACATTTTACCCTCCCCAGACCCAACTAGGTGGGAATATACTGGGGTTTGTTGTTGTTGTTGTTGTTGCATGAGTAAACTAAACAGCATCGTTCCCTGACAATTGCATCACCAATCTTTTATTTGAGCAACCTTGTGCAAAATGGAATAGCCAAACAACTCTTAATTATTTCATAATGCAATATATATAACTGCAGGCTCATGAAACAAGGTTCACTAAGAAAACGCTGTGGCCAGTTAGTTCCCTACCGCTTAGTGCGCTGACAGTGGAACGGAGGATTAGTTCTGCCAAAACTATAGACAATAGCACCAATTGTGTCATTGGCTAGCAAAACAACCGGACATACCCAAATTTCAGCAAAAACAACCTAACCATAGAAAGAAATCTAAGATGTCACCTTGTGATTGAAGATTTTCGAGTTTGTGCTCTAGTTTGAATTCCAAGAGCCGTCGGTCGATCTTGTTCTCACAGCACTTTGCTTTCGGAGTTCTTGTCCAGTTTGTGCTCTTGTTTGAATTCCAAGAGCCTTCGATCTTGGTTTCACAGCACTTGGCTCTGGGAGTACCTACTTGTTTGGTAATTGCCTTCGTTCCTTCCCACTTGCGCTTCGAGTCCTTGATTGGTTTGTATCCAACATCACCTGTGACCTCGGCAGAATTCAACACCTTACGCGTGGAGACCAGTCTGCCGCTAGACTTCCCTGGCTGCAATTGAAAGAGTTATAAGTGTAGAAATATTGCACAACAGCAGCAACAAAATCGATAAATGACTTTATACAGAAGGTCAGTTATCAAACTGTTGCAGGAGGTGAGGTGGACATAAAACAACGACGACGACATACCCAGTGTAGGGTAGACTGTACGCAGACCATACCACTACCTTAAGTGGAGTAGAGAGGTGGACATAAAACATTTGATCCATCTAATAAAGAGACTACATCTTCAGATCCGTCACAGGTTGAGAGTCAATCAAGACCTACTCTATACCACTATCCACCGAAAAAGAAAAAGCAAAAGCCTGGTTAAGCTTCGACGAGCTGCCTATTGATATATATATGCCTCACTTTTCCACCTTGAGGCGGAGGCAGAGATCTAGCAACGCATTCTAGGCACAGATCATTGGTATTGGATGTATCTGATGAAATTACATGAGAGAAATAAAGAACTAATAATAAGACAGCACTAAGATTTCATGGGAGTCTCGTACTTTATCTTACACGACACCTCCTTGGGAAAACGGCAGCATTGACTTTAGACTAGTCCTTAGGCACCAGAAAGCCTCTACTATCAAACTTAAGCAAACAACACAACTGTAATCACTTTAACTAACTAATAAGCCTTCCTCAAACTAGAAGCAGGCAATCGCAACCACTACGTGACCTGCCCAGAAATGTATTGACCCAAGCCGATTCTGTTACTAGGAATACCAAAGGTAAACAATTATTATACAAGAAAATGAAACGCATCAATTTAGGAGGGCCGTTTAACTCCTATATACGATATAACAGGACAGAAAGATTAGCTTTCTCCTGCAGGAAAAAGATTATAACAAAATGCTTCACTTTCATGACATTAGCAAGCTAGTCATGGAACATAACTATACCACTTCAGAGATCGACTTTTCGAAAAATGGAAGAAGTATGGGGAAAAGATAGGTTTCAACTGTACCACTTCAGAGTTCGACTTTGAATTCTTGCTGCTGTGATATGAGACTGTTGATTTATCCTTTACTCGCTTCTTGGCATTTTCAGTAGCAACTTCTTGATTTTTGTCATTACCAATAACCGATTCGTATATTGTTGGCAGCTCATTCATCTTGTCAAACAAAAGTTCCCTAGATCAAAGAGATTTATATAATTGTTATCTAACTCTGAATAATGTATCTTCTTCTTCTTCTTCCTGGTGAATGCATTATTCAGATTTTGAACTTTGGTCTTTCCAACAAGTTTTACCAATGTAATAGCAGACTGTGTACAAGCTTGGTCTTCGAAACAAGCTTTACCTATGCAATAGTATAAACTTTGAACGACATACTACGGAGCATTTACGCTACTACTTAACATGATGTTGTACTGCTTCCTTAAAATTGAAAATTAGGCAAGACGGGCTATCTAGTTCAACAACAACAACAACAAACCCAGTGTATTCCCCACACAGTGGGGGTCTGCGGAGGGTAAAATGTACGCAGTCCATACCATTTGGAAATGCATACAGGCCGGGACGTTCACATTCTGCAATGTTTCCAATATAATAAAGAGAAGAGTGAACAACAACTAATTACAATCAGAAAAACACTTCCATCTTAGTTCAGGGAAAGCAGAATAAAACATTGCACCCAAGAGTAGGGCTGGGCTTAAAATATCGAAAACCGAATTATCGTACCGAACTGAAAAAATTTGGTAATTGGTATTCGGTATTTGGGAGTAAAATTTCAATATCTTGGTATTTGGGATTGGATTAGGTACAAGATATTAAAACCCTTTGGTATTCGGTAAATACCGAATGCCGTATTATATATAATATATACACGATATGTCTAGCCAACCCAATAGACAATAGTATTAGTCATCTCAAAGTTTTGAGTTTCTTGGACCTTGATAAGATATTTGTAAAAAGCAACAAAAGTTTACTAAATAAGGTTTCTATTAAATATACTCTATGAAGTTTAAACGTACATTTGCACATCTCCAACTATAATATGGTATTACCAAATACCATACCGAACCAAAGTTTAATATACCGATTACCGAACCGATATTTATAAGTATGGTATGTGGTATCGACGTTCAAATACCGATTACCAAATTACCGAATCCGAACATTGAAAATACCAAACCAGATACCGAACGCCCACCCCTACCCAAAGAGTGTGGCCTAGTTGTTCAATGAAGTTGAGTTGATTCAATTCCCACCAGTGACAAACACTTGGTGATTTCTTCGCATCTGTTCTATCCTTAAGCTGGCCCGGAAGCCACAGTTATCTCAAGAATAATTTTTTTTTTTTCACGCACAAAATAAAGAACCCCAAAACCCAGAAAATCAATTAAGAAAAAAAAAAAAGGGCTCAGTTTCAAGGCCTTCTTATAGCTTAAACTCAAGTAAGAAGACAATTGACAGCGAATACTCTACAACAACAACAACAAACCCAGTGTGTTCCCACAAAGTGGGGTCTGGGAGGGTAAAATGTACGCAGTCCATACCGCTACCTCCGAAGAAGTAGAGAGGCTGTTTCCGATAGACCCCCGGCTCAAGATAAAGACAGCGAATACTCTACAACCAAAAAATTGTATTTTTCATGCACAAAAAACTACAGAACTACAACAACAACAACAAACCCAGTATATTCCCACATAGTGCGGTCTGGGGAGGGTAAAATGTACGCAGGCCATACCGCTACCTCCGAAGAAGTAGAGAGGTTGTTTCCGATAGACCCCCGACTCAAGATAAAGACAGCGAATACTCTACAACCAAAATATTATATTTTTCATGCACAGAAAACTACAGAACTACAACAACAACAACAAACCCAGTATATTCCCACATAGTGCGGTCTGGGGAGGGTAAAATGTACGCAGGCCATACCACTACCTCCGAAGAAGTAGAGAGGCTGTTTTCGATAGACCCCCAGCTCAAGATAAAGACAGCGAATACTCTACAACCAAAAAATTGTATTTTTCATGCACAGAAAACTACAGAACTACAACAACAACAAACCCAGTATATTCCCACATAGTGCGGTCTGCGGAGGGTAAAATGTACACAGTCCATACCACTACCTCCGAAGAAGTAGAGAGGCTGTTTCCAATAGACCCCCGGCTCAAGATAAAGACAACGAATACGTTACAACCAAAAAATTGTATTTTTCATGCACAGAAAACTACAGAACTACAACAACAACAAACCCAGTATATTCCCACATAGTGCGGTCTGCGGAGGGTAAAATGTACACAGTTCATACTACTACCTCCGAAGAAGTAGAGAGGCTGTTTCCGATAGACCCCCGGCTCAAGATAAAGACAACGAATACGCTACAACCAAAAAATTGTATTTTTCATGCACAGAAAACTACAGAACTACAACAACAACAAACCCAGTATATTCCCACATAGTGCGGTCTGGGGAGGGTAAAATGTACGCAGGCCATACCACTACCTCCGAAGAAGTAGAGAGGCTGTTTCCGATAGACCCCCGGCTCAATATAAAGACAACGAATACTCTACAACCAAAAAATTGTATTTTTCATGCACAGAAAACTACAGAACTACAACAACAACAACAACAACAAACTCAGTATATTCCCACATAGTGCGGTCTGGGGAGGATAAAATGTACGCAGTCCATACCACTACCTCCGAAGAAGTAGAGAGGCTGTTTCCGATAGACCCCCGGCTCAATATAAAGACAGGGAATACTCTACAACCAAAAAATTGTATTTTTCATGCACAGAAAACTACAGAACTACAACAACAACAACAAACCCAGTATATTCCCACATAGTGCGGTCTGGGGAGGGTAAAATGTACGCAGTCCATACCGCTACCTCCGAAGAAGTAGAGAGGTTGTTTCCGATAGACCCCCGACTCAAGATAAATACAACGAATACTCTACAACCAAAATATTATATTTTTGATGCACAGAAAACTACAGAACTACAACAACAACAACAAACCCAGTATATTCCCACATAGTGCGGTCTGGGGAGGGTAAAATGTACGCAGGCCATACCACTACCTCCGAAGAAGTGGAGAGGTTGTTTCCGATAGACCCCCGGTTCAAGATAAAGACAACGAATACTCTACAACCAAAAAATTGTATTTTTCATGCACAAAAAACTACAGAACTACAACAACAACAAACCCAGTATATTCCCACATAGTGCGGTCTGGGGAGGGTAAAATGTATGCAGGCCATACCACTACCTCCGAAGAAGTAGAGAGGCTATTTTCGATAGACCCCCAGCTCAAGATAAAGACAGCGAATACTCTACAACCAAAAAATTGTATTTTTCATGTACAGAAAACTACAGAACTACAACAACAACAAACCCAGTATATTCCCACATAGTGCGGTCTGCGGAGGGTAAAATGTACACAGTCCATACCACTACCTCCGAAGAAGTAGAGAGGCCGTTTCCGATAGACCCCCGGCTCAAGATAAAGACATCGAATACGCTACAACCAAAAAATTGTATTTTTCATGCACAGAAAACTACAGAACTACAACAACAACAAACCCAGTATATTCCCACATAGTGCGGTCTGCGGAGGGTAAAATGTACACAGTCCATACCACTACCTCCGAAGAAGTAGAGAGGTTGTTTCCGATAGACCCCCGGCTCAAGATAAAGACAACGAATACGCTACAACCAAAAAATTGTATTTTTCATGCACAAAAAACTATAGAACTACGACAACAACAAACCCAGTATATTCCCACATAGTGCGGTCTGGGGAGGGTAAAATGTACGCAGGCCATACCACTACCTCCGAAGAAGCAGAGAGGTTGTTTCCGATAGAACCCCGGCTCAATATAAAGACAGTGAATACTCTACAACCAAAAAATTGTATTTTTCATGCACAGAAAACTACAGAACTACAACAACAACAACAAACCCAGTATATTCCCACATAGTGCGGTCTGCGGAGGGTAAAATGTACACAGTCTATACCACTACCTCCGAAGAAGTAGAGAGGCTGTTTCCGATAGACCCCCGGCTCAAGATAAAGACAGCGAATACGCTACAACCAAAAAATTGTATTTTTCATGCACAGAAAACTACAGAACTACAACAACAACAAACCCAGTATATTCCCACATAGTGCGGTCTGGGGAGGGTAAAATGTACGCAGGCCATACCACTACCTCCGAAGAAGTAGAGAGGTTGTTTTCGATAGACCCCCGGCTCAATATAAAGACAGCAAATACTCTACAACCAAAAAATTATATTTTTCATGCACAGAAAACTACAGAACTACAACAACAACAACAACAACAAACCCAGTATATTCCCACATAGTGCGGTCTGCGGAGGGTAAAATGTACGCAGTCCATACCACTACCTCCGAAGAAGTAGAGAGGTTGTTTCCGATACACCCCTGGCTCAAGATAAAGACAGCGAATACTCTACAACCAAAAAATTGTATTTTTCATGCACAGAAAACTACAGAACTACAACAACAACAACAACAACAAACTCAGTATATTCCCACATAGTGCGGTCTGGGGAGGATAAAATGTACGCAGTCCATACCGCTACCTCCGAAGAAGTAGAGAGGTTGTTTCCGATAGACCCCCGGCTCAATATAAAGACAGCGAATACTCTACAACCAAAAAATTGTATTTTTCATGCACAGAAAACTACAGAACTACAACAACAACAACAAACCCATTATATTCCCACATAGTGCGGTCTGGGGAGGGTAAAATGTACGCAGGCCATACCACTACCTCCGAAGAAGCAGAGAAGCTGTTTCCGCAGCAAAATTACAAAACTACAGAACCAAGAAAATACACAATACCCGTTACTCAATTTTTAAAAAGTTTTAACAAAAACATTCACACAATTAAACAACACCAAGAAATTAATTCAGTCAGTTTTGATAAATGGATTCCTGAAAAAACAAGGTAAAAAACTACTAACCGGTGACATTAAACTCATCACACTTTTCCCGAAACTTATCCACATCTGCAAGCAAAAGAAAAAAAAGCCTAGCATAAATAAATATATTTTGATATTTATGTTCTTACTTATTTCAAGACATACAATGCTAATTTAAAATTTAAGTTACTTAAATTTTTATATTTTGATATTCCTTTAATTCATTATTATCAAAATTTTAGTTACTATTTATCAAAATTTTAGTTAATTATAATAATATATTTATCATTATATTTGATATGAATAAGCTTATGAAATATAAGATTATATTTAACTATATTTTATAGCATTTAAATTTTAAATAGATAAGTTATGAGTTTCTATTTTTAAGATAATGAAAAAAATTTATTTAAAGGATAATGACTTCAAATTTAAATACTTAATTTTTCAATTCAAAATTTGATAAAAGTCCAATTAGAACTCTCTAATGTAATAACTAGCTATTTCTCGATTGAAGTGTAGCGAATTCAGGTGCAAAGAAGAGGAACATATTGTGTACGCAGATTTTACCACTATCTCGGAGAGGTAGAGCGGTTGTTTCTGAAAGACCATCGATTGAAGTGTAGCAAATTCAGGTACAAAGAAGAGGAATACATTGTGTACGCAGATCTTACCACTACCTCGAAGAGGTGGAGAGGCTATTTTCGAAAGACCCTCGATTGAAGTGTAGCAAATTCAGGTACAAAGAAGAGGAATACATTGTGTACGCAGATCTTACCACTACCTCGAAGAGGTGGAGAGGTTGTTTTCGAAAGACCCTCGATTGAAGTGTAGCAAATCGAGGAACAAAGAAGAGAAATACATTGTGTACGCAGATCTTACCACTACCTCGAAGAGGTAGAGAGATTGTTTCCGAAAGACCTCGATTGAAGTGTAGCAAATCTAGGTACAAAGAAGAGGAACACATTGGAGATGATATGTCAATACGGGATAGTGCAGAATCTACCATAAAAACAATAATCAGCCCCAAAATAATGTGTCAATCAAACACAATAAACGACAACAAAGACAGATATCTACGGCTAAACCCTACGCTACCATACTACGACTCATGCACGAAATACTCCTACTCGATTAACCTTCTACTCTAATGTGTATCCTCACACGTAAGATTCATTTAAGAAAATATATTTTCTAACATAATTTTTTCATACTCATTACTCAAACCAAATAAAAAATGAATTTTTTTTATCTATCCATCCTCAAAAATGAAAAAGTATTTGTAATTACTCCACTACTATCCTGTAGCTTGTTGGTAGTGAATTTCTAACTTTTTTGGTAAGCTTATAGTCTGTTCGATCAAGCTTTTTTGAAAGTTCAAAGTGATTTTTCTAGTAAAAATAAAATAAAATATATATATATATAAGGAAATGACTTCCCTTCAAAAAATAAGGAAAACAGTTTTCGAAACTCTCTTTCAACCTCACTTTAAAGTTAAAATATTCATATAATTCTCAAAATCATCTATCCCGTCCCCTGCCCCTAATACCCTATCACCCCGACACTTACCCCCACCCCACGCCTACCCCTACCCCTATCCCCACCCTCAAAATTCAATTATTTTAAAAAGCATTTCAAAAAATTTCTAAGTCCATCCCCTACCCCTACCAGTCGTCCTTCCAAAAATAATATCTATATTTTATTTAAAAAATTCAAATTTTTCTCTTATCCCACACCCCTACGCTCCCTCCCCCTCTTACCAGCCCCCTCTCCCCTCCCTTCCCCTCCCTCCCAACCTCAAAAAGAAAAAAATTATTTTTAAAATTTTTTCAATTTTTTTCTTCCCCCTTTCCCCTCACTCCCCTATCCTGATCCCCAGCTCCTACTACCCCCCCTTCCCCCAATTTTTAATTTTTTTTAACAAAAAAATCCAAAACTTTTTCTTACCCCACCCCTACTACCTATTCTAACACCCCCACCCACCCGCCTACCGACCCATTCCCAAAAAAGAATTTAATTTTTTAAATTTATTTTTAAAAAAAGAATTCTAAAATGTATTTTTACGTTTTAGCTAAACACTAAAATGTATTTTTTGAAAAATATTTTTTCATTCACCAACCAAATACTAGAAAATATTTTTCGAAAAATATTTTTCATCCACCAACAATACATAAGAAAACAAGTAACAAATCAACTTGTTTTTCAGGAAAACATCTTTTAGGAAAACATTTTCCTTCATACCAAACACACCCTGAGATAAGGATTCAGTACCCTCCTGAACTATACCCAAAGTTGCTACGATACACTTCAACTTCACAAGGACACTATTATTCCCCTGAACTCAATTTTAACATATTTTTATCACTCTTTTGTGCTGACGTGACACCATGAAGTTGGAGTGTGTCGTAGCAAATTTGGTCATAGTTCAGGAGTACTAGAATTGATCCAAACCCACAATGGCTCACCAGGGGCGGCTCAAGCGCATTAGAGGCCTAAGGCCAAAATCAAACAGAGGCCTTAAATTTTTACGTAAAATTAACTTTTATTTTATAAAGTCTATCGCGTTCAATCTTTTATTGTGACAGTATTCTAGATAAATCAAACTTATTTGAATTATTCTTTTTTATATAAAAAGTTTATTTTTTCTATAAATAATATTTAAATCTATTATTACTAAAAAAAAAAAAGTGAGGCCCCTCAAATTTGGGGGCCTAAGGCGGTCGCCTATTTTCTATAAGGGTAGAGCCACCCTTGTGGCTCACAAAACACCAAATTGTAGTGTGACTCAAAATCCCAATTTGTGGCACAAAATCTCTACATACTATTCCCTTACCTTTAGTCCTCTCTTCAAATCCCTTAAGTAGGGCTTCCTCGATTGTCTTGACACCTAATGGAGCTCTTAACGCAATTAAAAAGGGTAAATTCGTCGATTTAATTCCTAAAATGAGTTCTTGAAACTCCCCAAAACACAATATATAACGGACCCGGGCTATATTGTTGGATCAAATTAGCCCATTTTTCATCTAGGCGATCTTTCAATGATGGTACGGGTAATATAGTCCCGGTTAGAAACACCTGTTTGTTATATTGACTTGACAGATAGTCACAAAAAGGCCCTTCTAGTTCCCTACATGTCCTAATTGCTATAACATCACACCGCGCCAATGATGTGGTGACACGATCAAAAGACTATTTAGCTCCCAAAAGCACAATATATGACGGTCCTCGGGCTATATTGTTGGATCCAATTAGCCCATTTTTCATCTAGGCGATCTTTCAATGATGGTTCGGGTAATATAGTTCCGGTTAGAAACGCCTGTTTGTTATATTGACTTGACAGATAGTCACAAAAGGGCCCTTCTAGTTCCCTACATGTCCTAATTGCTATAACATCACACCGCGCCAATGATGCTCGGGCTATATTGTTGGATCCAATTAGCCCATTTTTCATCTAGGCGACCTTTCAATGATGGTTCGGGTAATATAGTTCCGGTTAGAAACGCCTGTTTGTTATATTGACTTGACAGATAGTCACAAAAGGGCCCTTCTAGTTCCCTACATGTCCTAATTGCTATAACATCACACCGCGCCAATGATGTGGTGACACGATCAAAAGACTATTTAGCTCCCAAAAGCACAATATATGACGGTCCTCGGGCTATATTGTTGGATCCAATTAGCCCATTTTTCATCTAGGCGATCTTTCAATGATGGTTCGGGTAATATAGGCCCGGTTAGAAACACCTGTTTGTTATATTGACTTGACAGATAGTCAGAAAAAGGCCCTTCTAGTTCCCTACATGTCCTAATTGATATAGCATCACACCGCGCTAATGATGTCGTGACACGTTCAAAAGACTATTTAACTCCCAAAAACACAATATATGATGGACCTCGGGCTATATCGTTGAAGCTAATTAGCCCATTTTTCATCTAGGCGGTCTTTCAATGATGGTTCAGGTAATACAGGCTCGGTTAGAAGCACCTGTTTGTTATATTGACTTGACAAATAGTCGCAAAAAGGCCCTTCTAGTTCCCTACATATCCTAATTGATATAGCATCACACAACGCCAATGATGTCGTGACACGTTCAAAAAACTATTTAACTCCCAAAAACACAATATATAATGGACCTCGGGCTATATCGTTGAAGCCAATTAGCCCATTTTTCATCTAGGCGATCTTCCAATGATGGTTCGGGTAATACAGGCCCGGTTAGAAGCACATGTTTGTTATATTGACTTGACAAATAGTCGCAAAAAGGCCCTTCTAGTCCCTACATGTCCTAATTGCTATAGCATCACACCGTGCCAATGATATGGTGACACGTTCAAAAAAATATTTAACTCCCAAAAGCACAATATATGACAGACCTCGGGCTATATTGTTAGAGCCAATTAGCCCATTTTTCACCTAGACGATCTTTCAATGATGGTTCGGGTAATACAGGCCCGGTTAGAAACACCTGTTTGTTATATTGACTTGACAGATAGTCACAAAAAGGCCCTTCTAGTTCCCTACATGTCCTAATTGATATAGCATCACATCTCACAAATGTCGTCGTGAGCTAACATGGTTGTCAAGTAGCAAAATATTGTGTGTTCCTTTTGTGTTGACTTGACAACCACGTAAGCGCAATAGAAGTACAAAAATACGGAAAAAATGAATTTATGAAGGTAATAGGACCCGGTAGAGTTTAGGTACGTCACTGAAATTTTGAATATAGTTTTGGCGGGAAGGGGTACTTATGTCTTATCTCGACAAACTATAAATAACAAAACGACATACTCAAAAGTATATTTATGAGATTATTTTAAATGTTTCCAAAATATAAGAGACCAATTTCGTCATTTTCTCTTTTGTTTAGTATGTTTGTGTTATTGTATTGTTGATGATAGACAAAACTCGACATAACTAATCAAAGATATTGTTAACTAATATAAATTCAGAGATAATATAATATTCACATGATTTAAATGTTAACGTGACATATAAATTTTAAAAATCATTTTGTAAGTTTTAGTGTTCAACTAACACACAAAGAAGACAATTTGAGATGTCTAAAATATGTATAATCAAAAAAAAAAATTTACATGCTACACAGCTAAAGTCAAGCTTAAATACTTGTTTATGCATTTATATAACAATAACGTACACAGTGTATGCCTACACAGTGAGGTCTGTAGAGGATGGCGGAACCACCTTGTGGTTAGCGAATAGCGAATCCCCTTCCATGAAAAGTTATGTTATTTATACATGGTTAAAATTATCTTTTATGTATATATAATTGATGTTGAACCTCCTTCGTGTGCGTACTTTTTTCGATTTTGAATCCCTTTAGTAAAAATTCTGACTCCGCCACTGGGAGGATAGAATCCATGCAATCCGTACCACTACCTTATAGATGAGGTAAAGAGATTATTTCTGATAGACGCTCGAGTCAAGACAAAATGTAATCTAAAAAAATATGTAATAGATGTAACACAACCACAAATAGTAACCGGATAATATTATCACAAAATAATACTATAAACGATCTGCCCAAAACAACATATATTATGATAATAAAAATTGGGATATGTGAGATTTTTATTTCTTATACCTAGATATTTATTCAATCCACCATTCTTGAATTTTTTTTTTTCCCCCTTTTTTTTTTTTTTTTTTTTTAATTTTGTGTTCAAAACTATAACTCTTATCTTCTTTTATCACCACTCCAGAAAGAAAAACTCAAAAATGTTGCAAATTAAATCCTTCCTCTCATGTAATCCCACGCGCCGCTCAGCCACTAAATCACACGCACCGCCGTCATCTGTATTTTTCTCATCCAACTACCTCTCCACTCTCACTTTCCCTCCCAAACCCACCACCCATTTCACTCCATTTCACAATTCCCTTCACAAATACAACCCCACGCGCCGTCCCAGTAAATCACACGCGCCTCCGTCGTTGGTAGCTGAAGCTGCCGTTTCCGGCGATGAAACAGCCAACGTGCCGCTGGATGAAGGACCCATTGAGCTCCCTTCTGCAATAAGGGATGTATTTGCTAGTAATGATGACCCTTCACCACTTCAAACTGCTACTAGTCTTCTACTCACCGGAGCTATTTCGGTTTTCCTCTTCCGGTCAGTCCGCCGCCGTGCTAAACGTGCTAAAGAACTGGTAAAATGCTCGTGTCTTTTACTGTTTATGTAGTGTGAATTTTGGTATAAGCAGAAAAGAAAGCAGTTTGGTGTACTAAGCTTCCGTTATGCACAAAGTTCGAGGAAGGTCGTATCATTAAGTCTCTTTATTTGCATTCCTGCAAAAGACTGTTTTTTTTTATGCATTACACTTTTATTATGCACGGAGTTCGAAGAAGGATCATATCATGAGTGTCTATTGTATGCTGCTTTATGTGCATTTATGCAAAAGGCTGTTTTTTTTATGCATTACACTTCTACTCCTTTCGTTTCAAAATAAGTGAATTATTGGAGTATTTATTGGTGTTTCAAAATAAGTGAATCATTGAAATTTTTTTCAAATTTACCCTTATGATTTGACAACCAAATAACTTTTGAAAAGGTATTACATGGTCAGCTTTTTCTTTTTTTGGGTAAAAATGAAAAGTTGCGTTAAATTTATGTCTTTAATATTTTTTCCTTAATCTGTGTGCCAAAATTCAACAATTCATTTATTATGAAACGGAGGGAGTATTATGCATGGGGTTCGAGGAGGGGTCATATCATGAGTGTCTACATAATGCAGCTTTATCTGCATTTCTGCAAAATACTGTTAAGACTGTTTTTTGATGCATTACGCTTCCGTTATGCATGGAGTTCGAGGAAGGGTCGTACCATAAGAGTATTTTACGTGCATTTCTACAAAAGACTGTTTTTTGATGCACTACGCTTCCGTTATGCACAGAGTTTGAGGAAGGTTCATATCATGAGTATACTCTATGAAGCTTTATCTGCGTTTCTGCAAAAGATCCTTTTTTGATGCATTAAGCTTTTGTTATGCACGGAGTTCGAAGAAGGGTCATGTCATGCGTGTCTACATAATGCAGCTTTTTCAAAATTTAGAAGACTGTTTTTTGATGCATTAAGCTTCCGTTATGCACGGTTCGAGGAAGGGTCATATCATTAGTGTCTACTGTATGCAGCTTTTTCTGCATTTCTGCAGAAGACTGCTTTTTGATGCATTAAGCTTCCGTTATGCATGGAGTTCGAGAAGGATCATATCATAAGTGTCTACTGTATGCAGCTTTATCTGTATTTTGGCAAAATACTCTTTTTTTGATGCATTAAATGCATGGAGTTCGAGGAAGGGTCATGTTATAAGTGTTTATTGTATGCAGCTTTACGTGCATTTCTGCAAAGGACTGTTCTTTGATGCATTAAGCTTCCGTTATGCATGGAGTTCGAGGAAGGGTCATATCATCAGTGTCTACTGCATGCAGCTTTTCGTGCATTTCTGTAAAAGACTGTTTTTTGATGCATTAAGCTTCCATTATGCATGGGGTTCGAGGAAGGATCATTTCATGAGTGTCTACTGTATGCTGTATGCTGCTTTATCTGCATTTCTACAAAAGACTGTGTTTTGATGCACTAAGCTTCCGTTATGCACGGAGTTCGAGAAACGGTCATATCATGACTGTCTAGTACATGCAGCTTTATCTGCATTTCTGCAAGACTTTTTTCATGCTTGATTACGTGACCTTCTGTTTATAGTGTAAATTTTGCATTAAAAAGGGAAATTCTGTTTATAGCGTGAATTTTGCATTAAAAAAAGGAAAGAAAGAAGCTTGGTGTGCTAAGCTTTCGTTATGCACGGGGTTCGAGGAAGGATCATATCATGAGTGTCTACTGTATGCTGTATGCTGCTTTATCTGCATTTCTACAAAAGACTGTGTTTTGATGCACTAAGCTTCCATTATGCACGGAGTTTGAGAAACGGTCATATCATGACTGTCTAGTACATGCAGCTTTATCTGCATTTCTGCAAAAGACTTTTTTCATGCTTGATTACGTGACCTTCTGTTTATAGTGTAAACTTTGCATTAAAAAAGGGAAATTCTGTTTATAGCGTGAATTTTGCATTAAAAAAAGGAAAGAAAGAAGCTTGGTGTGCTAAGCTTTCGTTATGCACACGGTTCGAGGAAGGGTAATATCATAAGTGTCTGTTGTATGTTGCATTTCTGTAAAAGACTGTTTTTTCTGCTCGAATCCGTGACCTTGTGTTTATAGTGTGAATTTTGCATTAGAAGAAGGAAAGAAAGCAGTTCGGTGTACTAAGCTTTCGTTATGCACAGAGTTCGAGTAAGGGTCATACCACAAAAGTCTATTGTATGCAGCTTTATGTGCATTTCTTAAAAAGATTGTTTTTTCGGGCTCAAATACGTGACCTTCTGTTTATAGCATGAAGTTTGTATTAAGAAAAGGAAAGAAAGCAGTTCGGTGTCCTAAGCTTTCATTATGCACAGAGTTTGAGGAAGGGTCATATCATAAGTGTCTATTGTATGCAGTTTTATCTGCATTTCTGAAAAAGACTGTCTTTTTCTGCTCGAACCCATGAGCTTTCTTGTACGAAGGAGGCGTCGTGTATTTATAGGAGTGTAAACCCAGTAGTGACTGAAGGTATTAGAGAACATACATGTTTATTTTGTGATAATAATGTGAGCTTTCTTCTTGTTGGTACTAGAAACTAAGGTCAACGGGAGCGAAGAAAACGTTGAAGGAGGAGGCAGTGGAGAGTTTGAAAGCTATTACGCCAACACCAATTGATGCCAAGACGCCACCTTCACCTGTTCAGGCATTGTTGGGAGGTTTAACAGCGGGAATTATTGCACTTCTCCTTTACAAGTTCACCACCACCATCGAAGCTTCTCTTAATCGCCAAATGCTTTCAGATAATTACTCGGTTTGCATTTACATTTGCTGTTTCTTTTCTTCCGTTTTTCCACTGTGACTCATATAATGCACAACAAATAGGGTATACATTCGGAAGAGGGAATAATCTTTACCATGCCGTAGTAGAAAATTGATAGAAACTAAAATATAGCATATCGTCAATCATTTACCCTTGGCCGAGTAGATTTTGTGACTGAAGCGAACCTCTAGTGTAAGAATCTTACCAATGTTCACTTTTCGATATCAGTTATTTGATTGAGTCCTTCAGTTATCATACTTCTATCGGTTACCATTTGATAATCATTCTTTGTTTGTGTTTGCAACAGGTTCGCCAGATAACAATAACGCTTAGGTAGTTTTTGAATAGCTTTTCGTTGTAGTAATGCATCGGTTTACTGTTGAAAGATTATGAAACCTTCTTATTTACAAACTGTTTGCAGAACTATTATTAATGGAATATGCTACCTCGCAACATTTGTCTTTGGCATCAACTCTATCGGTTTGTTCCTTTATTCTGGTCAACTTGCCTTGAACTCTTTCATGGGAGATTCTGTTAGCGGAGAAACTAAGAATAAAGATGAAGCACAGTTGAGTTCAAAGGATTCAACACCAGCGCGTTCAGTAGATAGCACTGAAGGAAACAAAGACAATGGCGATAAAACATCTGCGGATACCAAATAGTGGAAGAATGTGAAGTAGAATTGAAACACCAGGTTTAGCGCACTACTATTCCGTTAATTTTTTTACAATATTTAGACTACTATCTTTCCTCTGCAGAATTAATCATGTAAAATTGCCACCCAAGAACTGAATGGTAGAAATTAATAAGCGAGTAGACTTGACCTAAGTTGCACGGACTCTTCATTTTTGATGCCGCACCTGTGTCAGATTCTCCAAAAATACCTTACTTTTGGAGAATCTGACACACACACACAAACATTTTTGAAGAGTCCGAGCAACATAGGACTTGACTATTGGTTTGTTGACATATAACGAATTATCCTGTTGCTTTTTCTTGCTGCGTGGCAAGACAATAGGAAAGCAACATTCTTTTCTTTCATTTTCGTACACGCACACCCAACAGGGACCAACCATTTTGCGAGAGTTATAGGCTCCGAGTGACAGTAGGGTTGCAAGATGGGACAAGATAACTTGATTAGAAGTCTTGAAGTTGCGGCAAAGAGGCTCATTATATGAGGGTGAAACTGATAATTACTGGCTTTGTTGATCGATTTTTGTTCAATTTACATTCTTTTCGTTATAGTTTTTATTTACTTTGGTATCAAAGAGAACATTAGTGGATCCTTTAGGCGCATAAGGTTTAAACGTGCTGCAACCGTGGAAACAACAGCCCTTGCCAAGAAGCTGAGTTCAAGAGATAGATGCAGTGATCTCGAGGGATGGTAAGTAGATTGTTCAATAGCTTACCCACGAAGATGACTACTAACTGATTTGAATCCATATTCTTTGGGGGTCAGGTGGTGCATGGCTGTCGTCAGCTCGTGCCATAAGGTGTTAGTGATAGTAAGATATCCAAGTTTTCCCACAAGCTCGCGACTCTAATAGAAAGAAAGGGTAAGCGAGAGTAATTTCCTTCTCAAGAAGAGAACTATTCGTCGCTGAACCAAAATGACCCCCTAATTTTTCTATTCCGACTTGCAGTAGAATACATGTTCTTATGTGTGCAGCGCCGGGGTGTGTTATGAATATAGACATGTTTTTTCCTTGAAGTACGACGTAAATTAGTTGGATTACATGCAATTGTGCAGTCAAAATTTTGTGATGTACTTTCAGAAACACAATTATAAACCAAAAATGTCAGTTCTGATGGAGAAAATCCTTTTTTGCAGCCAGACATAATCAGTTTATGTGCACGAGACAGGTTCGGATCAGGCTATATTAGGCCAGCAGCGCAAAGGTGTTCGATTGGTTAAGGCCAGAAGACCATATGTTTGATCTTTGATAGTGAAATGTAACTCGAGGAGTGATGATATTCCTCGTTTCAGTGAAGTCGAAATGATTGTACTACATGCATCCTCGGCCTGTTCATGAAGTTACAGCGCGACGTACAAAAGCCAGACAGAAGTTGTAGGAGCCACTTGAAATTTTGTTGATTCCAACAACATAGGGATATTGAAGAGTAGATAGTGTGAAGTTCATAATTGATCTTGTATGTTGTGCATTTGTACATTCTTCTAGTTGCAATGCTTGTGAAGTGCTCTTGTTTGTGTTGCTTTTTAGGGACAGGCATAGAAAGTTATCACCTCAACAACTTTTGAATTGTTCTCACCTATCCAAGCAGCCGGGGGTCTATCGGAAACAGCTTCTCTACTTCTTCGGAGGTAGTGGTATGGATTGCGTATATTTTACCCTCCCCAGACCCCACTTGGTGGGAATTTACTGGGGATGTTGTTGTTCATCTATCCAAGCACTCTTTACTGTAGTTTTCTTAGCCATCGACCGTGGTCTCTGGACACGGTTGATTCAGAATTTGAACTTTATGAGCTCGAACTTGAAATTCTACTATTACCCATTTGATTTACTAAGTTTAACATCTATTATTTGTACTTAATGAATCTTGTTACATAGTGTTTGAGCTCTGGAACTCTTTAGGCAGCTGTAGAGGAGTTGAAAAGAAGATTTTTTTCACAATTTATTCTAGAGTTAAAAGGTTGAAAGACACTTAAATTATCACATTTTCGCGAGTTTCATACCTCAACTATCCATTGTTTTATTAGCTAAGCTATCACCTTTTTGCGAGTTTCAAACCTGAATATTACTTTTGTATTACACATCTCGATGCTAATTTGACATATACGCATTAGATTGAGAACAGATATTTAGCCAACTTAACATAAGCTGACATACACGCATCTGTTATTGATTGAGAACAGATACTTAGCCAACTTAACATCGAGGTATGTTTCAATAGACAAGAAGGAATTGCTCGGATGGTAAGCATCTCTCACCTCCAATCATAAGGTTGTGAGTTCGAATCACTAAGGGAGGAGGGAGCTCCAAGAAAGGGGTAAAGAAAAAATTGTAAAAGAAATTTCTTTTAATACAAACGGAATGATAATTTAGGTAAGTTAGAACAATGAATAGTTTGAGATATGAAACTCGCGAAAAAATTACTAGTTTAGATGTGCTTTTAACGATTAACTCTTTATTCTAAAGATCATGAAACTATAACTAGTGAAAACAGTAAGAAACTTTTTATACATTCTCCTGGTAATGCTAAACACAACAACAACAACAAACCCAATGTATTCCCACAAAGTGGGATCTAGGGAGGGTAAAATGTACGCAGCCCATACCGATACCTCCAAAGAAGTAGAGAGGCTGTTTCCGATAGCCCTGGCTCCAGGTAGTGAAGTAATGCTAAACACAAAATCAGCAAGATTCATATAGCACAAATAGATTAGTATCTGAATATGAGAGAAAGGTGATAATCTAAATATTTTACAAGACTATCAATGATCTACTGGACACACTACTGAAGTCCCTTGTGCAATACGTGCTTTTAAAAGCACAAAAGGAGGAGGAGGGAATGCGCGAGAATAAGTTCGCGTCCAACCCAAGGCTTCTCTTTCCCTAGGAATCCTAACTTGGTAATGTTGGCTACACTGGCAATGTTAAATAACTTTTGGCGATAAAGATTTGCTTATACGGGTGCATCGTCCTGATCAGTTGAAGCTGTGGCTGCTCCAGCATCAGTATGCTCCTCGGTCTTGGTCTGCTCCTCTGATGCTTCGACTGGCATTGATGTTGAATCAGCTAGAGGCTCAAGAGTCGTTTCAGCAGGAGGCTCCTCCG
This sequence comes from Capsicum pubescens, assembly GCA_030864215.1. Taxonomy (NCBI): domain Eukaryota; kingdom Viridiplantae; phylum Streptophyta; class Magnoliopsida; order Solanales; family Solanaceae; genus Capsicum; species Capsicum pubescens. The sequence continues at coordinate 38,501,250 of CM061547.1, forward strand.
ATGCTTCAGCTGGCTTTGATGTTGAATCAGCCGAAGGTTCCTCTGAGGAAGTTGCTTCAGCAGGAGGCTCCTTTGGTGCTTCATCTGGGTTTGATGTTGAAGAAGCTGGAGGTTCAGGAGTTGTTTCAGCGGGAGGCTGCTCTTGTGCTTCATCTGGCTTAGACGTTGAAGTAGCTGGTGGCTTAAGAGTTGCTTCAGCCGGAGGCTTCGGAGTTGTTTCAGCAGGAGGCTGCTCTGGTGCTTCTGCTGGCGCTTGCTTTGCTACTTCTGCCAGATGCATCTCATTTTTTTCCTCCCGAGACGCCTCAGCAGTTTCAGCTACAGGCCTCTCCGTCGTTTCCTCCATAAGCTCGGGTGTTGTTTCCGACAATGTATTTCCTGTTAGAGAATCAGTACTAGGTTTTTGCAGGGTAGGAGCCACATCGGGTTCTGTCTTGATGGTGTTCTCCGGTGCAGGTTGCTTTTGTGTTGGTTCAGCTTGTTTCATCCTTGATTCGGTTTGGGCTTTCTGTGGTGTATCAGCTGGAGGGTAGACCTTTGTTGTAGGGTCATTACCTAATTTCTGCTGCTTTACAGATTCAGTATTTAGTTGCTGCAACCTAAAATCAGTTTCAGGCCGACGACAAACCTTCCGCAGAGGAACAATTTCCTAGAGAGGAAAAGACAAGTGGATTACGCTAGCTGAAGACAATTACGCTAGGCTGAAGACAATAAAAATATTCAGTTCTAAGAAACACCATGGATGAAAAACTAGATGTTTCAAACATAAATGACGAACATCAAAAGGTAGGCCATGTACGCTGGCGCAGTACAAGTTTGCGAAAGAACCAAACTTACATGTGCACGAGCATCAACATCGTCAACCTAAAATTTTGGCTTATTGGCAGCTATAATCATTTGTTCCTTATAAACAATTGTTTCTTTTTTTTGTTTTAAGGACAGGACAATTTTATCGTACACAACAACAAACAACTGTAATCCCACAAGTGGGATCTGGGGAGACGCAAAATAGTCAGAAATGTGAAATATATTCATGAAACGTGAGGCCTGAATATTGAGATGAAAGCAGAAAATTGCAAGGAAAAAGGATATAGTCGAATACCTCAGACTGATCATGGTCGTAACGAACCAGAAATCGACAGCGGCAACCTCTCACATCATGTCTGCGTCTCTGCGCATCAAGGACATGTGCATCATAGTACAGCGCCTGATCTTTCCCTTCCTGAAAATTATAAGAGCCTTAGCTAAATGATAGACAATTTGGCATGTTTATAGCTTTAACATTTGACCCATAATAAAATGCACCTGGAAGCAAAGAATCAAATCGGTAGGGAGAACTGCAACACATTCTGATGCTTCACATGGCAGAGATCGCTGTCTTACATGCTTACGGACATTTACCCATTCATCCTCCTCTGCTCCAAATCCCGCAAACCGAACCAAGACTTCCTGAAATCAGAAGCTTATCACCATTAAGACAAAAGAAAGAGATAAAGTAAAACAGACTGGACAAAGACGATATGCACAAGACAAATGAAATAATTTCATGGAGGTAGACTCTGCTTTTTGGAGCATATTCAAGACTAAAACATAGTTTGCAGTATTGATCCACAAAATCAGACGAAAAGGCCCTGCATGTTACGGAGGGGCTGAAAACGGAAACTAAATCTTGCCTTGACAATCACTAGAAAACTCCATGGATAACAAGAAAGAACAAAAACATAATTCTATGCAACAACAAACCCAGTATATTCCCACAAAGTGCGGAAAAAGATAATTCTATGCTTCGATAGAAATTTAACTACCAAGCAAGCTAACAAATAATTTCTTTCGCGAAAGTTTAGATGGGTAGCTCTGAGAATTACCGGTTCACCAGACTCCACAGATCTATGTGACAGGAAGTTTGCTACGTCATACCTAGGGAAGGATAATAAACATTAATCTATCATTACTAGCTACTGAGATAAAAAGGGTGGAGATGAAGCAAATGATAAAGCCAAACATAAATGTACTGAATCAATGAATGCACTAAAAGACAAACCATGCACCATCTCTTGCAGATTTAGCTTCAAACTCCATTTGAGTGTTATCTGAAACACTCCTGCCCACATTTTGCACTGGCACTAAAAAATAAGTAAAAAAATAAGTGGAGTTGGATTATGACTTGGAAAAAAAATATAATTATAGGAAAAATAAGTTCTTGGCGAACTGTAATGCTTACACCATAGTTTTAGCAGATTACATTAAATGTAATGTGCTAAAAGTATGGTGTAAGCATTACAGTACTTAAGCTGTTTTTCTTAAGACGACTCTTTGCAAAAACAAGAAACCATAAGAATATTGCTTGAGGGGTATACCTGATGGAGCAGGCAGAGGTTGTGGTGCTTGGGGCATTGTTCTCACTGTAGCTAATAAAAGTAGGACAAGTTAAGGAATAACAGTGAAAACCAAATACATAAGACTAGTGCTAATCATAAATAAAGCATAAGAGAATCCGTGACTGCTTTGAAACGTGGTAGGAAATTTCGAATTCTACCTTGAGGAGAAGGCACGGGTTGAGCGGCTTGGGGCATAATCCTTACTGCAGCTGGATCACTCTGAGGCATAGGTGAGGCACTCAATTTCGCAGGAGCTTTTACTGCAGCTGGATCACTTTGAAACGCTAGTGGGGCAATAAATCTACCAGGACTCTTGGTTTGTTTTGCTCTGATGGCATATCGTCTATTCTGGAACCAGTTCCAAACCTATGAAAGTACTTTCATAATTTTAGGTACAAGATAAATAGCCATAGTTATGAAAGCATTTTCATTTGATCATCATAAATTATGGTGCAAAAAAATGAAAAGCCTTACTTGTTTCGCTTGAACCACAAATTTTCCAGATCTCTCCGCTGAAGAACTACATTGAAGTAGGTATATAACCATCCAAGATTCATGAGCATATAAATCTAAGGAGTAATTCTAAATATTTGTACATTAACAACCTACCTGAATTTCTCAGCAAGATTGTCAAGAACTTGTTTAGCCGGCATTTGGACATTATGAGCTTGCAATATAGCTTCCATCTCAGTAACCTGCAATTTGACAAAATTACTACGGTTTTTGACTAGACTCTATATCGTGCAATGAAGTTATTAGATGCAACTACTGTGGAGATTAAATTGAGCTGTACGGTCCACATGTTTGGAACGTTTAAATACAATAACTGAAAAGGGGAAGGATGTACCAGAAGAAGAAAAAGGAAGAATGTATGATGAGGGGAAAGCTTCTATGCATAAATTTTTCTCCATGATTACTTTAAAACTATCAAACTCCTGAATTGACCAAAAACAGCTCATGTTGACAAGTGACATCAAATGGAAAAGGAATGAGCATTTTTTGAAAGGATATTAATATCTAGTGTAAAGATAGGTAAAGCAACTAGGGGCATAAGTTATTAACATGACTTTCCTGTAGCTTTATTTCTAGGTAACTCCATGAAGTACCTCCATTTCTCTGGTATATAACACTTGTTCAGAGAACATATAGCTAAGACTCCCTTCCAGTAAGTAATCTCCTCTATTTTAGTCATGATGTAGTTACATTCAAACATGAACACTATTTCAAATATTCTTTATAAAATGTTTTATCAAATATAACTTCATGTTCAACTTCAACTATGTAAATTTTAAATAAAACAAAAAATATTTGGAATCAACTGCCAAACGCCTACTAATGAAAAATTGCAAATACAATTCATTTCAGTTTGTTATTATTCTACTTTTGCTCCTTCCAATTTCTCTCCAATGGTAGTACTGTTCATTATTTCATATCTCAATTTGCACAAGTACTTCAATCTAGTGCTCCTGTTGTGGGAAAGATGTAATACTATGAAATCATGAAAACTTTTGGAAACGCCAAATAATTGTAAGAGTTGATGTTATCAAATTTACTTCAGAGATAGTTCTAACTGAGAAGGAAAATAGAATAAAGTACAGGTCAAGCAAAGTTTCAAGCAAGAAAGAAGCTGTACTGTAATTTTGAGCACTGGACATTCTGAAGTAGAATTAGACAGGTTAGCTTTTTTCCGTTTGGTCGCTCCTTCTAGCCGTTATCTTTTGTTTATGAGCAGATTCTTTGGAATTTAACGAACAAAACATATTTATAATTTGCTGGTAATAGTGGAACTTAGTTTAACTTGATCACTTTGCCCACCTTAGCATCTTTGCTTTAGTTCAGAAACAAGGGAACTTCGAAAGCCAAGGGTGAGGGAAATTTGTTCCCAACACCTAATGAACATCAATTGTCAGTCTTCAACTCAACACCCTTCCTAGTGCACCCCTATCATCCTCTACATTTAACATGTTCTAATGAATGGCTGCAATAACTTCAAAAAGAAGAAAATCCTAGATCCTTAGATTGAACGATACGAGTGCTAGAATTTAAGCTAACAGCTTAATTTCTCCGCCTATCCCACTTGTGAGACTATATTGGGTATGTTGTTGTTGTTGCTAACATAATTTCTTCTCTCTTTGAACACAAAAGCACTCAAACAGTAACGATTAATGGGAGAATTCCAAATCTTGAACCCCCTCGGAGGAAAATTACACAATTTATACATGGTTATATTTTTTGTATGTATAGTAAATGTAACCCTTTCAGCTTCTTTATGGGTTTATTTCTTCATATGTTGAACCCCTAAACCCTATATAAAAATTTTGGCTCTGCCACTGGTGTCATCAAAGAAAAATACATAATGCAAGTAAATGTTCTTTTTATGTATATAGTCCCTTCAACGGAAAATTACATTGTTTATACTGTTCATAAATAATTAAAATGTTCTTTTTATGTATATAGTCCCTCCGTTCGCTTTTAATTGTCACCATTTGTTTCGCTTCGCAACTTTTAGCATTTTTCATACAGTTTCCGACCATCTAAATTTTAAATTTACAAAAACAACAACAAAATACCCAGTGTATTCCCACAAAGTGGAGTCTGGGGAGGTTAAAGTGTACGCAGTCCATACCACTCCCTCAAATGAAGTACAGAGGCGGTTTCCGATAGACCACCAGCTCATGACAGATAAACAACAGTATAACAAGCAAAAACATAAAAATAAACAACAAAATCGGATAACACACCGCTAAATAATAAAAGAAACCAGGCACCATCAGAATAATACTATAAACTATCTACTTGAGATCATCACAAACCACATCAGAACACTACGAGCAAAAAACTACAGGTACTAAATTTTAAATTTTAAATGTTGAATTATACATCTTCACATAGTTTGACCTCGAGAAGCGAAACAGTGACAAGTAAACGCAAACAGAGGGAGTACAAAAGAGAAGCGAAACAGTGACAAGTAAAAGCAAACAGAGGAAGTCCAGTTACTCCAACAGTCCACTTCGAAAAATTACACTATTTATACATAGTTAATAATAATAATTTTTTTTTATGTATATAGAGAAAGATTAAAAAATAAATAAATAGTATTAACCTCAGTAGGGTTGAAACGGAAAGAAGGACCTCCGTTACTCGGCGGTCTACCCATCTGTTAACGCCGGCGAGTAATTGAGCTTCCGGCGGAGGACGCGGCGGTGTAGAATTTGGGGGAGACGGAAATATGCAGTGGCTTTATTTCATAAAAAGTAATTATGTTATGAAATATAAAATAACACTTCTTTATTTAAAGGGAAAAATTATTCCTATTTTGAGTAAAAAAACAGATGCTCCAAATCCTAATAAACTGCATAAAAACATAAAACCACTAACAATTAATGTGAGAATCCGAAATCTTAGCCAAGGACTGGAGCTAGGTAGGCCCCTTTGGCTTCTTCGTGTGTTTACTTCTTCATATTATGAACTCTCTCAGTGAAAAACCTAGCTTTGTCACTACAAGTAGGACCCCTTTGGAAAATTTCACTATTCATAAAAAGGGGAAGCCCGGTGCACTTAGCTCCCATTATGCGCACGGTTCAGGGAAGGGCCCACCACAAGGATGTATTGTACGCAGCCTTACCTTGCATTTCTGCCAGAGGCTGTTGAACCCGTGCCAGCAATTTTACCAGTTACTCCAAGGCTTCCCTTCAAAATTACACTATTTATACATAGTTAATAATAATTTTTCTATCTATCTATCTATCTCTATATATATAACATAATAAACCCTTATCTCTTCATATTTTTAACCTCCTTCGTAAAAATCCTCACACTGCCATTATAGCTAGGCCTCTTCAACGGAAAATTACATTGTTTCTACTGTTCATAAATAATTAAAATGTTCTTTTCATGTATATAGTCCCTCCGTTCGCTTTTAATTGTCACCATTTGTTTCGCTTCGCAACTTTTAGCATTTTTCATACATTTTCCGACCATCTAAATTTTAAATTTACAAAAACAACAACAAAATACCGAGTGTATTCCCACAAAGTGGGGTCTGAGGAGGTTAAAGTGTACGCAGTCCATACCACTCCCTCAAATGAAGTACAGAGGCTGTTTGCGATAGACCACCAGCTCATGACAGATAAACAACAGTATAACAAGCAAAAAAACATAAAAATAAACAACAAAATCGGATAACACACCGATAAATAATAAAAGAAAAGAAACCAGACACCATCAGAATAATACTATAAACTATCTACTCGAGATCATCACAAACCTCATCAAAACACTACGAACAAAAAACTACAGGTACTAAATTTTAAATTTTAAATGTTGAATTGTACGTTTCACATAGTTTGACCTCGAGAAGCGAAACAGTGACAAGTAAAAGCAAACAGAGAGAGTCAGTTACTCCAACACTCCACTTCGAAAAATTACACTATTTATACATAGTTAATAATAACAATTTTTTTTCATGTATATACAGAAAGATTTAAAATAAATAAATAGCATTAACCTCAGTAGGGTTGAAACGGAAAGAAGGACCTCCGTTACTCGGCGGTCTACCCATCTGTTAACGCCGTTACTGATCTAACGCCGGCGAGTAATTGAGCTTCCGGCGGAACGACGGCGGAGGACGCGGCGGTGTAGAATTTGGGGTAGACGGAAATATGGATTGGCTTTATTTCATAAAAAGTAATTATGTTATGAAATATAAAATAAAACTGATATACAATTAACAAAATTTTTCTATAGACATCCACAACGTAAATACATTTATAACAAATTAATAAAATAGTGATTACTTTTTTTTGTTTTTATCCTTTTTTTTTTTTCTAAAATAACATAAATGTCATATTTACATAAATTTCACTTAATTATGTATCTTTATTGAATGTGCTAATTATATACTTTCTCCATTCCAAATTATCTGTCTCAAATTTTCTAATTTAATTTTTCATTTTACTTATCTTTTTTCATTAATCAAAAAAAGACAAAAAAAAATATCATATTTTACCCTTTGCATTAATTATTTTTTCTTTAAATTAAAATATAAACATTATTTAATAGGGATAATATAATAAATTAGGCATGTTATTAATTATTTTTCTTAATAATGATACAATAAAGACAACAGAAGGCACAAAACACACTCTAAATCAGTGGACAATCTTAAGGACCGTGGACCAAGATGGAGACCACTCTCGGATTCACTATCACCAAGAAGAATACAAGATACAATGGTGTATATAACACCAAAAACAGCTACAAAACGTGAGGAACAAGATGAATAACAATAACACAAGTTTCGAATTCAATAAAGAACTCAAAACAGTCCACTACACAAGATGATAACAATAAAAGTAAAGGATAGATAGTGAGACCAAAATTATTACAAGATTAAGAACTAAAGAGTGTATAAAACTCAAAAACCCCTAATGAATGTAATAATCAAAACCACACTCTTACGGTGACCGTCAAGAGAATCAACTCACCTCAAGATCCGTCGTTTCCAAGCAAAGATCAATACTAGTTTTTCCAAGCACTAACTAAGACTAAGTGTTAGAGAGAGGATTTTTAATGTTTCAATCTTTCATCTTTTCGTATTCAATAAAAACTAAGACTAAAAACCCTAAGAGGTTCTATATACAGTGTATTACAAAATGGAATACAAAATAACCATAATACCCCCTCAAGGGTGAGGTGCCCATAAAGTGTAACTTAGAGGTTGTTTGTAGTGCATTTAGGCCCTCTTTTATATTTCACTTGTGCATTTTCTTGGATGGATTCAATACGCACTCGTTCTAGTCCATCCTCGTGGCCGTACTCGTATCATCAATGTATCATCTCAATTTGGGACGGATAATTTGGACGGAGGGAGTATCTTTTACAAGGGAAAAATATATCTTTATCGGATGTATTATGTATCTCTACATATCAAAAATTTAAAAAAATATTTATCAAGAGTTAATTATGTATTTTTATAAAAAAAAAAAATATATCTTCAGTGAATGTATCGAGAGCTAATTATGTATCTCGACAGAATCAAAATCAAGATTTTGGTAATTATGCAAAATATTGAGATTTTTAAGCACCAAGCTGTCGGAATTTATGTTGTTTGCTCTTTTTTCCATCGTTTGATTGGAACAAGTTATCCTGAAATTAAATAGTTAAAAATAAAAGAAAATGACCAAATTTACCCCTCTACTTTGAAAAATTAACTAAATATACTCTTCATCATACTTTGAGAGCAAATTTACGCTCGATGTCATACTTAAGAGCCAGATCTATCCTTTTTCTTTGAAAAATAGCTAAATAAATCATTCGTCACACCGGGGCCAATTAATGTAACCTTAATGTGGTGCCAATTTTTCAAAGTAGAGGATAAATTTTGGTACAGAATAAGTTATCTTGGGATTAACTAATGCGGAAAAAGTTATCTCATAATTTACATGGAATAACTTATTCCATCACTATTATATAAATGATGGGACAAATAATCATGAGGTTAACTAAAACCTCCAATCAAACCCACGGTTAAATAATGCTGAATTTTATCCAGAGACTATTATAACTTATACTTCACACCAATTATCAAACAACTCCTAAAAGTATAGTGTATTATCAAAAATATTTCCTAATTTTAAATAGTATGTCATTCCAAATTCCTAGCCTTCTAGTAGATATTTACTGTTTTCGGCCTAGGTCTGTATGACTTTAAAATGCGTTGTTGTCCACTACAACGTGAAGTCCTGCCTTTCGAAATTTGCCTAAAAACTTAGAAAAGTTCTACCCACCACCATCGACAAGACCAACACAAGAGTGACTCTGATACCATCTGTAACAATTCATCCTACTAGTGATATTGCCCTTCTGAATCTAACTTTATAACTCGTCACCAGAGTGTAGGACTTGTTTACTTGTATATCTAATACGTCTTCAGTGTTTTACCGATGTAGACACTTCTCCTAAGTTAACTTCGAAGAAAAAACTTATGTTTAATAGTAAAAGAATCTCACACTTTCATCATAAATCGTTGTTACAACTCATGTTGTATAAGCTCACTTACAAGTAGTGAAAATCTCGCACTTGGGGCTAGGGGTGTACATAGGTCGGGTTGGTTTGGTTTTTATAAAAAAAAAAACCAAACCAATCATGTCGGTTTATTAAAACTATAAACCAAATCAAACCAACATAAAATTGTTTTTTTCGATTTAGGTTTTAGTCGGGTTTTTCGAATTTTTCGATCTTTTTGTTTTTTTTCGATTTTTTTTATAATCTTTAGTTTTTACAATTATATTATGATCGAAGATTAGATCAAATATGTTTTGACTCATGTGCTAATGAAAAATCATAATTATGAAAAAAATGAGTAGCAGAAAACTCTCTTGAAACTAAAAGTGAGATGAAGAGTGAAAAGTTTAGGTTTTAAATTTATATTGGGTTTTAAATCATTTAATTAGCAATTAATGGATAAATATTACAACTTAAAGGCCCAAAATCTAAATATATATCTACATCCACTTTCAAATTATTGAATTACTAAAACTAGTTGAAAAAATATTTAAAAAGTAGATTATAATTAATATTTTGTGTATAAAAAAGTTCGAATATTATATATATATATATATATATATATATATTAATATTATGTCGGTTTGATTCGGGTTCGGTTAGACTTTTTTTTTGTTGACACCAAACCAAACCAAGAATGGTCGGGTTTTTTTTTCTAACGCCAAACCAAACCATAAGTCGATTTTTTTTCTCGGTTTGGTTTGATTCGTCGGTTCGGTTTGACTTGACGGTTTGGTCTGTACACCCGTATACTTGGGGCCAATATTGGCTATGATACATAATTGATGAAGGATAAAAAGAGCTAATGGTCAAGAACACATTTAAACTCTCTCAACTATTATATTTTCGTGAGTTTCATATGTCAACTATTTATTATTACAACTGCGATTACTACCTAAACTTTCACTATTCATATTAAAACTACCTAGATGTTGAATTAACCTACACACACCTATTGTCAACGGAAAACAATACGTGGTCAACTCAACCTCAAGGTGTGTTTTAATACAAACTTACCAAGTGAGGCGATGTTTAAAGTAAGTAATGGAAACATCTGATAGCTCAGGTACGAAACTTGTGAAAAAGTAACAGCTCAAGTGTGTGTGTTTTTATAATGAACTCGAATAAAAACTATATCCAACACTATGAGTGATTAGTAGAACTTAAGGGGTCATTAGGTAAGAGGATTAAGGATAACTAATCCCGAGATTAACTTAGAAGAGGAGCTTTATCATGTTTTGTTGGGACAAAATGGATGAGATAACTAATCTCGAGATTAGTTATACCGGGATTGTAGTGTTTTTCTTGTCCCTCCTTGAGGGCGGGATAACTAATCCCGAGGTTAATAATTCCGGAATAACTTGTTTTCCGACCGCTAAGTGTCCAACAGCTTCACAGATTCTCCTATGCTTACCTATTCAGAAAATTTAATAAGCAAAATGTAACTTTCTACACCACAACAATTTCATTGTTTTCTAGTTCACAAATCAAAAGAATGTTCTTTGCAAACTTTCCATTTATACACAAGGTATTGTTCCAACATCTTGTACAAATTCCAGTAGGAACATCTAACTACATCAGTCTCGAGGTAGCCGCGAGGTATGGTAGCTCCTATTTGGATGTGACTTGTGAGCTATCTAACCCTCCTCCTAGTCTCCATCATCTTCGAGGTTATTGACACGTGCACATTCATCTATCCATTCGCTATATCTGCAACGCAGATTTCAGACTAGTTATTAAAGATGATCGTGGGGAAAGAAGTTTTGAAATTAGTCTATAATTTAGAGCATAGCTGAATGATGTTACAATATCGACTTACATGTCTATAGGCTCGGTCAGAGCTGCGATGGGTAAGAAAAAGAAAACATTAGCCAGGTGAGGAATACAAGAGAAACAAGTTTAAAAGCGCCCATTTAACATTACGATTTCACTAGAGATTCTACGTTCTCAGAAAGTACTCTGCATTCTGATGCAGGATAAAAGATTTATCGTTATACATACTAATTAGATCCATTACCGGTTTGAGCAAGAGATTCGAGTTATTGATATCCGAGACATATATTAGAACATTATGATCCCTCCAATTCCACAACAGCACTCAAGAAAGCCAAAGGCATTATTCGAAACTCACCTGTTACAGTGGTACTAAAGCTTTCTTGGCAAATCCTGCAAATGGCCTCTCCAATCAAGTTCTTCATATCACTGAACCATAAAACATCGTGTACAAACTTGACGTAATCAGTGCAAATGGACACAATTACAAGAAACAAAATAGAAGCAGCAGAATTACAATGACGGCACTAATGGCGTGGCAAAGTGAAGATTGACACGTGGAATATAAAAAGAAAAACAGCCAAACCACCATAACAACAAGAAAGACCCCTCTGACGAATTCGTTTCATCTCTCCCCATCTTTATACCTACTTGCTTTAAGAAAGAACGATAATTTCTTATATTTTTAGACAACCTTTATTTAATCTTTCAGTAAACAATAAAACTAATGCAATAAAACTAAAACCTTAACTCCTTGATCGCCTCTCAGGCAAAAATATCTGCAACACGTCAATGGAAACACAACACCATTTTGAGGGCAGCATTGTCTCGTATCCACCCAAACTGAGCCAGGGAAATAGGAAAAAAGAGATCGTCTTCCTCGGGACACATACTTTCAGCCTGTAAAACTCTCATTTTAACTTCATTATCCCTCCTTATCCAAATATCTGAGCTTCTAATTTCAAAAATCCTAGGCTCAAGTCAGAGGCGGATGCAGAATTTCAAACTTGTGGGTTCCCAAGGGCTCCTCCTTTCCTACCGCTAAGCTATCCCTTGGTTTAGTTATGGATTCCCACCTATTAATATTTATAACTTTTGACGATTTTTCTATGTAATTTTAAGTCTTACGGTAGCGGGTGTGGGTTCCCGGAAACCCACACCTTCTACTCTACATCCGTCACTGGCTCAAGTTATTATGTTAAACCACATAAAGGATGGTGCGAGGCAGTGGCGGAGCCAGGATTTTTATTGATGGGGTTCAAAAGTGCGCACACGAATTAAGCCGAAGGGGGTTCAACATCTACTATATATACATAAAAATAATTTTACCCGTGTATAAATGGTGTAATTTTCCACCGAAGGGGGATTGTATGCTAGCTCCGCACCCGCGGGGTGTACTTAATATTCTATCTGAATGGTATAGTCATCCTCCATTTGTTCTTACCTACTAATAAGAATCATATATCTAGTTTAAGATTAAAGGACAGGAGATGGCAGCTAAGAGCTTTAATTTCAAGCAATACAAATATAAAGCTTCAAGACACACGATGAGCAGACAATCAATTCAGTATATAAAAGCAACATGTCTAAGACTAAAAATTGATGAAGGAGCACTCACATGCGACATTCCACACTGCTTCCGTGATTGCAGAAAGGACAACTGAAGACTGTGTTGAGTTTGTCCATTCTCTTCTTTGGTGCTGGCTTTGCTTTTGACTTCCTCTTGCCCATTTTCCAATCAAACTTCACCCAACAATAATGTATATATTAAGACCCTAGATAACAAATGGAAAAATATTACACTTCAAGATAGGGCAGACGAAGAAATACAAACAGATGCCCAGACAAGAAAATGACAGAGGGATGCAGTGTGTGGACAAGGCGAAGGGCACCAATATGTTGGGATTTTTACCACATAGTGCTATTACCAGTGAACAAAGAGGAATATTATGCGAGAACAGAAATGAAGAAAGTTGTCTAGTTAAGTGATATTGTTACGAACCAATTGTCCCACATTGGAAAAATAGAGAAATGCTAATGGGTTTATAGACCAAATGGGTTCTCCCACCTATCAGGCTAGTCTTATGGGTTGAGCTCTCCTGTTTGGTTTATAACATTGGTGCTCTCGTTGAGAGTCCCACGCGTTGGGTCGTGACTCGGAGTGGTGGCCTTCGTGCCAGGAATGGTGGCCTGGACCCAAGAGGGGTGTCAGCCGTGACCAACGAGGATCGATTCACGTGCGGAGCCGCGACTCGGAGTGGTGGCCTGGACCTAAGAGGGATGCCAGCCGTGATCAACTGGGCTCAGCCGTGTTGGTTCTCAAGCGGGAGCGATTGTTATGAACCAATTGTCCCACATTGGAAAAATAGAGAAATGTTAATGGGTTTATAGACCAAATGGGTCCTCCCACCTATCAGATGGGCTCTCACCCCTCCCACCCAAGAGGGGTGTCAGCCGTGACCAACGAGGATCGATTCACGTGCGGAGCCGCGACTCGGAGTGGTGGCCTGGACCTAAGAGGGATGCCAGCCGTGATCAACTGGGCTCAGCCGTGTTGGTTCTCAAGCGGAAGCGATTGTTATGAACCAATTGTCCCACATTGGAAAAATAGAGAAATGTTAATGGGTTTATAGACCAAATGGGTCCTCAAATAGAGAAATACTAATGGGTTTATAGACCAAATGGGTCCTCCCACCTATCAGATGGGCTCTCACCCCTCCCACCCAATAGAGAAATACTAATGGGTTTATAGACCAAATGGGTCCTCCCACCTATCAGATGGGCTCTCACCCCTCCCACCCAAGAGGGTGTCAGCCGTGACCAACGAGGATCGATTCACGTGCGGAGCCGCGACTCGGAGTGGTGGCCTGGACCCAAGAGGGATGCCAGCCGTGATCAACTGGGCTCAGCCGTGTTGGTTCTCAAGCGGAAGCGATTGTTATGAACCAATTGTCCCACATTGGAAAAATAGAGAAATGTTAATGGGTTTATAGACCAAATGGGTCCTCAAATAGAGAAATACTAATGGGTTTATAGACCAAATGGGTCCTCCCACCTATCAGATGGGCTCTCCCGTTTGGTTAAATACTAATGGGTTTATAGACCAAATGGGTCCTCCCACCTATCAGATGGGCTCTCCCGTTTGGTTTATAACAGCTATATGTGATGTACTAGGTTGTCAATCAGTTCAAAATCGTCTAAATTTCTAATTCAGATGTGAAAACGCAGTTCAAGTTTATGCAAGAAAAAAATCAAGAATGTTATAGTTAAGGGAAATATATAATGTGACAGGTCGCCAATCAGTTCAAATAGAAGCCCGCCAAAGCATCAAGCTCTATTTGTAACCCACGTCAGGTCCTAAGTGACCCCCCACCCCCACCTCAAGCATACCTTCAATGAGGAAAACACATATACAATTTCTAAATGGTATGCAACCATCTCCCAACTAACCACAAGCAACTGTAAGTATCCCAACAAATCTAATAAAGAAATTGTACTGTTGTTTATAAGATCGACTTCAAATCAAACTATCCGATAAATTTCTGCTTGCTAGATTCTTGTAATCAGGGAATAGAAAAAGCAATTGAAATTGAAGTCCTTGTTAATTCTCAATCAGAAAATTGCAGAACAGAACTGAGACAAGACCTCGACATATTCAACTTTCCCAACATCAAAACAACGAATAAATAGAATGAAAACAGTTACAGGTAACTGAGCTGATAGAAGAATTCATATAAACCATAAAACCAAATAATTTATATCCCATAAGAATTACACTACAAAAGCCAAAACCGAAGAGCAATCAAATAAAAATCCTTATTAATTTCTCAATCGGAAAATTGCAGAACAAAACAGAGTCTTCCTCCTCGATCCATATAAACCCGAAAAAAAACTATAAAACAATTTACCATAGCTCACACGGAACAATTAGAAAACACTATAAGCGACAAGAGACAAAACAGAAAGACACATATACTCCCTCCCGATTAATTTTACTTAACACATCTAGCTTCTCGAGAATCAAACTGCATGGACTTCCACAAACATTTTAACATGTATTATCCTACAGACCGAAACGATAGAGCTATCAAAATCAGAACGTAGAGAAAACGAAACAATAGTTTAAATCGTTGAATAAATCTGATTCAATTTTGCTCCAAATACAGGTTTAATTAACTATTCTGAAGTGAAACATGACAAGTAAAAATGAACAAAGTGAGTATAACACAAAAAAGTTACACTACATACCGAAACGATAGAGCTAAATTGAATAAATCTAATTCAATTTAGCTCCGAATATAGGTTTAATTGACTATTCTGAAGTGAAACATGACAAGTAAAAATGAGTAAAAATGAACGAAATGTGATAATAGTTTAAATTATTGAATAAGTCTAATTAAATTTAGCTCCGAATACAGGTTTAATTGACTATCCTGAACTGAAACATGACAAGTAAAAATGAACGAATGAGTCTATCACAAAAAATTACACTAATCAAAACGTAGAGAAAAAGAGATAATAGTTGAAATTATTGAATAAAGCTAATTCAATTTAGCTTCGTATACTGGTTTAATTGATTATTCTCAAGTGAAACATGCCAAGTAAAAATGAAGAAGTGAATATATCACACTAAAAATTACACTACATACCAAAACGATAGAGCTTTTAAATTATTGAATAAATCTGATTCAATTTAGCTCCGAATACGGGTCTAATTGACTATTCTAAAGCATAACATGACAAGTAAAAATGAGCGAAATTGAATAAATCTAGTTCAATTTAGCTCCGAATACGGGTCTAGTTCAATTTAGCTCCGAAGCATGACAAGTAAAAATAAACTATTGAATAAATCTAATTCAATTTAGCTTTGAATACGGGTCTAATTGACTATTCTGAAGCGAAGCATGACAAGTAAAAATAAACTATTGAATAAATCTAATTCAATTTAGCTCCGAATACGGGTCTAATTGACTATTCTGAAGCGAAACATGACACGTAAAAATGAACGAAGCGAGTATATCACAAAAAAAAATTACCTTACAGACCAAAACGATAGCGCAATCAAAATCAAAACGTAGAGAAAAAGAAACAACAGTTTAAATTATTGAATAAATCTAATTCAATTTAACTCCGAATACAGGTCTAATTGACATCTTAATTGACTATTCTGAAGCGAAACATGACAAGTAAAAATAAGCTATTGAATAAATCCAATTCAATTTAGCTCCGAATACGGGTCTAATTGACTATTCTGAAGTGAAGCATGACAAGTAAAAATAAACTATTGAATAAATCTAATTCAATTTAGCTCCGAATACGGGTCTAATTGACTATTCTGAAGCGAAGCATGACAAGTAAAAATAAACTATTGAATAAATCTAATTCAATCTAAGCATGACACGTAAAAATGAACGAAGCGAGTATATCACAAAAAAAAAAATTACCTTACAGACCAAAACGATAGAGCAATCAAAATCAAAACGTAGAGAAAAAGAAACAACAGTTTAAATTATTGAATAAATCTAATTCAATTTAGCTCCGAATACAGGTCTAATTGACATCTTAATTGATTATTCTGAAGCGAAACATGACAAGTAAAAATGAACAAAGTGAGTATATCACAAAAAAATTACACTAAATATCAAAACCTAGAGAAAAACATACCGAAAAAATAGAGCTTTTAAATTATTAAATAAATCTAATTCAATTTAGCTCCGAATACAGGTTTAATTGACTATTCTGAAGCGAAACATGACAAGTAAAAATGAACGAAGTGAAAAAACTTACCGAAACATTAGAGCTATTGAAATCGAAATCGAAACCGAAGAGTAAAATAGAGAATAGTGAAACATACCTTAGAAAAAATGCGCTTCCTTTTTCAAATGATTTAAAGAAAGAGTGGGAAATTTTTTGGGATGAAGGGGTATTTATAGGCAGAAGTTTCGACCCGAAGTCCGATTAAGAAGACTCTAGAAACTGGGCCGTTATTTTAGGAAGCCCATTATATATGTTACTTGGGCTAAACTAGGAGGTAAAAGCCCAAATATAAATTTAGGAAAAATAATATAACTAAAAATTACACAAATACATATCATATTTATACAAATTCTCACCCTTATAAAATAATTTTTTTTAAAAAAGTAATTATGTATCTTCG
Source organism: Capsicum pubescens (assembly GCA_030864215.1). Lineage (NCBI taxonomy): Eukaryota > Viridiplantae > Streptophyta > Magnoliopsida > Solanales > Solanaceae > Capsicum > Capsicum pubescens. Next base: position 38,518,623 of record CM061547.1, read on the forward strand.
TTAGATGTAACGAAAGCTAATTATGTATCTTGAAAGACTCAAAATCGAAAAAAATATTTCAAAAACTCATTATGTATCTTTACAGAGGAAAAAATGTATCTTCATTTGATGTATTATGTATCCCGACAGACCCAAAATCAAAAAATATATATATCAAGAGCTAATAATGTATCTTTATAAAGAAAAAATTGTATCTTTGTTGGATATATTATGTATCTCGATAGACCAGAAATTGAGAAAAATATATCGGGAGCTAACCATGTATCATTACAAAGCAAAAAATATATCTTCATTGAATGTATTGAGATCTAATTATGTATCTCGACAGATTCAAAATCGAGATTTTCAGTAATTATGCAAAATGTCAGGATTTGCTATCATTAAGCTCCAAACTGTCGGTTTTTATGTTGTTTGCTTAGTATAAGTTTGTCATAGTTATTTGCGGGAAATGTAGTCCTTGAGTCGAGGAAAAGATGAATTGTCAAAAAGGTAAAGGATGTAGTTTGGATAGGTGATCAGATCTAGCATGGATCGTAGATGAACGTTCGTTGGAGTTATCGGGTTCTTCTAGGGTTCCCTCGACATTACACTCGGTATGTCGTTATATTTGTGGAAATGCATAAATAGTCGATTTTTTCTTCTCCAAACTCTGATATGCATATTCCAACTTACGAAATTACATATATCGCTGAATTTGTATACATATATATCATTAAGTGTTATGATAGGCGATAAGTATTCCTTCGATCTTAATTTAAAAGGTTGAATTTTAACTTTGAGAATGATATTGGCCCTACCCACCCACACCCGGCTCGAGGCATTTTCTCTACCCCTTCTTACCCAAAAAAAAAACAGTGTCATCTTACGTTCTTGAAAAGATAACCATCTTTCGGCTAACCTAGCCTCCTCCGTCCCGAGGGACCAACAAGGGGTAGTACAGGAATATTCACCCGTTATCCATCGACTACGCATTTCGGCCTGATCTTAGGCCCTGACTCACCCTCCGTAGACGAACCTTGCGGAGGAACCCTTAGGTTTTCAGGGCATTGGATTCTCACCAATGTCTGCGTTACTCAAGCCGACATTCTCGCTTTTGCTTCGTCCACCACCGCTCGCGCGAAGGCTTTTCTCTAAGGCGGAACGCTCCCCTATCGATTTATTTTTACATTCCACAACTTCGACAGATCGTTTAACCCCGTTCAGCTTCGGCACTCACCCCCTCCCCCCACCCCCACCCCCACCCCCCACACAAAAAAAAATTGCAACTTACTAAAATTATTTAAGAAGCAATAGAAACTATATAGAACATGATTTACTTACCTTAATTTGTTTATAGTTGACCAATAAGTCATTTGTTCTATCACTAATTTAAACAATTATTTTGTAGTATACGTTGCCAAGTTTAATTAATTAATTTATTTCTTTAACAAAATTAAGAACAGTGAATTATTTATCTAATGTAATTGATGTTTTAATAATATGATTAATTAATGAGTTTTTATTATTTAATAATTCTCCATGCACTGTCCATTGCATTGCATGAGAGTATTTAAAGATAAGCAAACAATATATTTATCTTATAAAAAAATAAAACATTGCTTTAAGATTCCTTCATATATATTCAATTGAGATTGTTCATCTTTTTATTGTTGTGGTTTTGCTTTCAACTTTGAATTAGAAAAAAAAAGAGAGAAAATAAAAAAGGGAGAACAATAATTGTAGTTCTTCGGTTATCGATGATTTTTTTTTTTGGACAATCATGATATTCAAATCAGCTTCACGCACCTCAATTAGGTACACGAGATATGAGGTAACTCCATCAACAACAAATACGAGGTAATCTCTCTCTACGTCAAATCTAGAACGGATGAGAAGAATCAGTGATATTTTTTTATCTTTATTGAAATTTGAACCTGAAACGTCAGATTGTTATGATCTATGTCTAAACATATTTAGTTATTAATTAATTAATTAATTAATAAGTACATTTTGGTCTCTTTACGTAAAAAAGTATGTTATATTTAAAGTATTTTTTAAAAGTATATTATCCTCAAATAAAAAAAATTAATTCACATTAAATTATGAAATGGATAATAGTTTTGAAAATGTGTGAATATTCATAAGTAATAGGTAAAAGGATCAAATTAAAGTAAACATTTCAAGCTATTGAAAGTCAAATATTCATAGTCAAAGATCACAATCTAAAAATAAATATAAAAATATAAATATGATAAAATTTTAATAAATATTAAATTCTAGATCATCATTTAAAATAGTAAAGTAAATTTTATATTATGAACTTATAAATCGAATATGGAGTTTAGAATGTCTTTTAAGCACATGTTTATTATATTAACAAAGCGGTTTCAGCGTATTTTTTAGAAAGTCGATCATACTGTTTCACTTTATTTAGTGATGAAAGAGATTTTTTTTTTGTAAGTGATGATAAAGTCTACTCATGATTCGATACAATTAACAAAAATAATTTCCTTTTAATTTCATTTAGCTAATTCATTCTTATCCATCGAAAAATAAAAAAAACAAGCACCGTGATTCCAATCTTACTAAAATAAAAAAAATATTAATTAATGACTTTATGAAATCGACATATCAAGTTGAAATTCCATATATCCTCTATCATATCTTAGTGGTTGACACGATTCTAGTAACTAAATAAATACCTGCCACAATTATTAACGGCTAAAAAAAAATGTCACAAAAAAAACTAACTCATATTGTTGTTGTTAATTAATTAATCGCGCTTGCATCATCTTGTCAACGAGCTATAATTGTTTTTAATAATCAAACTTCTCTTACTTCCTTACTGAGGCGTCTGCGCATCTCTTCTTCACACGTCCAAATCCAAATCATCGCAGTCACGCTTGCATTATCTTGTCCACGAGTTATAATCTTTTCAATAATCAAACTTTTTGTACTTCCTCACTGGGTCGTCTGCGCACCTCCTCTTCATACGTCCAAATCATCTCAGTCGTGCTTGCATCATCTTGTCCACGAGCTACAATTTTTTCAATAATCCAACTTCTCGTACTTTTTCATAAGGGCGTCTGCACATTCTCCTCTTCACATATCAAAATCATCTCAATCGCGTTTGCACCATCTTATCCACAAGTTACAATTTTTTTAATAATCCATCTTCTCGTACTTTCTCACTGGGGCATTTGCGCATCTCCTCTTCACATGTCCAAATCATCTCAATCGCCTTTACATCATCTTATCTACGAGCTACAATTGTTTTAGTTATCCAACTTCTCGTACTTCCCCACTGAGGAGTCTGCACATCTCCTCTTCACATATCCAAATCATCTCAATCGCATTTGCACCAGCTTATCCACGAGTTACAATTTTTTTAATAATCCATCTTCTCGTACTTTCTCACTGGGGCGTCTACGCATCTCCTCTTCACATGCCCAAATCATCTCAATCACCCTTGCATCATCTTATCCACAAGCTATAACTTTTTTAATATTCTAACTTCTCGTACTTCGTCACTGGGTCGTCTGCACATCTCCTTTTCACGTGTCAAAATCACCTCAGTCGTGTTTGTATCATCTTGTCCACAAACTACAATTATTTTTAATAATCAAACTTCACGTACTTCCTCACTGAGGCGTCTGCACATCTCCTCTTCATATATCCAAATCATCTCAATCGCGCTTGCCACGAGCTACAATTTTTTTTAATAATCCAACTTCTCGTACTTCCTCACTGGGGCAGAGTTTCTGCACATTTTTACATGTCCAAATCATCTCAATCACACTTGTATCATTTTGTCTTTTCGTACTTAATCTCCTATTCACATATCCAAATCATCTCAATCGCGCTTACATCATCTTGTCCACGAGCTACAATTTTTTTAATAATCCAACTTCTCGTACTTCCTCATGGAATATAATTTCTGCCAATCTCCTGTTCACATGTCCAAATCATCTCAATCGTGCTTACATCATCTTGTCCACGAGCTACAATTTTTTTAATAATCCAACTCCTCATGGAGCAAAATTTCTGCACATCTCCTCTTCACATGTCCAAATCATCTGCCAGCTGCAATTTTCTTTTAATAAGTAACTAATTGTAGACCTAAGCAAAAAAAAAAAAAAAACTAGTTAGACAATAAAAGTTTTATAAAAAAAAAATTACTATTAATAGTAAGTTTATTTCTCATCACACAAGAGAGGCATTTCAAGAATCACCATTGGTGAAATTCCGTTGAAATCTCCCCTCTTTTTATCCACTTTTTTTTCTTACTTTACTCTCTTCATTTCCATTTCCAATCATCTCACTCTGGTTAGCCCTTTTTCTCTTTTCCATTAAAGGAAAATTTACAATTTTTATGTGTTTTTTTCTTGTTATTCCAAGAAATGCATGTATTTGGCTTCAAGATGAAGAATTTTTTGTGGGTTTTGCTTGAATTTTACTTTGATTATGATTTTTATAGCTAAAATTGAATTTGGGTGTTTTTGTTTTGACCATTTTATGTGTTTTTTCTTGATATCATAAATTGAGTTGAAAAAGTTTCAATTTTTATGTTTTCTTTTTTCTTGTTATTACAAGAAATGTATGTATTTGGCTTCAAGATGAAGAAATTTTTGTGGGTTTTGCTTGAATTTTACTTTGATTATGATTTTTATAGCTAAAATTAAATTTGGGTGTTTTTATTTTGACCATTTTATGTGTGTTTTTCTTGTTATCATAGTAAAAAAATGCATGCTTTAGGCTTCAAGATGATCTTTTTTGTTGTGGGGTTTGCTTTGATTTTGCTAAAATTAAATTTGGGTGTTTTTATTTTGACCATTTTATGTGTTTTTTATTTTCATCATAGTAAAAAAAAAATGCATGCTTTAGGCTCCCAAATGAAGAATTTTTTGTGGTTTTTGCTTGAATTTTACTTTGATTATGATTTTCATATCCAATGAAGGAAATTCAGTTGAAAAAGTTTCAATTTTTATGTGTTTTTTCTTGTTATTCCAAGAAATGTATGTATTTGGCTTCAAGATGAAGAAATTTTTGTGGGTTTTGCTTGAATTTTACTTTGATTATGATTTTCATATCCAATGAAGGAAAATTCAGTTGAAAAAGTTTCAATTTTTATGTGTTTTTTCTTGTTATTCCAAGAAATGTATGTATTTGGCTTCAAGATGAAGAAATTTTTGTGGGTTTTGCTTGAATTTTACTTTGATTATGATTTTCATATCCAATGAAGGAAAATTCAGTTGAAAAAGTTTCAGTTTTTATGTGTTTTTTCTTGTTATCATAGTAAAAAAACTATGTGCTTTAGGCTTCAAGATGATTTTTTTGTTGTTGTGGGGTTTGCTTGAATTTTGCTTTCATTGGGATTTTTGTAGCTAAAATTAAATTTGGGTGTTTTTATTTTGACCATTTTATGTGTATTTCTTGTTATCATAGTCAAAAAATTATGTGCTTTAGGCTTCAAGATGATTTTTTGTTGTTGTGGGGTTTGCTTGAATTTTGCTTTGATTTTGATTTTTATAGGTAAAATTGAATTTGGGTGTTTTTATTTTGACCATTTTATGTGATTTTTCTTGTTATCATAGTAAAAAAATGCATGCTTTAGGCTCCCAAATGAAGATTTTTTTATGGCTTTTGCTTTGATTACGATTATCATATCCAAAGAAGGAGTATTCAGTTAAAGTTTCAATATTTGTGTTTCTTCTATTGCTATTACATCAACAAAATGCATATTTTAGGCTCCCAAATGAAGAGATTTTTATGGATTTTACTATGATTGTGATTTTTCATAGCTATCTCAAATTCGTGGTTTCCATTTCGACCTTTTTAGACTCTTTTTTTGTTTTTGATATATGCAGAGATTAATTATAGTTAATTTATGTCAATACTCTGTAAAGGAATCAAGTTTGGATACTAAAAAGGTGCGGTTTCGATTTGCTATATCTTACCTTTTGTCTTCATTAATGGCGATGTTGCTTGGACTCTCCAAAAATGCAGCCGCATCGGTGTCGGATCCTTCAAAAATGCTCTATTTTGGAGGATCGGAGAAGCACCTAGTTTTTTTTTTTTTTTTTTGAAGAATCCAAGCAACATAGATGAATGGCACGTTTTTTGTGTATCACTTGTATGCTACTTTTATTGGATAATGCTGATGTGTGTGTGTGTGTGTAATTTGGTTACTTTTTCTTCGTTCAATGGGGATAAAATAAAATCGAAAAGGAGAAACTTTAGAACAATTATTCGCAAAGATAGAAACTTTAGTCACATCACACATGGTAAAAAAGATTTCTCATAGTTTATTTATTTATGTCTGTCACTTTTAAAGAAGGTTAAGAATTTAATGTTTAAATCTATGTTGCTTGGACCATTCAAAAATATTGATGGGTGTTTGTCGGATTCTCCAAAGTAGTGTAAATTTGAAGAATCTGACACGGGTGCGGCAACATGTTTGGAGAGTCCGAGCATTGGACTCCTCAAAAATGTCGACGGATGCATGTTGGATCCTCCTAAAGTAGTGCATTTTTGGAGGATCCGACATGGGTGTGGCAACATGTTTGGAGAGTTCGCGCAACACATTGGTTGCTATATATCGGTGATGATTTGTGAGGCAAGATCAGGTTTTTGACTCATAGATCATGAATACGAAAATTCAACATAAGTTTTAGGTTGTATTGAACTGTGCTTATTGAGATGACCATATATAGATATATTTTAATGAACATACAAAATTGTGTCCTCTATGTAATAAAGTTGTGCAATCTCTTACTGATAGATTTGCGAGAAAGTAATATGTATAATGACACCTGATTCTTCTCCAAGCAGGCAGTCTCCACTAGATTTAACTTGATAACATTGCGCAAAGGAGTATGTCGTATAGTAATCAAATAACTGATTTGGAAGCGGAGCAGAGAAGCCAAGATGTTCAACTGGAGCCTTATTCTTTGTACAGGAGCTTAGCAACCTTTCCGCAGCCTAATGTCCATGCGATATTACCAGCTGCTGGAAATGCTGGCAATTTCTATTTGCATCATCCACAATATCATCAAGAGGGTGCATTAATTTATGGAAAGTTGCAGTACGACGGGGTTCAATATCAGCATCCCGCCACCAATCTTTACCCAGCCGTTGCTTCATCGTCGAATCACTATAACCATTACATGGCTGCTCCGTCCGCTCCTAGAGATTTCTCGGTTCCAGTAAACCACGGGCAACATGAGCAGCTTCCATTTGCAAGAACTCAAGGCAGCCTTGGAATTAATGAAGACAGTTATGGAAGGAACAATCTTTATGTAGACAATGTCGGAGGCTTGTTTAAAAGAAAAAATGCTGAAGGAATCCCTGTTAATTTTCAGTACCAACATGCGTTGGTAGGCTCCAGCTTTCCTCCTGCCTCAATGGGTTCTGCGTCTTTTGTACCACCTGAATACCGAGGGAATGGCGCATTATCATTCACCGAGGACGGTGCTCTGAGAAGTATGAACAATCATCTGCTTCAAGGGAACTATGTGAGCCAAGGCTGTGAGTTTCCTGGCAATTATTGGTCAGGCGTGCAGTTCAACAGCAGTACTAGGGAGGCTGGAACATGGGCCTGGAATCAAAGTGCTCGTCTACCTTATCTACCTGGTACACTCTACCTATCATTCTTTCTTTAATGATAATTGAACAAAAAGTTGCTCAACTAAATACTTCGTATTCTTTTTTTCATTTAATGTTCATCAAGTCGGTGCTCTTTTAAGTTTTGTTGTACTATGTGCTACTGCTGTGTCACCCATTTGAACAGTGCATATTTGAGCTTCCGTCTGCATTCTTTATATGTAAAAAGGATGTATTCACTGGACACAAATCTTATTCTTTCCTTCTCCATCCTCACGTTCTCTTCTAAATCTCATCTCATATTTTTCTACTGCTAAAAGTTAACTTTGTTTAAGGCGGAATGATTATAAAGGATTCGTATAGCTCTGTGACGATTTTGGGATTGATGCATAGTTGATTTAATTGATGTAAAAGTTAACGTTGAAGAAATTATTGCATCTCTCTCCTATACTTTATACGCCTTTAGGGGAAACTCGAGGTATTTGTTTGTAGCGCCAATGACGCCACAAGTTAACTTCCGAAACTAATTGCCTGTCTCTTCTTCTTTTCTGCGTTACTCTAGGTGATATTCAAGGCTGTGAAGATGGTGGAAACATCAGCGTGCGAGGTTATCAAGTAACAAACGGGAATGGAGGATTGACTAGTTTTGTGTATCCATCGATTCCTCAAAGGCACCCAAACCTTCCTCGTCTGCCACCACATATTCAAGGAGTGAGACCCCAATTTATCACCCTCCCTCCACAAATGATCGCGTCTTCACAGAGACACCTACCAAGTAGCTCGTTTGACAGCGCTATCAATCCATTCGCCATTGTAGAGGCAGGGTCTAGATATATTAGACCATTCCCACCGACTGGGTTTAGATTGTACAGACCTCAACAAGAGGGATTCATGCTTGGAACAAATACTAGATATCACAACCTACCTAACATGAGAGTTCTTCCGGAGGATGTAAATATGTTTCCGTTTTACCAGCTTTGCATAACTTTTTATCACATTTATAGTCTAATTTAATGCAGTAAAAGTTATGGAATGAAGATAACGGTTTATATCCTTATATGGTGTTTGTATGTAGGGCGTGGCAATGCTGGATATTCCCGGCTACCATGAAGTGCGTGATTCTGTTGATCAGCACAGAGAGATGCGTATGGACGTAGATAACATGTCTTATGAGGTAGGAACGTAGAAGGTTCCTCTATTGTATGTACTGGTTTATATTATCACGATGGTTAATGAGTATATGTTGCTTCTCCATTTTCCTTTTTTCGCTAGTTATATACTCCTCAGTTTCAATTTGTTTGTCTTCTTTTTAAGTTCGTTTCAAAAAGAACACCTCTTTCCTTTTTTGGTACTCTTTAATTTCAATATTCCACGTGACATGTTTAAGACCGTAACGTCAAAGGACATTTTGATACATTCTACCTATCTTTAATTCAAGATCACAAGATTTAAAAGTCTCTTTATTTTCATGAACTCCGTGCCAAGTTAAAACTAGACAAACAAATGGAAATGAACGGAGTACTACTTTATTAATGTTCAGGTGGCAACTTATTGTTGTAACTTCTAGAAACTAAATTTGTTCGACTTTAACATCCTACACCAGGAGCTTCTTGCATTGGGAGAGCAGATTGGCACCGCAAAAACTGGGTTATCGGAGGAGGTTATTGTTAGCCATTTGAAAACAAGATCATTTTCGTCCGTGGGAATTCCTTGCAATTTGGAAAGTGCTGCATGTTCAGATCACAAGATCGATTTCTGTGTCATATGCCAGGTATTACCTCTATGCTGACTTACGGTTGACACGGGAAACATTTGAGTACGATTTTCCGGAGGGTATTTAGTTACTCAACTTGTGACTTCATTCCAGGAACTTTCGATGATTCCCGTAGGTTAATGAGTTAAATTTTGTTTTTTCAACTTCATGAAGCACACAACTGGTAGTTTTGTTGTTTACCATCAGTTAAATTTACGAAGAATTCATTAACAGACCGTGGTTAAATTTACTATTCTTTTGTTGTGTACCACACAATGTTGCCACAGTCTCTAAGATGTTTCGAACCATTTTTTTACGTTTACTCTGTCAAAGGTAAGCGTCGTACTTGTTTACTGTGTTTGTGTCGTGATATAGTGTCAGCTTGTGACCGTGGTTAAATTTGGTATTTCTTTTGTTGTGTGTACCACACAATATTTCCACGGTCTCTTAAGTTGTTTCTAACCATCTTATTACGTCTATTCTGTCAAAGGTAAGTGTCGTACTTGTTTACTGTGTTTGTGTCGTGATATAGTGTCAGCTTGTGACCGTGGTTAAATTTACTATTTCTTTTGTTGTGTACCGCACAATGTTGCCACGGTCTCTAAGGTGTTTCTAACCATCTTGTTACGTCTACTCCGTCAAAGGTAAGCGTCGTACTTGTTTACTGTGTTTGTGTCGTGATATACTGCTAGTTCACAAGCTTCGCATATTTAGCATCTCCGATGACCTGCATGTATGTACTGTTATTTCAGTCTGATTACAAGGACCAAGAGAGCGTGGGGACTCTCGATTGTGGGCATGAATATCATGCAGAGTGCGTAACGAATTGGTTGATTGTCAAGAACAATTGTCCCATATGCAAGTCGACAGCGTTGGTCGCAGAAGTAAAGGATTCGTGAAAAAACATGCGATACATGGTCATCGTCTGAAGCATTTTGGATCTTTCGCTATCTATTTATTCTCCGACGAGAAGGAAACGGTTACTGAAACTGTACAAATGTACTGTATTTTTGTATATATATTTGACAAGATATGACTAACTGTCAACCTATCTAAGTACATCTTGTTGGCCTTATCTATGTCAACTGAAGTTGTACAGAAGCTTTTGTAGTTTTTTGTTGTTGTTCTGTACCATGTGGTTGAACTGATATATAATGGGCATTTTATCCCATTTCAGACAACTCCTCTTGGATATTATGTTAATAATAATGTGTTCTTATGTATTGGTTCTTGTTTTTTTTTTTGGTTTCCCAAGGTATCCCTACAGCCGGCAGCCGTGACACTAATCCTCCGTTCCTACTGTCAGCACACTGAGCGGTAGTTCTGATGCAGCAATGCTGGTGTTTGAATGTAACACTCCAACTTAGGATAAAGAGTCTCGCATCGGCAAAATACAGGAGGGATACTGGGTATATAAGTAAGCAAACCTTATCTCTAGCGATGCGTTTTAAAGCCGTGCGGGCCTAGGCTCAGAGCGGACAATATCATTAGTGGGTTGGGCCGTTCAGTGACGGAGCCACAGCCGACGAAGGGTGGTCAGATGAACACCCTTTGTCGGAATTTTTTTCCGAGTATATAGGTTAAATATAGATATTTATGGTTATATACATGTTGCACACGCTTGACAAGCTAGAGAAACATAGTCCAGTGGTTAAGAGTGTGCATCTCTGCATCAACAACCCGGGTTCGAACTTTGGCAGGTGCAACAATTTTTTTATTTTTTTTTTTAAACAGTTCTTTGCCTGAGGGAAAATATGAACACCCTTAACCAAAAGTCTAGCTCCGCCACTGGGGTTGTTACAGGGGTCTCTCGGGCCTTGATGGTTAGGGATGCCCGTCGCGGCCAGGACTTGGGTCGGGTCGTGACATTGAAGTTTATTTTGGTATAGTTTTTTCGCGGGGTAGATGTAATGTGTGCGTATACACAAATATCCTCTCCAGACCCCGCTAGTGGGTTTTACAGGACATATTGCTGTCCTTTTTCTACTTAAGAACGCTACGTGATTTCTTCCCACCTGTCCACCACGCATTGGTGGGAAGTCGCTGGTGTTCTGTAGAATTAATTTTGAGGTGCGTACAAATTGGCGGGGATATCATGATTATTACATTTTGGTATCATTTTTAACATCTATGTGTTCTACACTTATGTACTTAAACTATCGTAAATTTGAACAAGTAGATATATGCGTTCTACATGATATATCATTGAGATGCACACGTTCTAAATGTTAAATCACGTGAAATTTGTCACGTAGAATACATATATCTACTTATTCAAACTGAATGAAAGCTTTTAGTACATTGTCGGGGTCGTTTGGTGCGATTGAAGATATTACTCAGTCTCGAGATTATTTATTCCATCATTCATACTACAATGATAAGATAAGTTTTCCCATACATAATAGAATAACTTATATCGATTCGAAATCATTTGCTATGATGTGTAGCGTATAATAATACAATAACATACTCAATATATTTTTACTAAGTAGGTTTCGGGAAGTGTAAGTGTAGCACTCCATACCACTACCTTAGAGGTGAGATAGAAAAACTGATTTCGATAGATCCTCGACTCAAAATAAAACAATATACTCCCTCCGTCCCAAATTACCCGTCCCAAATTACCCGTCCCAAATTTTCTAATTTGATTTTCCATTTTACTTGTCTTTTTTCATTAATCAAGAAGAGACAAATTTTTTTCATGTTTTACCCTTTGCATTAATTATTTTTTCTTCAAATTAAAATGTAAACAACATTTAATAGGGGTGCTATGATAAATTAGACATGCTATTAATTATTTTTCTTAATTAATGCGTTATCTCAATTTGGGACGGGTAATTTGGGACGGAAGGAGTATAACAAAAAGGAATAGTAAGAGTCGTTTGGTGTGAGGTATAAGGGATAAATAGTTTCGAGATAAAATGAATAATGAGGTATAAGAGATAATTAATCCCGGTATAAAATGAAAGATTATTTTATCTCATATTTGGTGTGAGATATTAGTTAGTGTGAGATTATTTATATCGAGATTAATTATTTCGAAATTACTCTTTCACAACCTAACAACCGCTAAAAATACAATATACAAAAAAAATTTACCACACCCAATAGTACCATAAATAAGACTCATTAAGTAATATCACATTATGAGTCCGTTTGGATAGGATTAAAATCTGCTCAAATCATTTTTTAATCACTTTTTTAGCTTTTTAAGGTGTTTGGTAAAATTAAAAAATACTTAAAAACAGCTAAAAACTTATTAAAAAAAATAAAAAGGTGAGAAGCTAGGTACCCCAGTTTTTTGTTTTTTAGATTAAAATTCTTTTAGGTTTGACCAAAATATTTACCTTTTTATCCCTTATATTTTCCTCCAATTCCACCAATATTTTAAACTTGTAGCTCTTACATATATAATTTTTTTCTTTTTCTCTTTGCCGCTTCGCTTCATTTCTTTCCTCTAATTTTCACTTCATTTTTTTTCTTTGTTTCCATCAAATCCATCGTTACATCATAGATTTGTTCAAAAAATTTAATTTAGAATTAAAATTTATAAATAATTCACCTTATTTACTTTAAGGATATTTTAAGTCATTTTAACAATAAAAAAGTACTTAACTTCACTTGTTTATCAAACACATCAATAATTTTCTTTTCAGTTTCAGCACTTCAATCCAAACACTGATCTGTTTAATTTATAAATACTTATTTTTAAAATTTTAATCACTTAAGTTGAAAAACTATTTTTTTAATCCTATCCAAACGAGCTCTGTAACAAAGTCCTCCTACTCAGTCACCCAATAAAATAAAAATACATAATTATTTTATGATATATTTGATGTAAGGATATAAATTAATCTCAAAATTATTTATCCCATGTTTTTATACTATAATAGTTTCTACGATAAGTATAACTTGTTTGTTACCAAATAGTTGAAAGGGCACAAACAAATGCAAATCCCTTTTAAGTCCCCCAAAATCTTCCCTCTCTTCTTCTTCACTTGTACTAAACCCTAGCTTTTCCCTTTGTTACCTAAACCCTAGTTCCCTCCAATGGCGGATTCCACTGACGATATCGATAAGCTTTACGAGTTCGGTGAACGCCTCAACGATGCTAAAGAAAAATCTCAGGTCACTCTAATTTTTTTTTTTTTTTTTTTTTTTTTTTAATGTTAAATTGAGCAAGTGATAATTCAGTAGTAATATCAAGTAAAAAAAAAAGCGAATTATTCATAATTGAGATGTGTTTTTCGATAAAGGCGTAATTCATGAAAGTGTGAACTTTATAAGTAAAGTAGGCATTTAAATTGTTATAAAATTTAACAAGTAGATATACATACAATACAAATCGAATCGAATTGATTTGTATTATTCAATGTAGGAATTAGGATGCGTGTGTATCTACTTGTTCTCTTTTTCGGACCATTCATCATTCAAGTAGAAAAAAAGTGAATTATTGATAATTGAGGTGTGTTTTTCGATGAAGGCATAGTACATAAAAGTGTGTCCTTTATAAGTATGACACTTAAATTGGTATAAAATTTAACAAGTAGATACACACGCATCCTATATGGAAATTAGCGCGAGATGAAAATCGAATTGATTTGTATTATGCCCTGTAGGAATTAGGATGCGTGTGTATCTACTTGTTCAACTATCACTTGTTTATCACCTGCAATGAACCACCACTGATAGTTCAGTTAGTAATCTTGAGCTTCCATTAATGTCATACCTAAAGTATCTTGATTTTTCGAGATTCATACCTGAAAAGAATATTTATTAAAACACACGTTAAATAGAAAATTGAGTTTCGTACCTCAATCATTACTCGTTCACTTTTTCGTACCATTCATCGTTCAAGTAGAAAAAGCGAATTATTGATAATTGAGGAGTGTTTTTCGATAAAGGCATAATACATAAAAGTGTGTGCTTTATAAGTAGGCACTTTAATTGGTATAAAATTTAACAAGTAGATACACACGCATCCTACCTGACAATTTGCGTGAGATACAAATAGAATTGATTTGTATTATGCCATGTAGAATGCGTGTGTATCTACTTGTTCAGCTTTATAAAGCGAATTATTGATAATTGAGGTGTTTTTTTTGATAAAGGCATAATACATAAAAGTTTGTCCTTTGTAAGTAGGCATTTAAATTGGTATAAAATTTAACAAGTAGATACTCACGCATCCTACATGGCAATTTGCGTGAGATACAAATCGAATTGATTTGTGTTATGCCATGTAGGAATTAGGATGCGTGTGTATCTACTTGTTCAACTTGTTATGGAAGCACACCTATAGTATAACAATGTTTTTTTTTTGTAGTTTTTTATGTTAAATTGAACAAGTGATAATTGAGTAGTAATATCAAGTAGAAAAAGCGAATTATTGATAATTGAGGTGTGTTTTGATAAAGGCGTAATACATAAAAGTGTGAACTTTATAAGTAGGCATTTAAATTGGTATAAAATTTAACAAGTAGATACACACGCATCCTACATGGAAATTTGCGTAAGATACAGTGGTGTAGGAATTAAGATGCGTGTGTATCTACTTGTTCAACTTGTTTATGGCAGCACACCTATAGTATAACAATGTTTTTTTAGTTTTTTTTTTTTTTTTTTCTGTTAAATTGAACAAGTGATAATTGAGTAGTAATATCAAGTAGAAAAAGTGAATTATTGATAATTGAGATGTGTTTTTCGATAAAGGCATATAATACATAAAAGTGTGTGTAGGCATTTAAATTGGTATAAAATTTAACAAGTAGATACACACGTCATGCGTGATAATTTGCGTGAGATACAAATCGAATTGATTTGTATTATGCCATGTAGGAATTAGGATGCGTGTGTATCTACTTGTTCAACTTGTTATGGCAGCACACCTATAGTATAACAATGTTTTTTTTTGTAGTTTTTTAATGTTAAATTGAAAAAGTGATAATTGAGTAGTAATATCAAGTAGAAAAAGCGAATTATTGATAATTGAGGTGTGTTTTGATAAAGGCGTAATACATAAAAGTGTGAACTTTATAAGTAGGCATTTAAATTGGTATAAAATTTAACAAGTAGATACACACATAAAAATCGAATTGATTTGTATTATGCCATGTAGGAATTAGGATGCGTGTGTATCTACTTGTTCAACTATCACTTGTTTACCACCTGCAATGAACCACCGATAGTTCAGGTAGTAATCTCAAGCTTCCATTAATGTCATACCTAAACTATTTATCAAAGCACACGTTACATAGAAAAAATGAGTTTCATACCTCAATCATCACTCGTTCACTTTTTCGTACCATTCTTCATTCATGTAGAAAAAGTGAATTATTGATAATTGAGGTGTGTTTTTCGATAAAGGCATAATACATAAAAGTGTGTGCTTTATAACTAGGCACTTAAATTGGTATAAAATTTAACAAGTAGATACACACATCCTACGTGGCAATTTGCGTGAGATACAAATTGAATTGATTTGTATTATGCCATGTAGGAATTAGGATGCGTGTGTATCTACTTATTCAACTTGTTATGGCAGCACAGCTATAGTATAACAATGATTTTTTTAAAGATTTTTTTTGGTTAAATTGAACGAGTGATAATTGAGTAGTAATATCGAGTAGAAAAAGCGAATTATTATAATTGAGGTGTGTTTTGATAAAGACATAATACATAAAAATGTGTCCTTTATAAGTAGGCACTTTAATTGGTATAAAATTTAACAAGTAGATACACACATCCTACATGACAATTTGCGTGAAGTACAAATCAAATTTATTTGTATTATGCCATGTAGGAACTAGGATGTGTGTCTATCTACTTGTTCAACTTGTGTACACGCAAAGTTGGAAGGCAAGTTAAAAGGGCACATTATGCATTATTCCTTTGGTAAATAGTTGGCGATAATTTAGGTAGGAAACGTGCACACCTAATATTTCAGGTATGAAACTCAAAATATAAGGATACTTTATGTGTTCTTGATCATTAAATCTTTAGTTGGAAGGCATAGATGTCAACTGAAACCAAGTTAAAGGGCATGTTTATGTATTATCCCTTTGATAAATAGTTGGCGATAATTTAGGTAGGAAACTCGGACACCTAATAGTTAGGTATGAAACTCTAAAAATAGGGATATTTTATGTGTGTTTTTGACTGTTTAATATAAGTTTTTGAATTGTTTGGTTAACAGCATAGGCAGGACTATGAAGGGATTATTGTGGCAGCGAATGGAAGTGTGAAGGCTAAGCAACTTGCTGCACAGCTTATACCTAAGTTCTTCAAGTTTTTCCCACAGTTGGTGGAGCAGGCTCTCGATCAGCACTTCAATTTAATCGAAGATCAAGAGCTTGGGGTTAGTATTCTATCCATATATGGCTTCTGTGTTTTACCATTGAACAGATTCCAGTTTAGTAACTATTCAACGTGGATTAATGGCATTAGCTTAGACAAAAGGTTGCATTTTTTTCACTAACCTCCCGAACCAGTGGTGGAGCCAGTAAATACGGAGGGGTGCCAAAATATAAAAAAGTAGACACACGAAAATAATAATAATTAAGGGGTGTCAATATATAATATTTTTAAATAAAACTAAAATTTTAACCTTGTTAAACAGTGTAATTTTCCGACGAAGGGGTGTTAGCTGCATTATAAGATGGCTCCACCACTGTTCTGGACAACTTGTTATGGCAGCACATCTATAGTATAACAATGTTTTCTAGAAAATATGAGCTGCTTTAGAGAGTCCCTGCAAGGTAATCAGAGGGGCACGTGCACTTCCACCTCCTATGTGGATCAACTGATGAGTAAAAGTTATTAGTATGGTGATGATATGATGGGTATAGATGCTGTCTCAGAGGAATGCTACATTGCATTACGGTGGTTTAGTCCTCATTATTATCTTAAAGAAATTGTCAGAAAATATTTGTAATTACGGTATTGCTTATTAGTGAAGAGGTTGGTATATTTCACAACTAGGTTTGAGTTTAACCGTGTGTTATCAACTAAACTTTGTATTCCTTTATTGATTTCTAGGTTCGTGTACAAGCTATCCGTGGACTTCCGCTTTTCTGCAAAGATACACCCGAGCATTTGTCTAAAATTGTTGACATTCTTGGTCAGCTCCTCGTTGCAGGTAAATTTTGTGTTAAATGCCTTGTGGACTTGGTTGGTTCAGATCATTTGTTCATATTGATACAATTTGTGCCAATTATGTCAGGAGAAAATGTAGAGCGTGATGCTGTACACAAGGCTCTTTTGACTGTGTTACGTCAGGATGTGAAGAGTAAGTTTCTGTTCCTGAAGTTTAGTCATTAAATCTCCAACTCCCCAGAACCATAGAAATCCACGAATTTTGTGGTTTATTATTCCACTTGTGCATCTATTATTAGCAGCATAATTGAGGTTTCTGCCTGATTGTTCATTACAATTATCCTTGTTTTGTAATATTGGCATTATCAATGTTGATATCCTTGTTAACGAATTAATTCAGTAGTCATTTAGAACTACAATTATTTCTAATCATGCTACTTTATCACTAAAAAGGGCTACATTAGTTCTAATCTTATCAGATTAAGCCCGACATCGTTGGTTGAATGGAAAACTCCTTGGTCTTATGCTTTCTTGGGATTGACACAAGATAACGCTAGGGATCACAGTTGCCTGAACGTGGATGAAGCATTGCATGATTATAGTGTTCTACATCCTAGTGAATGATACTCCATGCGATTTTTTCAAAAGCTGAAGGGGAAATCCGTAAGGAGATATTTATCATCTATATTATTCCTTTTTGTGATGGATGCTATCAGTTGGCTTATGTATTAGGCAGCACAAAGTGATTATATGAGGGGTAATTTGTCTATATCTCATTTATTATTTGCTGAGGTAGACAACATTGAAGAGCTAGCAGAGATGTTGAAATATAAGGTAGGTGCATATGTGCTACCGACTTGGGCCTACCATTGGGTTCTTCAAACAAGGATCTTGTAGTGTTGAATTTTCTGATTGAAATAGTTGAGAAGCGAATAGTAGGATGCAACAAAGATAGTTGAAATGAGATAATGAATGTTAATATAGAGCACTCTGTGGCAGTGAAGCTGAGACAACTGTGGCAGACTTTTTGCAATCTCAGAGGTATCTCATCGATAGTGCCTAGTAAGATTGATGACACACTTTTCAGTTGACAGGGAGCTGATTTGGTGCACGAAACAAAGATAGATGGAGGATTATCCCAGCTTGTATTTGGTGGACAATCGTGAGTTGGGCCTTGCATTCCTCAACATATTTAGTGTCTCATGCTAGAGAAAGCCGACTATCCAACATATTTCTTGACATGTACAGGGGAATTGAGATTTTTGATCTATGAGGAACCTCCGAGGCAAATTTTAAACATGGATGATGTACTGTATAGGCAAATGCACCGCATGTTACATTTGCGTTGTGATGATGCTGGGGGAGTCGTATTACCAAAGTTCTGTTTGTGAGAGAGAAACCCTTCACTCCATTCAATTGGGGCAATTTGGATTCCCAGGGTGTTCAGGAAGGTGTTCTCTTCTCATGGTTGGCCATGAGGGGAGTGATGCTGACAACCGAGGACGTAATGAAGATTAGAGTCACCTATGCTATTTCATGTGCAGATGTCCAGGCGAAGATGTAGACCATCTCTATTTTACATTCTCAGGTAGCTGCGTGGTTGTGCTCGCTGGTCCCAAATTTGTTTGCAAATATAATGGTTGATGCCATATAAAGTAAAGGAGGCATTCCATGGTTGGGCGTTCGAAGGAGGGTATGGATGTTGATCCATTAGCCATTGTGTGGGTTATTTGGGAATAAGAGAGCCTTTCAAGGGATTCACAATGATTTTGTGAAGTATGAATATAGTGTCTTTGTTTCTAGTTTCTTTTTGGTGTACTCGCGATGTCTTTATTTGTTTGGATATTGGGTTTCTTTTGTAGAGAGCCATGTTCGTTGTAGGTTTTCTACTCTTGGTATATGTCCTGTATACGGGTTTTTCTCATCACTAAAACAATTATTTACTCTTATCAAGAAAATGTCCTACCTTGATACTAAAAGCTACCATGTTATGCAAAATGGTTAGGTTACTGGGTTTATGTTAATTTACATTAAATATGTGAATGCATAATGGATATGATGTTTGGATTCTTATCTCTATTCAAGTGCTTGGAATCATGCAATTTGTGTTGATTATCCTGCTTACGATTTGGTTGCACTTGTCTGCTGCAGCTTCTCTAACTGCTTTGTTTAAGCGTATTGGGAGCATCGAGGATCAGAGTGCTGAGGATCTTAGCACTTGGGACAGCATTCGTAAAAAAGTTCTGCTATTTCTAAGAGATAAGGTTACTATTTCTCTACTCTTGAAGTATTTTGTTGAGGAAAAGGAAAATGGACTGTTCTCAATTGACTTTTGCTGGTGATCATTTGGCAAAGAAGGGAATGAATTCAACATGGTGCCCAGAAGATCCTTGTTGTGAGCATGATAATTGATATTATTTTGCAGATCATTTGACTTGGACTAGCTGCTTTTATCGTTTCAAAAGTGCTTACTGTCTACTATTGATGAACTTCGTATGTTTGTGGCTCATCATTGCTAATATAAATTCTCATTACTTTGCAGGTGTTCCCTCTTAAGGCGGAGCTCCTAGTTCCACAGGAGCCGATGGAGAGGCACATAACTACTTTGGTGAAGCAGGTACGGATTTTCTCGATGTAGTTCTCTTTCAATTCTCCAGTTACTTTTTTTTTTTTTTGAATTGTAGTTTATATTTAATTTTAGGACTAAAGCTATTAGTTCACATCTGATGATTCTATTATGGGTATGTGTTTCATCTATCCTTGCTTTTGTTAACCAACCCTGAAATGGATGTTTTGTAGAATTTGCAAGATGTAACGGCTGCTGAATTTAAAATGTTCATGGACTTTTTGAAAAGCTTGAGCTTATTTGGCCATAAAGCTCCCACAGAGCGTATTCAGGAGCTTGTTGAGATTATTGAAGGTCAGGCAGATCTCGATGCTCAGTTCAATGTAAGTGGTAGTCCTTTTCCTTTGTTGTCTTTTTTTGGAAGCCAACTATGTGGGAAGCAACATTTCATTGCCGTGACAGTGCCCAATTGATCACTCTTTAATTGCTTAAGTTTTATAGCTATGTTTTTGCTCCATGTTGAAAATCCATGATTTTTCTCACTTTGTGCACTTCTTTGAATCTTGAGTTATACCTAGTTATTAGTGTTCAATGTCCTGGTGTCTGATTAGAGAGTTTACTTGAATTTTGAACTGAATATATTTCGAGGACTTTTTTTTTTTGAAACCGGTTAACTTTTGTATTTCCAGGTCTTTTAGTTGCGAGGAAAAGAGAAAGCAGTTTTTTTTTTTGTGGTTTAAAAAAGTGAGCATGTTGACGCTAATGCTAAATGTTTTTTGGGCAAATATTTAATCAGGAAGTTTTTATATTGTACCATGTCATTGAAGAATATCCGGCACAGGGGGCCTTGTACTGTTTTACTCAATACTCTAAGATAATAATATTCCGTGGTTTAAGGAAAGCCTATAGTTAGATTTTGATCTTCTTACACATAGGTATCTCACTCCTTTTCACTGATGAATTTCATGTCCACATTCTCCTTTTCGTTCTCTTGCTACCTTCTTTAAACAAAACCCTGAAAATTGATGCCTACTGCCTTTGGGATACAAATCTAAGTGCTTGTTTGCCTTTCTGGTAGGTGTTGGATGCTGATCATATCGAGAGGTTCATATCGTGCATTTCAATGGCCTTTCCCTTCTTCAAGGTGTGTGCTGTTTTCCCTTTATATGTCCAACGTAGATGACTGTTAAAATAGTCATTCACTTGACATTACTTTGTTTTCAGAGGGGTGCATCAGGCAGTAAGTTTCTCAACTATTTGAACAAGCAAATCATGCCTGTTTTTGACAAGGTAATTCTTGTTACTCCTATACAATTTATTAGTTTTTTCACACAGTGGGTGATTTTGGCGCACTTAACAATTGGGTTACGTGCATTTAATCTTTAGTAACTAATGTAATATGTTGAAGACTAATTCAAAGTTTGGAGTAAGAAACCAAAATTGTTTAGGATTCAATATTTGCTAGCCTTTTTAATTCATGTCTAAATAGGCTTTATACAACATACCCACCCATTGAAATCTCACAATTGGGGTCTGGTAAAGAGGATGTGTGTTGCAAAGTTCATATTGATGGATGAGGAGGTTTATAGCTTTTTTTTTTTTTTGTTGAAACTTCAAAAATCTTTTCCTTCCCAAATAGCTTCACGATATTCATTAGTGTCCCTACAATCTATTACGCTCTTTTTAAGAATAGACAAATGTTGTAGCTTGACCCGGTTACAATGTACCTTGTAAAGTACAATATTTCTTTAAATTAATGAAGTGCCACTAATGCGTGTCTGTTCCAGAAATTCAATTCTGAAGAGAAATATCAAACACAACTGAATTAGGACTTCAGGAAAACATATGGTGATCTTTTGGACTAAAGTGACTGAATTGAGTCGATATGTATCAAAGTAGCTAGTACAAGTTAATATTGTCTTTAGCAGAATATATTGAGTTGACACAATATTTTTTTTTTCTTTTTTTTTTTTTGAGAAAAGTAAAGTGGTATTCTTCAGAATTTAGGATATGCTTGCATGCAACCTCCAAAAAGTTTTAGGCCCAAAAAAACAATAGAAAGTTGCAGTAATTACAAGGATCCGACAAAGTTCAATATGGATCTGTTTTATAGTCTTTTTAGTATTGTAGTTTCAGTTTAGAATTTGTTTTCTTTCCTCTTTCTATAGATATGGCTTTTTCACTTAATTACAAGTATACCAGCTTCGAAGGGGAGCCTTGGAGTAACTGGTAAAGTTGCTGCCATGGCCTTGGAAACAGCCTCTGGCAGAAATGCAAGGTAAGGCTGCGTACGATACACCCTTGTGGTGGGGCCCTTCCCCGGACACCACGCATAGCGGTAGCTTTAGTGCACCGGGCTGCCCTTTTTTTTTTTTTTACAAGTATACCAGCTTCAGAAAAAAAGAAACTGAGTTATGTATTTTGATCATCCTTCGCTGATCCATATCTTACGATTACGTTGTTCAAGTTATCAAGTGCATTTTTTTCTTTTGTGTTTTCAGCTTCCAGAGCAATGGAAGTTGGACTTGCTCAAGAGCCTCGCCGAGTGCTCACTTTGTGCAACAACTCAGGATTCTCGACAGCTGCTTCCATCAGTAGTTCAGCTACTAAAGGTTTTCTAAATTTCCATGAATTTAATTTGCAACTTTAGAGTTGGTACATTTGGAGATTCTTAATTTGTTACCGTCATCATCTCTCTTCTAATCACGTCCTGCTCATACAACCTGAGATGGCTACACTCTTACTAGATTTAGTTCCAGTCATTAGGATCTCTTGATTGAAATGCTTTTGAACTCTTGATGAAATTGACTTTCTTGTTTCTCCCAGAAATATATGGTTCGAAGAAAGATTGAAGAAGTTAACTACACGTGTATTGAGTGTTTGTTGTATACCTTCCACCATTTAGCTCACAAGGTAAGAGAGATATTTTTTGACCATGGATAATATACCTGATGCGTAGAATCAACCTGCTTATACTTCCTCCATTTGAATCTTATAGACTCCAAACGCCACAAACAGTCTCTGTGGATACAAGATTGTCACTGGACAACCGTCAGATAGATTGGGGGAGGATTTCTCGGAGCAATATAAGGACTTTACTGAGAGGTGCTTTTACTTGTTTTTCTATTCCGTGATGTTATAACTCGAACCCTGTATGCTATGCTTGGTTGATGCCAATTTTAGATTTGTCAACATTTTCAGCTTCTGGATCATTGAAAAGAAAATTCATGTTGAATCAGAAATAGGATACTGGCCTCTTTATATTCGAGTTTGTGAAAAACCACCTAATTTTTAGTTTATACACCGCTGTATGCATCAAGTCGAGCGGCATCATTCCCTAGGGAGCATTTCACATGACATTTTCCTTAACAGAAAGAAATCATCCTACATCCGTTTCTCTTTCCCTTAATTATTGACTATGACGAATTGTGTGGAAAAGGCAATTTTCAGGCGTCTTTAATCTACTGACTCTACTCTCTGCTGATATAACCCAATGAGAGATGAATATCCCATAAAATAGTCATGTATGAAGACGCTTTGCCACACTTCGGAATTTAGATAACTGAAAGCTTGCCTTTTCTTCCCTCTGGCTAATTGGTGCGAAGCCAGAGCCATGTTGGGGTTGGACTTGGGGGTGGGTACCACTTGACCGTTCTACCTCTGCCATGTGGTTGGGGGGGAGGGAATTTTTTTCACGTCTGTTCGTAATAAGAACTTGGGAGGAGGCTGTGGGTTGTATATGGCATGCTCCTGCTATCCCAAAGAGGGGAACTTAGCTGTTCCGACGTCAGAGAGGAGAAGCCGAAGTATGCCATATTGTAGTGGTTGCTGGTTTTTGCTTTACGATGACAATGTCTTTCATCTTGATGAAACAGATTAAGCACGGTTGAGGATTTGGCTAGGTCTATGATCAAGAAATTAACCCAAGGGATGGCAGACCAAAACAAAGCAGTTGCCGCTGCTAAAACAGATGAAGAAAAGGATGCTATTGTGAGTTCTCTCTTTCACCTCTCCCTCCCTCGCGACCAATTCGTTCCTTATTTCGGTGTTTTACTCAGCTGTTATCTTTAATCTTGCAGAAGACTCAAAAGCAAACTGCTACCATAGCGCTTCGAGCTTGCAACAATATACTAGCAATGACCCCGGTAAAGTGCTAATTTTGCCTTTTGTACTCTTCAATCACAACTTTACATTTTCGTTTGCTTGAACTAACATCACACACACATAAATTACAGCCGTTGCATACAAAAACACCAAAGTTTATCGGCGATCAAAAAATAAATTTGTCATGGAAAGAAGCTACGAAACCTTCAGGTCCTCCAACTGCTACTGTTGCAGGGTATGTCGATAGATATTCTGCTTAAACTCTACTCGTCTGTAATATTTCAAATTGATATAGACAGTAATGTCTAATTATATGATATTGTCGTCACAGTCAGAAGCGACCGGCTGCTACTACAAACGGATCAAACAGTAACGCATTAAAAAAGGGCCGAGGAGCCGGTGGTATGCAACACCAGCTAGTTAACAAGGCATTTTCAGGTATCTACGAAGGTGGAAGAACCAGTGGAAGAGGTGGTAACAGGAGTTGGCGTGGTCGTGGAAGAGGACGATCATATCACTAACGTCCTCACTCCACTGTAAAACTAGTTAATCGCAGAACAATCAGGTGATTCTTTCCGCTGGTACGATATGGATACATCTCATGGCGACGCAGACGAGTTGTTTAGGGGCAGGTTCACTGACAAGAGGGTTCTGATTCTGTAGATTTGCTTAGTGTTGGGTATTTTGTTTTCTATATGTAACTTAAAGTCTGTGTATTATGATACCTACAATAATACATTAGAGTATTTATATTAGATTTTGCAGATAAATTATGGTATTTCTTCTGTGTTCTTTTTTTCTGCATTTATGTGATGAAAATCAAAGCATTTTTCTTTTTTTTTGGTTTCCCATTCGGTGTCCGAATACCCACATTGCACATTGGACTCTGACTAATTCGGATTCGCGCTGGGTAGGGCTCATTCGGGGGGGTTTTCCATATCCAGGGCTAGGGCTCAAACTCAAGCATTTTATTATTGATATGATTGTGACGCTTACTGAAAATCTTGATTTTGAATCTGTGGAGATACATAATGCATTCAGTGAAAATATATTTTTTCCTTGTAAAGATACATAATTAGCTCTTGATATTTTTTTTCCAACTCTGGGTTTGTTGAGATACATAATTAGTTTCCGATACATCCAATGAAGATGCACGTAAGGGTGGAGTTTTATTTTTCCATAAAACTTCCAAGCGTTCCCCATGAAAGAGTGGGCTGTAAGAATAAGGAGTCAATAACTTTCAAGTCGTTTGGTACACATACTAAATTATATCGGGATTATAATCTTTGGACTAATTTATATCATTTTTGGTTGATGATATAAATTAGTTTCGGAATAAATTTAGTACAAACTTAATCATGGGATATCGCACCTTATCTCGCGTACCAAACGACTCTAAATATATTATTTGTCATGTGATTAGGAGGTTACGGGTTCCGTTTAGGTTACGACTCTAAACGGAAGTTTAAGTGCACTGGACTTTCTTTTATAATATTTCCCTAGTTGTCCAAAGTGGTGTCATGTGATGTTGAAGGAGTGACTCGGAGTAACCGGTAAAGTTACTGTCATGTGATCAGGAGGCCACGAGTTCAAGCCTTCGAAACAGCCTCTGGCAGAATAAGGCTGCGTACAGTTACACCCTTGTGGTGGGGCCCTTCCCCGTGATGCTGCTTCGTTCATTTTTTCTTTTACTAATTATGTATGTATTCGGAAACAATAAGATTGCGTACATACCACCCTCCCCAGACCGTACTTGTGGTATTGTCATTGTATAAGAAGTGACACCACTTGTCATTATAGTGATTTATTCATTTGTTAACTTCATCGATTGACATCGACAACAACAACAACATCGGCGATATATTCCCACAAAGTGGGGTCTGGTCTTCGAGTACTGACATCACTTACGAAAAATCCTGGTTACGTCACTGGCCATGACAATACACATATCTAAGCAATCACAACATTATAAACAAATCCCTTTGAATATTGACATCAACAACAACAACATCGGCGATATATTCCCACAAAGTGGGGTCTGGTCTTCGAGTACCGACATCACTTACGAAAAATCCTGGTTACGTCACTGGCCATGGGCGATATATTCCCACAAAGTGGGGTCTGGTCTTCGAGTACTGACATCACTTACGAAAAATCCTGGTTACGTCACTGGCCATGACAATACACATATCTAAGCAATCACAACATTATAAACAAATCCCTTTGAATAATGACATCAACAACAACATTGGCGATATATTCCCACAAAGTGGGGTCTGGTCTTCGAGTACCGACATCACTTACGAAAAATCCTGGCTACGTCACTGGCCATGACAATACACATATCTAAGCAATCACAACATTATAAACAAATCCCTTTGAATATTGACACCACCAACAACAACATCGGCGATATATTCCCACTAAGTGGGGTCTGGTCTTCGAGTACCGACATCACTTACGAAAAATCCTGGCTACGTCACTGGCCATGAAAATGCACATATGTAATCAATCACAAACATTATATACAAATCCATCTGAAAGAGTCTCAAAAGCTTCAACATAACTCAATACAAAAAAATGGCACAAGTCATAAAAACTTCTTTTGCTCTTATGCTTCTCCTTCTACTACCACTTTCTCTCTTGATCAAAGTCACCGGTTTTCGATCGTTACCATATTATTACAGCGCGATTTCATATGGCGTTGGCGATATACATAGGTATACATCGTATACAACGGAGACTTATGAACAAATGTATGGATTTTTGCCATGTTCAAAGAGTATTTCAGGTCATTTTTTCCTCATTGTGGTGTATGAGTACTTCTTGTTTCATGGAGAATAATATGTAGCAATGGGAGATGAAAGGATTTTCAAGATTCTTGGTCCAAATACTGTGTTTGGTGCAAGTGCATTTCACATTCTTGGCTTCCTTCCTGAGGCTTTTATACTACTTGGTAACTAAATCCCTCTAGCCTTTATCCCTTGTTGTGTTAACCGTGATGTTCGTGTCAGCTTGCATGCACCTCGAATAGTTTTACGGGTACCTGCTATATACCTTACTCTAGCCTTCATCCCTTCTTTTGTTAACCGCGATGTTCTGGTCAGCTTGCACGCACCTCCGACTAGTTTGACGGGTACTCACTACCTTACTCTAGCCTTCATCCTTTCTTTTGTTAAACCATGATGTTCGGGTCAGCTTACGGGTACCTGCTACCTTACTCTAGCCTTTATCGCTTCTTTTGTTAACCGTGATGTTCTGGTCAGCTTGCATGAACCTCAACTAGTTTTACGGTACCTGCTACCTTACTCTAGCCTTCATCCCTTCTTTTGATAAAACCGTGATGTTCGGGTCAACTTAGCTACCTTACTCTAGCCTTCATCGCTTCTTTTGTTAAACGTGATGTTCTGGTCAGCTTGCATGCACCTCGACTAGTTTTATGGGTACCTGCTACCTTACTCTAGCCTTCATCCCTTCTTTTGATAAAACCGTGATGTTCGGGTCAGCCTGCACGCATCTCGACTAGGTTTACGGGTACCTGCTACCTTCCTCTAGCCTTCATCCCTTCTTTTGTTCAACCGTGATGTTCGGGTCAACTTAGCTACCTTAATCTAGCCTTCATCGTTTCTTTTGTTAAACGTGATGTTCTGGTCAGCTTTCATGCACCTCGACTAGTTTACGGGTATATGCTACCTTACTCTAGCTTTCATCCCTTCTTTTGTTAAACTGTGATGTTCGGGTCAGCCAGCACGCACCTCGACTAGGTTTACGCGTACCTGCTACCTTACTCTAGCCTTCATCCCTTCTTTTGTTAAACCGTGATGTTCGGGTCAGCTTGCACGCACCTTCTTTTGTTAAACCGTGATGTTCGGGTCAGCTTGCACGCACCTTCTTTTGTTAAACCGTGATGTTTGGGTCAGCTTGCATGCACCTCGACTAGTTTTACGCTTTAGCCTTCATCCCTTCTTTTGTTAAACCGTGATGTTTGGGTCAGCTTGCATGCACCTCGACTAGTTTTACGCTTTAGCCTTCATCCCTTCTTTTGTTAAACCGTGATGTTCGGGTCGATCAACTTGCATGCACATCGACTAGTTTTACGGGTACCTACTGGCTGCTACCTTACTCTAGCCTTCATCCCTTCTTTTGTTAACCGTGATGTTCTGGTCAGCTTGCATGTACCTCGACTAGTTTTACGGGTACCTACTGGATGCTACCTTACTCTAGCCTTCATCCCTTCTTTTGTTAAATGTGATGTTCTAGTCAGCTTGCATGCACCTCGACTAGTTTTACGGGTACCTGCTACCTTACTCTACCCTTTATCCCTTCTTTTGTTAAACCTGATGTTCGGGCTTGCATGCACCTCGATTAGTTTTACGGGTACTCGCTACCTTACTCTAGCCTTCACCCCTTCTTTTTTTAAACCGTGATGTTCCGGTCAGCTTGCACGCACCTCGACTAGTTTTACGGGTACCTGCTACCTTACTCTAGCCTTCCTCTTGTATAGAGAAGTTGAATAACTAGTCATTTTCTTTTATTGTTTTGGACTCTTCTTGATAATGTAAGGTAAGGCTGCGTACAATACACCCTTGTGGTGGGGCCCTTCCCTGAACCCTGTGCATAGCGGGAGCTTTACTGCACCAAACTGCCCTTTTCTTTACCCTTCTCGATAATGATGAATCATAGAAATTACTTAGCTACTATCGTTTTTTCATTATTAATTGAGATCTTCTTCGAACTTGATGCACGAATAGTAGAATGTCAACAAATAGCATCTTTCTAGCATGCATATTCATGTATAACTCAATAAACATGATCTCTATCTTTCAACAATAAACAAGAATTAGCGACAGACAACTTCTATCTTAAATGCACATATCGATAGAGTAGCAGCAAATAACATCGTTCTAGCATGCATATTCGCGGAACTCAATCAACATTCTTCTGTCGCTAAACAAAAAAAGTCTGTCGTGAGAGGTTAGCTTTGGATGCATGCATAACCGGATGTCCCAGTTCGTAGGTGTGAGAGGTTAGCTTTGGATGGTTTCAGGCAGGGTAGAGGTAGGGCGGGTGATTAGACGTGATATGGATCAGTTGCAGCTTATTGAGGACATGACCCTAGATAGGAAGTTGAGGGTGGGTGGGGCGTAGCTACTAGATAGGAGTGCCTTGGGGTAGCGTTGCTAGTAGTCGTAGGAGGGTTGGGGTGAGGAGTGTGCGCCCGGTTTGATAGTGTAGAGTACTACTTTGTGGGTGTTATTTTCTGTTATTTCCATGCTTGTTTCATGTTTTATTTCGACTTTGTTTACCGTCTCTGGTCCGGAGCCGGGGGTCTACCGGAAATAACCTCTCTACTTCTTCGGAGGTAGTGGTATGGACTGCGTACATTTTACCCTCCCCGAACCCCACTATGTGGGAATACACTGGGTATGTTGCTGTTGTTGTTGTTGGTGTCCGGGCTAACTTGTACACCTCGACTAGTTAGTACCTTTTGTTTGCCTCAACACACGTATCGGGTAACTCTGCCCATCAAGGCTAGGACAGATGGGAAGAATAACGGTTCTATCGGTTATTCCATTCGTAATCATCCTAGTTCCAACAGTTCTGCACTTATCGGCCACCCTAGAACGAATTTTCATGATATTCTCTCTTGTGGTTTCGATCGTATTCCTATTCTCTTACTTTTTTTACCAGGTACTTCGAAAAAAGTCCTTATATCGATGATTTGGTCACGACTTTAACATGTTGAAACTGCAAGCTGATGTTGCTCGGACTCTCCAAAAATGTGGTCGCTTCTGTGTTTGAAGGATCTGATATGTGCCTAACGACATTTTTAAAGAGTCTGAGCAACATAACGGCAAGCGCTATGGGAGAAACTCTTCATGAAAGTAAAACACTTTTCCTTTTGGCTCATGTAAATTTCAGTGCATAATGTGCAGCAAGTAACTGAGTTCTTGTCGACGCGATGCAAGCTATTTGAAAAGGCTGATATGGACGGAGATAAGTTTGTGTCGGTTTCTGAGCTAAAACAACTTTTCATGAAAATCAGATCAAGAAAATTGTATCGGGACAAGGATTACAACGCGGATGAGGTAATGGAAGAATTTGATCTCGACGAGGATGGAATGATCGATATGGATTGATACCAAACGGTATCTAAAAGAGCTCAAAACAGTCCACAACGCAACCAAAACAGTCCACAAATTGAGAGCAACCCGAGGACCCCTTTGAGTGCTAGTTTCGGCCAACAACAACAACACAAGTATCACGAGTTTACAAGGTGTTTTGCTCCAACAAACAGCAACAATACAACAAGAACAAGATGAACACGAGATGAGGAGAACAACAACAACACAATAACAACAATACAACACAAACACGATTACAAGAAACGTAAAGATAGGTAGTGAGACAAATGAGGGTATAAATCCTAAGAACCAAAGAGTATGTTAAACTCTTCCTTGGACGATCCTTTGCTGCACTTGCACACACGTTGATCTTCATAGTCGCACTTGTATCATGGATGAATTCGTCAAAGGTTTCACAGGATGGATAGATGAAACAAAGGATGCAATGGGTAAACGATATCATTCCATAAGATCCTTGAAAGATTTTGTACGAGGTATATATACTGAGTTGTCTCCGTCAATGAACTATAGGCTATATTGCTCGGGCTCTTCAAAAATGTCGATGCTTGCATGTCAGATCCGCCAAAAGTAGTGCATATTTGGATGATCCAATACGAGGTGCAACATCATTTTTGGAGAAACTGAGCAACATAGTCAATAGGTTACGAGTTCGTGGAAGCAACCACTGATGCTAAACACATATTTTGTTCTCGTCGCAGATTCTGCAGCCTTGGCTCAAAAAGAAGCGGGAAGAACACGAAATGATGAACCATATTCTATCCGATATTTTTCAACATATCGAAAGCACAGCAATAGGAACTCTGTACACGGAAGATGGGAAATCGAATATTTCTGCTATTAGAAAGTGAGTAACTGATATTAACGAACAACATTGTTGCTCGACCACTTTAAAAATTCCGCCAGATGCATGTCGGATCCTCCAAAACTAGTGTATTTTGAAAGATCCGGTAAGTGTGCAACGACATTTTTGGAGTGTCCGAGCAACATAGATGATCAGTAGGTTGAAAATGTTAAGAATAATAGTAATTGCTGCATTACAGGTTATTCGAAAGCATTGATCAAAACAAAGACAATGTCATTTCGCGTATGGAATTGAAAGAACTGATATGCAATATCAAATTTGGTCCTGCTCCTTCGGATGCTGATGAAAAGGTCGACAGAATCATCAAACAATTTAATGAGAGTGGAGACGAGATGATCAGTGTGGAGGAATTTGTGACCGGATTCTCCCAGTGTCTACACGATGTAGGACATCATTCTCATCTATAGCAAAACGCTGTTATAGAAAACATATAATATAGCATATCATAACTTGAAAAATCGGTTGCAGAAAAAACTTGGTCGTAATAGTGCAAATGTTTGTATAGATAACTGTTATAGAGCGGTCTGATTGTATAAGAAATGATTTGTGATATGCAGAAGAATTGGGAAATGACGGAAAAGCTGCTGCAGAAGAAGACTGATAGATCTGCGGTAGTATGGATGAAGGCGATACTGGTTCTAGTAATCGGAATAGTAATATTAGGACTTCTAGCGGAACCTCTAACCAAGAGCGTAGGAAGTTTCTCGAGAGCTATAAACGTACCTTCATTTTTCACCTCGTTTAACTTAGTCCCTTTGGCTACAAATGCAAGAGTAGCAATCTCGGCCATCAACGAAGCAAGTCTAAAGAAACAATGAACGAATTCCTTGACATTATCAGAGGTTCGTTCCGCTGTCTTTCTTCTTTTGTTTTAGCACGAGTACAGATGAAAAAGTATGACAAATGCGACTAAACTAAGCAGATATATGGCGGAGTGTTCATCAACAATGTACTTGGACTTACCGTGCTTCTTTCACTGATATAGTTCCGGGGATTGGCTTGGAACTTCACAGCTGAAGATCTCAGCGTGCTATTGGTTTGCGGAATAATGGGATGCATTGACAGTTCGAGCACATCATTCCTCGTTTGGGCATCCGCTATTGCTTTCCTTCTCTATCCATTCTCTTTAGTTTTGGTTTACGTTTTAGATTATGACTTCTTCGCTTAACAAAAAGAGCTCGAACATTTGGCTCTATCGATATTTCTGGTGTAAATGTAAGGACTGGTTCTCTTTCTAGGCCTTTCGAGAAGTACTGTTGAAGTCTTACATCGCATTGACGAGTAACAATGACCAGTACTCGTCCCAAAAGGCGATGAGAAGAGATCAAGACGGTTGTTGTTCATCGATTTATGGACACAACTGGATCGGAACTTGGAACAGCTTTCTTTTCATCGATTTAACTGGTAAAGTTGTTGTTATGTGACCAGGAGGTGGGTTCAAGCCTTGGAAACAGCCTCCGGCAGAAATGCAAGGTAAGGCTGCGTACAATACACCCTTGAGGTGGGGCCCTTCCCCTGATCCTGCACATAGCGGGAGCTTTAGTGCACCGGTCTGCCCTTTTAATACCTCAATGCCTAAGATTTCTTGTTTCACCGATTATGAGCAACAAAACATACTCATCTCCACGTTGAAGACATAATTAAGTAAATAAAAGTCCTCCAACGGCTAAAACTTTGAGATGAGATGGTCGCACAATTCAACAGTTCATAAGCAACGAAAATTCTCTTCTGTGATTCACATTTCACAATGTTTTTCATGCAGCAACATGCATATGAAGTTATTTGCAAACTATCCCTATAAACTGTAGGACTATCACTCGAACCAACGTCTTCTATCATGTAAAAGAACTAAACCCCCGCGGACACACCTCTAACGAGCCTTACCCACCGGGATTAACTTCTATAGCTTCAGTTCCAAATCAACATCTGCTCCTACTTCAGAATGAAAGTCACTTCCGCGAGCTCCTTCACGACCAATTTGCACCTCTGCAGATGGGGAGAACCCGAGGATCGGTTGTTGAACTGATATGCCTAGGCCTGATGGAGGCGTATGCGCTGCAGCAGCAACCTGTAGATCAAATAAGTTCGGAAGATAGTTAATACCGAGACAAAAAAGCACAGTACAGGATCAAGAATGTAACGCTATAGTCCTTTAGTCTCACCCGACAGGGTAGACAGTCGAGTAGCTGAAGAGTTAAAGAACGCCGATTTACTGCAGATGGGGAGAACCCGAGGATCGGTTGTTGAACTGATATGCCTAGGCCTGATGGAGGCGTATGCGCTGCAGCAGCAACCTGTAGATCAAATAAGTTCGGAAGATAGTTAATACCGAGACAAAAAAGCACAGTACAGGATCAAGAATGTAACGCTATAGTCCTTTAGTCTCACCTCGAATACTAAGACTACGTGATTTCCAAGTAAGATATAGAACCTTTTACGCGCATTTCCCTCTTCTACATTGACTGAGCAGTCGTTGCTGCTGGAAGCTGATTCATGTGATCTGGATAGAGAAGCAACGCAGCACTGAGGAAATACGCG
This sequence comes from Capsicum pubescens, assembly GCA_030864215.1. NCBI lineage: Eukaryota > Viridiplantae > Streptophyta > Magnoliopsida > Solanales > Solanaceae > Capsicum > Capsicum pubescens. The sequence continues at coordinate 38,552,267 of CM061547.1, forward strand.
TTGAAATGAAGTAACAGGCGGGTGTTCTGGAAAGAACGGATAGGGCCTCTTCACGCCAGCCATCTATATCACATCATCTACAAACCATCAGGTAATGATAGGAAGTTCAGATACATTAGCTCGATAATCTAGTTTTAATTAGGTCGCTCAGACACTCCAAAAATGTTGCGCGGCCGTGTTAGATCCTCAAAAAAGGCGTTACTTTTAGAGGACTCGACATGCACCTGCTGACATTTTTGGATAGTCCGAGCAACATAGAGTTTGATAGACACTTAACCTTTACTTCTTCAGGCCAACGAGGTAAACGTTCACCGCGATAATAACTTTGGTTTGAAGGGGGCTGCATCTGAAAATTTTGTACAGATGATGACAATGACGAAAGCCCTGATGAGATATTCACCTGAACAACGACAATATATCCAGTATAATCACACAAGTGGAGTATAGGGAAGGTGACGTGAACGTAGTCTTGCCCCTACCTTGTGACGGTAGAGTCTGTTTCTGATAGACCCTCAGCTCGAATAAGCATATCAAAAATCATTCAACTAACACCCCAATACAGAGATTTTTTTTTGGTTTCCCACCCGTTGTCTGGTACCACATTGGGTCCCGACTAAATTCATATTCGCGACCAAAACTCACAAATCGACCGGTAAAATGCTCCCTAACAAAGATGAACAAATCCAGATGCGCTCCGGAAAGTTCACATTGGCAGGTTAAACACTCCCTCACAAAGGCGACTTCTTACCCAACAGTCAAACCCGAGAACTCTGGTTAACGATGAACAACAACATAGAAGTACAAGAAATAACAGATATTAACAATGACAACAACAACATACCCAGTGTATTCCCACATAGTGGGGTCTAGGGAGGGTAAAATGTATGCATGCAATCCATACCACTACCTCCGAAGAAGTAGAGAGGTTGTTTCCGATAGACCCCCGGCTCACGACAAATAGCAAATATTGACAAAACAACATATAGTAACAGGACAGTCTCTACAACAAAATGATATGATACTCGAAGTACAAGACCAACATACAATAACAGAAATCGAAAGACCATAAACTACACGAGCAATACTACAACTACAGGTTAACGATGAACAACACCATAGAAGTACAAGAAATAGCAGATACTAACGAAACAACATGTAGTAACAAAATGATATGATACTCGAAGTACAAGACCAACATATAATAACAGAAATTGAAGGACCATAAACTACACGAGCAATACTACAACTACAGGTTAACGATGAACAATAGCATAGAAGTACAAGAAATAGCAGATACTAACGAAACAACATGTAGTAACAAAATGATATGATACTCGAAGTACAAGACCAACATATAATAACAGAAATCGAAGGACCATAAACTACACGAGCAGTACTGCAACTACTGGTTAACGATGAACAACAAGATAGAAGTACAAGAAACAACAAATATTAACGAAACAACATATAGTAACAAGACAGTTTCCACAACAAAATGATATGATACTCGAAGTACAAGACAACATAAAATAACAGAAATTGAAGGACCCGAGAACTCTGGTTAACGACGAACAACAACATAGAAGTACAAACAACATGTAGTAACAGGACAGTTTCTACAACAAAATGATATGATACTATAAGCACAAGACAACATATAATAACAGAAATCGAAGGACCATAAACTAGGGTAGCCCGGTGCACTAAAGCTCCCGCTATGCGCAGGGTCCGGGGAAGGGCCCCACCACAAGGGTGTATTGTATGCAGCCTTACCTTGCATTTCTGCCAGAGGCTGTTTCTAAGGCTTGAACCCGTGACCTCCTGGTCACATGACAACAACTTTACCGGCCAGTTACTCCAAGGCTCGCCTTGGACCATAAACTACAATACCATTACTACAACTACTGGTTGACGATGATGAAATACTTAAAACTCAACGAAGTAAACTTACCATTGATGAAGAACAACAACTTTGCTGTTACTGTTGACATCTTTGTTGCATCACAACATATTAGTACAAGAAATAGCAGATAGTAACGAAACAACATGTAGTAACAAGACAGTTTCTACAACAAAATGATATGATACTCGAAGTACAAGACAACATATAATAACAGAAATTGAAGGACCACAAACTACACGAGCAATACTACAACTACTAGTTAAAGATGAACATCAACATTAGAAGTACAAGAAACAACAGATATTAACGAAACAACATATAGTGACAAGTCAGTTTCTACAACAAAATGATATGATACTCGAAGTACAAGACAACATGTAATAACAGAAATCGAAGGACCATAAACTACACGACCAATGCTACAACTACTGGTTAACGATGAAGGAGTACTTAAAACTCAACGAAGTAAACTTACCATTGATAAAGAACTACAACTTTGCTGATACCGTTGACATCTTTGTTGCATAACACTAGGAAGATTCAAATTTGTCCCAAACACAACACCATGATGATCAACTTTTTGATTCACACCATCAAGAATATACTTATCACTCAACAATTTAGGACAATTTTCAAGAAATGGGACAGACTTATTTGGTCTAAAATCAATTCTTGATGATTGAAATATTGGATGTTGTTCCTCTAACCTAATCCTCTCAAATTGTGCAACACCAAGTCCTCTTTGTGGAACTTTAGTTTTCTTCTCATTCATCTTTTTTGATGTATTAGTATTAACCATTTTATTAGTTTCTTGATCATGATCATATGTTAAGCAAATTTATATAATTTTATAGTAGTTATGCGTGGCAAGAAAATCCATCCAGCTCATAGATTATGATTCTCTTAACATACAGAAAATTTTTTTTTTTTTTTTTTTTTTTTTGGAAAAATCTCAATAGGAAAATATATTATTGCATGAAATCTTGCATGTCATGAAAGTCAAGATTGACATTCATAAGGGACAATGAACATTCCCGGTCGCGGAGCCAGGATTTTCATTGAGGGGGTTCAGAAATATATATATACGAACTAGTCGAAGTTGGTTCAACTTGCATAAAAAAATATTTTTAATTATATGAAAATAGTATAAAAACAGTATAATTTTCCATGTCGAAGGGGGTTCGGATGAACCCTGAAACAAAGGTGGCTCAGTCACTGAACCTTCCATAAATCTTTGTATAACAGTCTGTTTGTTTGGATATTTTTTGATTGTTATAGAAAATATATAATATAATATAAGATTTTGTAGTGATCTTTATATAATAAAAAGGGAAAAGAATCAGAAATATATCTAAAACTTTGGTGAAATTTACAGTATCACGTCTCAACTTTGCGGGGATTATTCTATGACCCATCTAGACTATTTATTACCGTATTTTTGTGGCATATATTTGTCTAGCTGGACCACTTCAGACCCTTACGCGCTCAGTGCACGTATATTCACGTAGTGGTCCAGCTGGGCAAATATATGCCACAAAAATATGGTAATAAATAGTCGAGGGGGTCGTACGACCCCCACAAAGTTGAGGCATGTTACAACAAATTTCGTCAAAGTTTAGGTATATTTCGAATATTTTTTTCGTAATAAAAATCCTCTGTCTAGATATTTTAAATTGTTATAGAAAACATATAATATGACAGAAAATTTTAAAAATAACTTTGTAAAAATTTGGCTATTATAATAAAATGTTACTATAGAGAATGACTGTATATGGAATGAATATCCATCCAACACATAGATTATGATTCTCTTTAAGATACAGACAAATCTGAGTTTTTTTTTTTGGAAAAATCTCAAATGGAAAATTCAAGAGAAATTATAGAAAATCTTTGGTTTTAGGGGAAAAATAATTAAATTTCAATCAATTAATTACATGAAATCTTTACAGGTCATAGAGTCAAAATTGATATATATACACACACATTGCTTCTTGTATGATTTTATTATATCATCTCTAATTAATTATTATATAACTAGAAAATTAATAATGTTTAATAAGAAAATAAAATAAACATTTAAAACATGTCTGCTTTCAATAGTAATAATTTTACTACTTCACCCCTAATTAACTATTTAAGTCATTTAAGCATTAATAATATTTAATAACATGCATTAAAAATATTTCTAAAAATAATATTTTTGATGTATTAAAAATAACATGCATAACATAATTTCTAAAAAATAAATATTTGATTATAAAAATACCCTCCACTAATATGATAGACGTGGAAAGGATATGAAAATTATTTCGAGGGCAATTGTGGCTTTAACAACGTTAATTCATGCGTTAAAATATATTGCATTATTAATACCAAAGATTTTTCTGTATTATGTATACGCACCTTAATACCATATCGAATTAGTTTTACATAGGTTGAAAAAGTTACCAAACAATACAAAGTTGATGCATGCATTATTTTTTCGAATACACTCTACCAAACCACCCCTTAAATGGTGGCGGAGTCAGAATTTTCATTGAGGGGTTCAGAAGTAAATATACGGACTAGTCGAAGGAGGTTCAACATCTACTATATATACATAAAAATATTTTTGACCATATAAAAATAGTATAATTTTTCGACGAAGGGGGTTATGAACCCCCTGAATTCAATGTGGCTCCGCCACTGCCCTTAAATAATACTTTATTCGTTTAAAAAAATGACTTATTTTGACTTGACAAGGAGTTTAAAAAAATAAAAATAAAATGAATCTTGGGGTCTTAAATTAAAATTATATCAAATGTACCGAAATGTCCTTTAATATTATGATCTTAAACATGCTACGTGAAATGTTGAAACTAAAGTATTGCTAAAAAAAAAAAAGAAAAAAAACATTGTTTTTTAAATGGATTACGAGGGAAAGTAAATTATTTTTCTTTTAAATGGAGGGAATATTAATTTCTCATCATTTGATGGTCTAGAAACTAAAATGGCTAATATTAGACATTCAAAAAAGATTAATCTTTAATTAGCCAATCTTTGACTCGTGTAAATTATTGATTAAAATTCAATGTTTTCCCCCTAAAACATTAGATTTTCTTTAATTCCTCTTAAAATTTCCATTTGGGATTTTCAAAAAAAAAATAAAAAAAAATCAGATTTTTGTGTATCTTAAGAGAATCATAGTCTTAGTGGTAGATGTATTTTGTTTCCATATAAAGTCTAACAGAAATTTTATAATAATCATCGTTTATAATAATATTTTACTATAACAGTCAAGTTATTTTTAGAATCATTTGTTTGCTATAGCAATTAAAAAATATCTCACTATAATGGCATATTATATATTTTTCTATAACTAACATTTCATATTCATGAGAAATGCTCATTATTGTTCATATGCAAGATTTCATGTAATTAATTGATTGAAATTTAATTTCCCCCCCCCCCCCCCCTAAAACAATAGATTTTCTTTGTATAAATATATGGATAAAAATTCAATATAAATACTATGATTCTCCTAAGATATATAAAATTTGAATGTTTTGGAAAAATCCCAAATGGAAAATTTAAAAGGAATTAGAGAAAATCTAAGGTTTTAAGTGGAAAATAATTAAATTTTAATCAATTGATTAGATGAAATCTTGAAGGTCATGAAGTCAAGATTGGCTATTTATATGTAATCTCTTCATAATATTGTAATAGGTAACATATAATATCAAATTAAAAATTGATTGCAAAGGAAATTTTATTTTAATAAAATCTTTTGTTTGGATATTTTTTGCTTTAGAAAAATATATCAAAATTTGGTTTCAAAGAAAATTTGGCCGTTATAGTGGTATATTATTATAGAGGACAACTGAAATTTAGATATAAAACTTTAATTTTTTTAAAAAATAAAATTTATATATTTGAAAACTACGTTAAAAAAATACTATAAATCACATAATTAGAAACTTAGAATATTTAAAAGACAGATAAAGAAATTTTAATTAAAAAAAAACTTATTTAATTCCCGAAATTCCAATTATGGCACCTAAATTGAGACGGAAAAAAATATATCTAAGTATATATGGACAAAAAATCAATCCATACAAGGACTATGATTCTCCAAAGATACAAAATAATTAGAAGAATCAGAAAAAAATATAAGATTTAGAGGAAAAAAATTGAATTTCAATTAATTGATTATAACATGAAATCTTGAAAGTGATTAGAGTTAAAGATTGGGTAATTTATATTGGAACAATGAACATTTCCCATTAATCAGAAAAAAAAAAAAGAGAATATAAAGAAAATCAACAATACATGATCCACCTTTAATTTAAATGCAAATCTAAAGAAAATTGAAAAGAGAATTTTAAAAACCAACATTTCAATTTATTTTTTTATCATCATTTCAATATTCAACATTTAATTAAATGCAAATCAAAAGAAAATTGAAAAGAGAATTAAAAAAAAAAAAAGCATTTCAATTGTTTTCTTATCATCATTTCAAGATTCAACCTTTAATTAAATGTAAATCTAAAGAAAATTGCTATTGAAAATTATCTTATAAAGTCGTCGAATTTTATTTTGTGTCAAAAAATATCACTCAAATTAAGGTTTTTATTTTTCTAAAATGAGTCAACTACATTTATTTATTTTTTTGAATGTCGAAATCGCTTATAAAAAATTCTGCATACGCCACTATTTCGCCTTGAATTGTCCATACACATACTTCAAATTAACATGTTTTTTATTTACGTAGTAGAATCTATAGTATTTATAAGTTTTTTTTTTTATATATATATATATGTATATATATATATGTATATATATATATAAATATAAATATGCACATTGTCATATTGAAAGGACAGACAGTTGCAAAATTATATAAAAAATAGGATAAAAGACTTCTCATTTTTTTACTTTAAGAATTATAATAATCCAAATTCCTAAATCAAAAAGTTAGAACTTAATCACATTAAAAAAAAACTATCATAATCACTATAATAATAAATAATTAAAATGTATATATATATGTCTCTATTTTTATTTTATTTTTGGAATTTAACAGGGAAAAGGGAATAATATATCTGGCCAACAAATGATGACTAGTGGATTGAATAATTCACTAAAGGAAAATGACTACACAGAATTGAAGAAAAAAGGATTTTCACAAAGTGATGCATAAATAATTAAATTAAATTTGATATTCCAACATAAAATGTATATATATATTTTTCTATTTTTTTGATTTTTTATTTGGTGTCTGCTATCTGTATTTTGGTCAGATTAAATTTAAATTTGCTCTGAGAAATCTTACGTTAAGGGGGTAAAGCGTTCCGCAGCTAAAATAGCTCTATACTCGAGACTCGAACAGATGACACAAACTTATGTAGCATATATAAGTTGCAATGGAAGTTGACATTTGCTATATGTGTTATTTATCGTTTTGATTACTAAATTGTTCTAAAATATGTAGGGAATGTATGTGTGTGTATATATATATATATTTTCGATTTCTCACTAGATATAATGCTAGTATTTAAATTTGAATTCGCTTTGAGAAATCCAACGTTAAGGGTGTAAAACATTTTTTAATAAAGATGTCTCTATACTCAAGACTCGAACTTATGAAGAAAAAAAAGTTGCAATGAAAGTTGACATTTGCTATATATGTTATTTATCGTTGATTGCTAAATTGCTTTAAGACATCTGTCGTTTTAGAAAAACAAGACATAATTATTATCTTTTAAAAAAATAAAATTCATCTAAATAAGTGAGTCATTTAAGAAAAATATATGATAATTACATATAAACTAAAATTATATATTAGATGTCTTTGTTAAAAGGTGTGCAAAAATCTAAAAAAGTAGAATTTTCCTTTCATCTTTAAGATTTATTATTTTCATATTTCATTCATTGATAATAAATATATTTAATTAATTATAACAGATTACTCTTATTTGGAGATATCATTAATTAGTTAACTAAAAAATAGAAAATAAAAGATGTGATGAAGGAATAAATTAATTAATTTGACTTTTAGTATTAATAAAAGTGCAGAGTTGACATTTTCCTAAGATCTTATTAAGTATAAATAAAATCAGAAATTATGGAATATATTAGCAGCTGACTTCCAAAGTCCAAAATGATACATTCCCCATAAATTATATTGATCATAAATAAATATATAATTAGAATTATTATATCAATTAAAGTTTTTTCACAAAAGAAAAAGAGTGTTTGTCAAAAAAAAAAAAAAAAAAAAAGATCATAAATAATTAATTTGCTTCATAAAGTCATCTTCTTTTAGGTGGAACCTAGCATTGTAGGAAAATTCCTAAACTACCCCTTTATTTGAAAAAATATTGAAAATAAAAATAAATAAATAGCTTGCATGCACCTCGACTAATTTTACGGGTACCTGCTACCTTACTCTACCCTTTATCCCTTCTTTTGTTAAACCTGATGTTCGGGCTTGCATGCACCTCGATTAGTTTTACGGGTACTCGCTACCTTACTCTAGCTTTCACCCCTTCTTTTATTAAACCGTGATGTTCCGGTCAGCTTGCACGCACCTCGACTAGTTTTACGGGTACCTGCTACCTTACTCTAGCCTTCCTCTTGTATAGAGAAGTGGAATAACTAGTCATTTTCTTTTATTGTTTTGGACTCTTCTTGATAATGTAAGGTAAGACTGCGTACAATACACCCTTGTGGTGGGGCCCTTCCCTGAACCCTGTGCATAGCGAGAGCTTTAGTGCACCAAACTGCCCTTTTCTTTACTCTTCTCGATAATGATGAATCATAGAAATTACTTAGCTACTATCGTTTTTTCATTATTAATTGAGATCTTCTTCGAACTTGATGCACGAATAGTAGAATGTCAACAAATAGCATCTTTCTAGCATGCATATTCATGTATAACTCAATAAACATGATCTCTATCTTTCAACAATAAACAAGAATTAGCGACAGACAACTTCTATCTTAAATGCACATATCGATAGAGTAGCAGCAAATAACATCGTTCTAGCATGCATATTCGCGGAACTCAATCAACATTCTTCAGTCGCTAAACAAAAAAAGTCTGTCGTGAGAGGTTAGCTTTGGATGCATGCATAACCGGATGTCCCAGTTCGTAGGTGTGAGAGGTTAGCTTTGGATGGTTTCAGGCAGGGTAGAGGTAGGCCGGGTGATTAGACGTGATATGGATCAGTTGCAGCTTACTGAGGACATGACCCTAGATAGGAAGTTGAGGGTGGGTGGGGCGTAGCTAGTAGATAGGAGTGCCTTGGGGTAGCGTTGCTAGTAGTCGTAGGAGGGTTGGGGTGAGGAGTGAGCGCCCGGTTTGATAGTGTAGAGTACTACTTTGTGGGTGTTATTTTTGGTTATTTCCATGCTTGTTTCATGTTTTATTTCGACTTTGTTTACTGTCTCTGGTCCGGAGCCGGGGGTCTACCGGAAATAGCCTCTCTACTTCTTCGGAGGTAGTGGTATGGACTGCGTACATTTTACCCTCCCCGAACCCCACTATGTGGGAATACACTGGGTATGTTGTTGTTGTTGTTGTTGGTGTCCGGGCTAACTTGTACACCTCGACTAGTTAGTACCTATTGTTTGCCTCAACACACGTATCGGGTAACTCTGCCCATCAAGGCTAGGACAGATGGGAAGAATAACGGTTCTATCGGTTATTCCATTCGTAATCATCCTAGTACCAACAGTTCAGCACTTATCGGCCACCCTAGAACGAATTTTCATGATATTCTCTCTTGTGGTTTCGATCGTATTCCTATTCTCTTACTTTTTTTACCAGGTACTTCGAAAAAAGTCCTTATATCGATGATTTGGTCACTACTTTAACATGTTGAAACTGCAAGCTGATGTTGCTCGGACTCTCCAAAAATGTGGTCGCTTCTGTGTTTGAAGGATCTGATATGTGCCTATCGACATTTTTAAAGAGTCTGAGCAACATAACGGCAAGCGCTATGGGAGAAACTCTTCATGAAAGTAAAACACTTTTCCTTTTGGCTCATGTAAATTTCAGTGCATAATGTGCAGCAAGTAACTGAGTTCTTGTCGACGCGATGCAGGCTATTTGAAAAGACTGATCAGGACGGAGATAAGTTTGGGTCGGTTTCTGAGCTAAAACAACTTTTCATGAAAATCAGATCAAGAAAATTGTATCGAGACAAGGATTACAACGCGGATGAGGTAATGGAAGAATTTGATCTCGACGAGGATGGAATGATCGATATGGATTGATACCAAACGGTATCTAAAAGAGCTCAAAACAGTCCACAACGCAACCAAAACAGTCCACAAATTGAGAGCAACCCGAGGACCCCTTTGAGTGCTAGTTTCGGCCAACAACAACAACACAAGTATCACGAGTTTACAAGGCGTTTAGCACCAACAAACAGCAACAATACAACAAGAACAAGATGAACACGAGATGAGGAGAACAACAACAACACAATAACAACAATACAACACAAACACGATTACAAGAAACGTAAAGATAGGTAGTGAGACAAATGAGGGTATAAATCCTAAGAACCAAAGAGTATGTTAAACTCTTCCTTGGACGATCCTTTGCTGCACTTGCACACACGTTGATCTTCATAGTCGCACTTGTATCATGGATGAATTCGTCAAAGGTTTCACAGGATGGATAGATGAAACAAAGGATGCAATGGGTAAACGATATCATTCCATAAGATCCTTGAAAGATTTTGTACGAGGTATATATACTGAGTTGTCTCCGTCAATGAACTATAGGCTATATTGCTCGGGCTCTTCAAAAATGTCGATGCTTGCATGTCAGATCCGCCAAAAGTAGTGCATATTTGGATGATCCAATACGAGGTGCAACATCATTTTTGGAGAAACTGAGCAACATAGTCAATAGGTTACGAGTTCGTGGAAGCAACCACTGATGCTAAACACATATTTTGTTCTCGTCGCAGATTCTGCAGCCTTGGCTCAAAAAGAAGAGGGAAGAACACGAAATGATGAACCATATTCTATCCGATATTTTTCAACATATCGAAAGCACAGCAATAGGAACTCTGTACACGGAAGATGGGAAATCGAATATTTCTGCTGTTAGAAAGTGAGTAACTGATATTAACGATCAACATTGTTGCTCGACCACTTTAAAAATTCCGCCAGATGCATGTCGGATCCTCCAAAACTAGTGTATTTTGAAAGATCCGGTAAGTGTGCAACGACATTTTTGGAGTGTCCGAGCAACATAGATGATCAGTAGGTTGAAAATGTTAAGAATAATAGTAATTGCTGCATTACAGGTTATTCGAAAGCATTGATCAAAACAAAGACAATGTCATTTCGCGTATGGAATTGAAAGAACTGATATGCAATATCAAATTTGGTCCTGCTCCTTCGGATGCTGATGAAAAGGTCGACAGAATCATCAAACAATTTAATGAGAGTGGAGACGAGATGATCAGTGTGGAGGAATTTGTGACCGGATTCTCCCAGTGTCTACACGATGTAGGACATCATTCTCATCTATAGCAAAACGCTGTTATAGAAAACATATAATATAGCATATCATAACTTGAAAAATCGGTTGCAGAAAAAACTTGGTCGTAATAGTGCAATGTTGTTATAGATAACTGTTATAGAGCGGTCTGATTGTATAAGAAATGATTTGTGATATGCAGAAGAATTGGGAAATGACGGAAAAGCTGCTGCAGAAGAAGACTGATAGATCTGCGGTAGCATGGATGAAGGCGATACTGGTTCTAGTAATCGGAATAGTAATATTAGGACTTCTAGCGGAACCTCTAACCAAGAGCGTAGGAAGTTTCTCGAGAGCTATAAACGTACCTTCATTTTTCATCTCGTTTAACTTAGTCCCTTTGGCTACAAATGCAAGAGTAGCAATCTCGGCCATCAACGAAGCAAGTCTAAAGAAACAATGAACGAATTCCTTGACATTATCAGAGGTTCGTTCCGCTGTCTTTCTTCTTTTGTTTTAGCACGAGTACAGATGAAAAAGTATGACAAATGCGACTAAACTAAGCAGATATATGGCGGAGTGTTCATCAACAATGTACTTGGACTTACCGTGCTTCTTTCACTGATATAGTTCCGGGGATTGGCTTGGAACTTCACAGCTGAAGTGCTCAGCGTGCTATTGGTTTGCGGAATAATGGGATGCATTGACAGTTCGAGCACATCATTCCTCGTTTGGGCATCCGCTATTGCTTTCCTTCTCTATCCATTCTCTTTAGTTTTGGTTTACGTTTTAGATTATGACTTCTTCGCTTAACAAAAAGAGCTCGAACATTTGGCTCTATCGATATTTCTGGTGTAAATGTAAGGACTGGTTCTCTTTCTAGGCCTTTCGAGAAGTACTGTTGAAGTCTTACATCGCATTGACGAGTAACAATGACCAGTACTCGTCCCAAAAGGCGATGAGAAGAGATCAAGACGGTTGTTGTTCATCGATTTATGGACACAACTGGATCGGAACTTGGAACAGCTTTCTTTTCATCGATTTAACTGGTGAAGTTGTTGTCATGTGACCAGGAGGTGGGTTCAAGCCTTGGAAACAGCCTCCGGCAGAAATGCAAGGTAAGGTTGCGTACAATACACCCTTGTGGTGGGGCCCTTCCCCTGATCCTGCACATAGCGGAAGCTTTAGTGCACCGGTCTGCCCTTTTAATACCTCAATGCCTAAGATTTCTTGTTTCACCGATTATGATCTACAAAACATACTCATCTCCACGTTGGAGACATAATTAAGTAAATAAAAGTCCTCCAACGGCTAAAACTTTGAGATGAGATGGTCGCACAATTCAACAGTTCATAAGCAACGAAAACTCTCTTCTGTGATTCACATTTCACAATGTTTTTCATGCAGCAACATGCATATGAAGTTATTTACAAACTATCCCTATAAACGGTAGGACTATCACTCGAACCAACGTCTTCTATCATGTAAAAGAACTAAACCCCCGCGGACACACCTCTAACGAGCCTTACCCACCGGGATTAACTTCTATAGCTTCAGTTCCAAATCAACATCTGCTCCTACTTCAGAATGAAAGTCACTTCCGCGAGCTCCTTCACGACCAATTTGCACTTCTGCAGATGGGGAGAACCCGAGGATCGGTTGTTGAACTGATATGCCTAGGCCTGATGGAGGCGTATGCGCTGCAGCAGCAACCTGTAGATCAAATAAGTTCGGAAGATAGTTAATACTGAGACAAAAAAGCACAGTACAGGATCAAGAATGTAACGCTATAGTCCTTTAGTCTCACCCGAGAGGGTACACAGTCGAGTAGCTGAAGAGTTAAAGAACGCCGATTTACTGCTTCTAAATGTGGCAAAGCTACTGCTGGAGGGGCCAATCGGAGAAAATCTCCATCGAGAGCTTTAGTTTCTCTTGCTGAGATCGATGGTCCAGACTCAGATAAAGCTCTCGACTTTGCGAAAACTTCTCTGCAGAAATGCCAAATGACTCATTATCAGGCTCTCAAATACTAAGACTACGTGATTTCCAAGTAAGATATAGAACCTTTTACGCGCATTTCCCTCTTCTACATTGACTGAGCAGTCGTTGCTGCTGGAAGCTGATTCATGTGATCTGGATAGAGAAGCAACGCAGCACTGAGGAAATACGCGTTGAAATGAAGGAACAGGCGGGTGTTCTGGAAAGAACGGATAGGGCCTCTTCACGCCAGCCATCTATATCACATCATCGACAAACCATCAGGTAACGATAGGAAGTTCAGATACATTAGCTCGATAATCTAGTTTTAAGTAGGTCGCTCAGACACTCCAAAAATGTTGCGCGGCCGTGTTAGATCCTCAAAAAAGGCGTTACTTTTAGAGGACTCGACATGCACCTGCTGACATTTTTGGATAGTCCGAGCAACATAGAGTTTGATAGACACTTAACCTTTACTTCTTCAGGCCAACGAGGTAAACGTTCACCGCGATAATAACTTTGGTTATAAGGGGGCTGCATCTGAAAATTTTGTACAGATGATGACAATGACGAAAGCCCTGATGAGATATTCACCTGAACAACGACAATATATCCAGTATAATCACACAAGTGGAGTATAGGGAAGGTGACGTGAACGTAGTCTTGCCCCTACCTTGTGACGGTAGAGTCTGTTTCTGATAGACCCTCAGCTCGAATAAGCATATCAAAAATCTTTCAACTAACACCCCAATACAGAGATTTTTTTTTGGTTTCCCACCCGTTGTCTGGTACCACATTGGGTCCTTACTAAATTCATATTCGCGACCAAAACTCACAAATCGACCGGTAAAATGCTCCCTAACAAAGATGAACAAATCCAGATGCGCTCCGGAAAGTTCACATTGGCAGGTTAAACACTCCCTCACAAAGGCGACTTCTTACCCAACAGTCAAACCCGAGAACTCTGGTTAACGATGAACAACAACATAGAAGTACAAGAAATAACAGATATTAACAATGACAACAACAACATACCCAGTGTATTCCCACATAGTGGGGTCTAGGGAGGGTAAAATGTATGCATGCAATCCATACCACTACCTCCGAAGAAGTAGAGAGGTTGTTTCCGTTAGACCCCCGGCTCACGACAAATATCAAATATTGACAAAACAACATATAGTAACAGGACAGTCTCTACAACAAAATGATATGATACTCGATGTACAAGACCAACATACAATAACAGAAATCGAAGGACCATAAACTACACGAGCAATACTACAACTACAGGTTAACGATGAACAACACCATAGAAGTACAAGAAATAGCAGATACTAACGAAACAACATATAGTAACAAAATGATATGATACTCGAAGTACAAGACCAACATATAATAACAGAAATTGAAGGACCATAAACTACACAAGCAATACTACAACTACAGGTTAACGATGAACAACAGCATAGAAGTACAAGAAATAGCAGATACTAACGAAACAACATGTAGTAACAAAATGATATGATACTCGAAGTACAAGACCAACATATAATAACAGAAATCGAAGGACCATAAACTACACGAGCAGTACTGCAACTACTGGTTAACGATGAACAACAAGATAGAAGTACAAGAAACAACAAATATTAACGAAACAACATATAGTAACAAGACAGTTTCCACAACAAAATGATATGATACTCGAAGTACAAGACAACATAAAATAAGAGAAATTGAAGGACCCGAGAACTCTGGTTAACGACGAACAACAACATAGAAGTACAAACAACATGTAGTAACAGGACAGTTTCTACAACAAAATGATATGATACTATAAGCATAAGACAACATATAATAACAGAAATCGAAGGACCATAAACTAGGGTAGCCCGGTGCACTAAAGGACCCAAACACAACACCATGATGATCAACTTTTTGATTCACACCATCAAGAATATACTTATCACTCAACAATTTAGGACAATTTTCAAGAAATGGGACAGACTTATTTGGTCTAAAATCAATTCTTGATGATTGAAATATTGGATGTTGTTCCTCTAACCTAATCCTCTCAAATTGTGCAACACCAAGTCCTCTTTGTGGAACTTTAGTTTTCTTCTCATTCATCTTTTTTGATGTATTAGTATTAACCATTTTATTAGTTTCTTGATCAGGATCATATGTTAAGCAAATTTATATAAATTTATAGTAGTTATGCGTGGCAAGAAAATCCATCCAGCTCATAGATTATGATTCTCTTAACATACAGAAAAATTTTAATTTTTTTTTTTTTTTTTTGGAAAAATCTCAAATGGAAAATATATTATTGCATGAAATCTTGCATGTCATGAAAGTCAAGATTGACATTCATAAGGGACAATGAACATTCCCGGTCGCGGAGCCAGGATTTTCATTGAGGGGGTTCAGAAATATATATATACGAACAAGTCGAAGTTGGTTCAACTTGCATAAAAAAATATTTTTAATTCTATAAAAATAGTATAAAAACAGTATAATTTTCCATGTCGAAGGGGGTTCGGATGAACCCTGAAACAAAGGTGGCTCAGTCACTGAACCTTCCATAAATCTTTGTATAACAGTCTGTTTGTTTGGATATTTTTTGATTGTTATAGAAAATATATAATATAATATAAGATTTTGTAGTGATCTTTATATAATAAAAAGGGAAAAGAATCAGAAATATATCTAAAACTTTGGTGAAATTTACAGTAACACGTCTCAACTTTGCGGGGATTATTCTATGACTCATCTAGACTATTTATTACCGTATTTTTGTGGCATATATTTGTCTAGCTGGACCACTTCAGACCCTTACGCGCTCAGTGCACGTATATTCACGTAGTGGTCCAGCTGGGCAAATATATTCCACAAAAATATGGTAATAAATAGTCGAGGGGGTCGTAGGACCCCCACAAAGTTGAGGCATGTTACAACAAATTTCGTCAAAGTTAAGGTATATTTTGAATATTTTTTTCGTAATAAAAATCATCTGTCTAGATATTTTAAATTGTTATAGAAAACATATAATATGACAGAAAATTTTAAAAATAACTTTGTAAAAATTTGGCTATTATAATAAAATGTTACTATAGAGAATGACTGTATATGGAATGAAAATCCATCCAACACATAGATTATGATTCTCTTTAAGATACAGACAAATCTGAGTTTTTTTTTTTGGAAAAATCTCAAATGGAAAATTCAAGAGAAATTATAGAAAATCTTTGGTTTTAGGGGAAAAATAATTAAATTTCAATCAATTAATTACATGAAATCTTTACAGGTCATAGAGTCAAAATTGATATATATACACACACATTGCTTCTTCTATGATTTTATTATATCATCTCTAATTAATTATTATATAACTAGAAAATTAAAAATGTTTAATAAGAAAATAAAATAAACATTTAAAACATGTCTGCTTTCAACAGTAATAATTTTACTACTTCACCCCTAATTAACTATTTAAGTCATTTAAGTATTAATAATATTTAATAACATGCATTAAAAATATTTCTAAAAATAATATTTTTGATGTATTAAAAATAACATGCATAACATAATTTCTAAAAAATAAATATTTGATTATAAAAATACCCTCCACTAATATGATAGACGTGGAAAGGATATGAAAATTATTTCGAGGGCAATTGTGGCTTTAACAACGTTAATTCATGCGTTAAAATATATTGCATTATTAATACCAAAGATTTTTCTGTATTATGTATACGCACCTTAATACCATATCGAATTAGTTTTACATAGGTTGAAAAAGTTACCAAACAATACAAAGTTGATGCATGCATTATTTTTTCGAATACACTCTACCAAACCACCCCTTAAATGGTGGCGGAGTCAGAATTTTCATTGAGGGGTTCAGAAGTAAATATACGGGCTAGTCGAAGGAGGTTCAACATCTACTATATATACATAAAAATATTTTTGACCATATAAAAATAGTATAATTTTTCGACGAAGGGGTTATGAACCCCCTGAATTCAATGTGGCTCCGCCACTGCCCTTAAATAATACTTTATTCGTTTAAAAAAATGACTTATTTTTACTTGACATGGAGTTTAAAAAAATAAAAAAAAAATGAATCTTGTGGTCTTAAATTAAAATTATGTCAAATGTACCGAAATGTCCTTTAATATTATGATCTTAAACATGGTACGTGAAATGTTGAAACTAAAGTATTGCTAAAAAAAAAAAAAGAAAAAAAACATTGTTTTTTAAATGGATTACGAGGGAAAGTAAATTATTATTTTTTTAAATGGAGGGAATATTAATTTCTCATCATTTGATGGTCTAGAAACTAAAATGGCTAATATTAGATATTCAAAAAAGATTAATCTTTAATTAGCCAATCTTTGACTCGTGTAAATTATTGATTAAAATTCAATGTTTTCCCCCTAAAACATTAGATTTTCTTTAATTCCTCTTAAAATTTCCATTTGGGATTTTCAAAAAAAAAATCAGATTTTTGTGTATCTTAAGAGAATCATAGTCTTAGTGGTAGATGTATTTTGTTTCCATATAAAGTCTAACAGAAATTTTATAATAATCATTGTTTATAATTATATTTTACTATAACAGTCAAGTTATTTTTAGAATCATTTGTTTGCTATAGCAATTAAAAAATATCTCACTATAATGGCATATTATATATTTTTCTATAACTAACATTTCATATTCATGAGAAATGTTCATTATTGTTCATATGCAAGATTTCATGTAATTAATTGATTGAAATTTAATTTTTTCCCCCCTAAAACAATAGATTTTCTTTGTATAAATATATGGATAAAAATTCAATATAAATACTATGATTCTCCTAAGATATATAAAATTTGAATGTTTTGGAAAAATCCCAAATGGAAAATTTAAAAGGAATTAGAGAAAATCTAAGGTTTTAAGTGAAAAATAATTAAATTTTAATCAATTGATTAGATGAAATCTTGAAGGTCATGAAGTCAAGATTGGCTATTTATATGTAATCTCTTCATAATATTGTAATAGGTAACATATAATATAATATCAAATTAAAAATTGATTGCAAAGGAAATTTTATTTTAATAAAATCTTTTGTTTGGATATTTTTTGCTTTAGAAAAATATATCAAAATTTTGTTTCAAAGAAAATTTGGCCGTTATAGTGGTATATTATTATAGAGGACAACTGAAATTTAGATATAAAACTTTAATTTTTTTAAAAAATAAAATTTATATATTTGAAAACTACGTAAAAAAAATACTATAAATCACATAATTAGAAACTTAGAATATTTAAAAGACATATAAAGAAATTTTAATTAAAAAAAAACTTATTTAATTCCCGAAATTCCAATTATGGCACCTAAATTGAGACGGAAAAAAATATATCTAAGTATATATGGACAAAAAATCAATCCATACAAGGACTATGATTCTCCAAAGATACAAAATAATTAGAAGAATCAGAAAAAAATATAAGATTTAGAGGAAAAAAATTGAATTTCAATTAATTGATTATAACATGAAATCTTGAAAGTGATTAGAGTTAAAGATTGGGTAATTTATATTGGAACAATGAACATTTCCCATTAATCAGAAAAAAAAAAAAGATCTTAATTTTAATGTGAATAATGATTTGTAGAAATGGGAAAAAAAACTATAATAAAAACAAAAAAAGAGAATATAAAGAAAATCAACAATAGATGATCCACCTTTAATTTAAATGCAAATCTAAAGAAAATTGAAAAGAGAATTTTAAAAACCAACATTTCAATTTATTTTTTTATCATCATTTCAAGATTCAACCTTTAATTAAATGCAAATCTAAAGAAAATTGAAAAGAGAATTAAAAAAAAAAAAAACATTTCAATTGTTTTCTTATCATCATTTCAAGATTCAACCTTTAATTAAATGTAAATCTAAAGAAAATTGCTATTGAAAATTATCTTATAAAGTCGTTGAATTTTATTTTGTGTCAAAAAATATCACTCAAATTAAGGTTTTTATTTTTCTAAAATGAGTCAACTACATTTATTTATTTTTTTGAATGTCGAAATAGCTTATAAAAAATTCTGCATACGCCACTATTTCGCCTTGAATTGTCCATACACATACTTCAAATTAACATGTTTTTTATTTACGTAGTAGAATCTATAGTATTTATAAGTTTTTTTTTTTTATATATATATATATATATATATATATAAGTATATATATATATAAATATAAATATGAACATTGTCATATTGAAAGGACAGACAGTTGCAAAATTATATAAAAAATTGGATAAAAGACTTCTAATTTTTTTACTTTAAGAATTATAATAATCCAAATTCCTAAAGCAAAAAGTTAGAACTTAATCACATTAAAAAAAAACTATCATAATCACTATAATAATAAATAATTAAAATGTATATGTATATGTCTCTATTTTTTTATTTTTTTTGGAATTTAACAGGGAAAAGGGAATAATATATCTGGCCAACAAAAGTGGATTGAATAATTCACCAAAGGAAAATTGGTGTATTTGGAATAAATGGTTTATCAAATAGCTTGTTTAGGTTCATATTTGTATTTCTCCTAACTCCTTTGCTTGTGTAATGTATATATATATTTCTCTATTTTTTTGATTTTTTATTTTGTGTCTGCTATCTGTATTTTGGTCAGATTAAATTTAAATTTGCTCTGAGAAATCTTACGTTAAGGGGGTAAAGCGTTCCGGAGCAAAAATAGCTCTATACTCGAGACTCGAACAGATGACACAAACTTATGTAGCATATATAAGTTGCAATGGAAGTTGACATTTGCTATATGTGTTATATCGTTTTTGATACAGATTTAAGAATTAATTGATCTCATTAATATTGAAGGGGTTACAGCTGTATATATAGAGAACTGAAGAATAACTAATTACAGAATAACCCAGATGTATTTAATAATTATATATGTAGTCTATTATCCCCCCGCAAGCTGATCAGCGGTAACGAGGGGCAGCTTGGAGCAGAGAGACTGAAAAGGCTGTAACGGAAGAGGCTTGGTGAGAATATCAGCAAGCTGGTCAGTAGATGGGACATAGTGCGTGGCCATCGCTCCTGCAAGTACCTCATCGCGAACAAAGTGACAGTCAGACCCAACATGCTTCATACGATCATGAAGGACTGGATTTTTGGTAACACAAATAGTGGACTGATTGTCACAATAAATCTGTGGTTTCGTCGGGGGAATGCCAAGTGCATCCGTAAGGTATCGTAACCACATGGCTTCAGCAACACCCGCAGCCATGGCACGATATTCTGCTTCTGTGGAGGAACGGGACACTCGCGTTTGCTTCTTGGTGCACCAGGAAATCAGATTCGGTCCCATCATAACAATATATCCAGTAGTGGACTTTCGATCATCTTTGTCGTTAGCCCAATCCGAATCAGAAAAAACAGATATATCAAACGAGCCCTTTTGAAATAAAATTCCACAGTGAAGAGTACCTTGAAGATAGCGCAGAATGCGTTTCAAGGCCTGAAAGTGTTGTTCTGTGGGAGCATGCATTGATTGGGAGACTCGATTGACTGCATATTGGATGTCCGGACGAGTAACAGCA
Organism: Capsicum pubescens; assembly: GCA_030864215.1. Taxonomy (NCBI): domain Eukaryota; kingdom Viridiplantae; phylum Streptophyta; class Magnoliopsida; order Solanales; family Solanaceae; genus Capsicum; species Capsicum pubescens. Next base: position 38,573,239 of record CM061547.1, read on the forward strand.
AGATAATGAAGTCCACCGACGAGGCTCCGATATAGTGTAGGATCGGCAAAGGGAGTATTCGGCCCTGGGGATTGGCGGACTGCCATGGGAGTGACCGCGGGTTTGCAGTCTGTCATTCCAGCCCGATTTAGAAGTTCAAGGGTATATTTTGTCTGATGCATCAATATGGTTCCCGATTTGCGGATGAGTTCGAGGCCAAGAAAGAACTCCAGAGGACCGAGGTCCTTAAGTTTGAAGTCACGATGCATAGCTTCAGTAATTTCAGTGATGAGTGATGACGAGCTGCCTGTAATAACAATATCATCCACATAGATAAGAATGATGACTGTCCCTCGAGAACAGTGAAGGGTGAAGAGGCTGTTGTCATGATGGTAGGTGCGAAAACCAAGACCCTGCAGAAAAGTAGAGAGACGTGTGTACCAGGCACGAGGGGCCTGTTTCAGGCCATACAGTGATTTGCGAAGCTTGCAAACATAGTGAGGACGGTTGGGATTAACATATCCCGGTGGCTGAACCATATAGATTTCTTCCTCAAGATGACCATGAAGAAAGGCATTGCTGACGTCTAGCTGATGAAGCGGCCAATCATAGTGAAGAGCAAGAGACAAGACCAGACGAATAGTCTGTTGCTTAACAACAGGGCTGAAGGTCTCCTTATAATCCACACCATACTCCTGATGATACCCTTTTGCAACCAGACGTGCTTTATAGCGAGAAAGAGATCCATCTGAATTTCGTTTGATGCGAAACACCCATTTGCACCCAATAGACTTTCGGTTACTAGGCAGAGGTACCAAATCCCATGTACGTTGTTCATTCAGAGCCTGAAATTCCTCATCCATAGCTTGGCACCAGAAACTATTTTTGGAGGCTTGGTTGTAGGTAGTAGGCTCAGTTGTGGGATGTGCATCAAAGGGTATTTGAGTGTGGTAGGCTTTGGGTTTGAAGGTACCGGCCTTGGCTCGGGTTGTCATAGGATGAGTGTTGAGTGGAGGGTGATTAGGAAGGGGTGGTGGAGTTGTATGATGCGTGGGCGGGGGTTGGGTGGGGCTGCCGTGGGAGCTGGGATGTGCAACGGTGGATGGGGTGGCTGTATGTGTGTTAGGAGTATGATGTAGGGAAGTGGTGGGTTGTGTGGCAGTCGGCTGGGTGTTCGGGTGGGAGGTTTGGGGTTTCGGGTGGGTAGTGGTGTAGTGGGGTACCGGGTTAGGTGCCGAGTGAGCCGGAGCATGAGCGTGAGAAAAGGACGGAAATAATGGCACAACGCCAAGTGGATTGGGGGAGTATGGAGTAGAGGAAAGACTTGTGTAAGGAAATTGTTCCTCCACAAAACGAACATGACGGGAAACATATGTTTTCTGAGATACAGGATCGAAACATTTGTAACCTTTGATAGTGGGATGATAGCCTAGAAAGACACAAGGGGTGGACCGAGGTTGAAGTTTATGTTGAGTGTGCGGACGCAACCAGGGATAAACTAGACACCCAAACGGGCGGAGATGGATATAGTCGGGTGGATGATTGTAGAGACGGGCATATGGAGTGGAGTTGGAGAGAGTGTGAGTGGGCATGCGATTTATGAGGTAGTTGGCAGTAGCAAGGGCATCAACCCAAAAGGAAACAGGTAAGGTGGAATCATGGAGGAGCGCAACAACTGTTTCTATTAGGTGACGGTGTTTGCGCTCAGCAACGCCATTTTGTTCAGGGGTATATGGACATGAAGTGTGATGAAGAGCCCCTAGATTTTGAAGAAAAACACCAAATGCATTGTTGACAAATTCTTTGCCATTGTCACTTCGAAAAATTTTGATTTTGGCATTAAATTGATTTTGAACCATTCGGTCAAAGTTTACAAAAATAGTATAAGCTCCGGATTTAAATTTCAGAGGATAAAGCCAAGTGAATTTACTGTAATCATCAACAAAACAGATATAATAACGAAAACCTTGAACAGAAGGAACTGAGGTTGGACCCCAAACATCAGAATGAATTAATTGAAATGGCGCAGTGGCCTTGTGTTCAGACAGTGAAAAAGGTAAACGACAAGATTTAGACACTGAACAGGACTCGCAATGTAATTTTTCTGAAAAATTAAAACCTAAGGAAGATAAAATGGATTTGGTGATGGCGGATGATGGGTGCCCAAGCCGGCGATGCCAGGTTGACGAGAGAATGGCTTGACTCACAACAGACGGAGACCTGGATGGAAGAGTGTATAGCCCATGCTCTGATACCATGATACAGATTTAAGAATTAATTGATCTCATTAATATTGAAGGGGTTACAGCTGTATATATAGAGAACTGAAGAATAACTAATTACAGAATAACCCAGATGTATTTAATAATTATATATGTAGTCTATTAGTTTTGATTACTAAATTGCTCTAAAATATGTAGGGAATGTATGTGTGTGTGTATATATATATATATATATATTTTCGATTTCTCACTAGATATAATGCTAGTATTTAAATTTGAATTCGCTTTGAGAAATCCAACGTTAAGGGTGTAAAACATTTTTTAATAAAGATGTCTCTATACTCAAGACTCGAACTTATGAAGAAAAAAAAGTTGCAATGAAAGTTGACATTTGCTATATATGTTATTTATCGTTGATTGCTAAATTGCTTTAAGACATCTGTCGTTTTAGAAAAACAAGACATAATTATTATCTTTTAAAAAAATAAAATTCATCTAAATAAGTGAGTCATTTAAGAAAAATATATGATAATTACATATAAACTAAAATTATATATTAGATGTCTTTGTTAAAAGGTGTGCAAAAATCTAAAAAAGTAGAATTTTCCTTTCATCTTTAAGATTTATTATTTTCATATTTCATTCATTGATAATAAATATATTTAATTAATTATAACAGATTACTCTTATTTGGAGATATCATTAATTAGTTAACTAAAAAATAGAAAATAAAAGATGTAATGAAGGAATAAATTAATTAATTTGACTTTTAGTATTAATAAAAGTGCAGAGTTGACATTTTCCTAAGATCTTATTACGTATAAATAAAATCAGAAATTATGGAATATATTAGCAGCTGACTTCCAAAGTCCAAAATGATACATTCCCCATAAATTATATTGATCATAAATAAATATATAATTAGAATTATTATATCAATTAAAGTTTTTTCACAAAAGAAAAAGAATGTTTTCAAAAAAAAAAAAAAAAAGATCATAAATTATTAATTTGCTTCATAAAGTCATCTTCTTTTAGGTGGAACCTAGAATTGTAGCAAAATTCCTAAACTACCCCTTTATTTGCAAAAATATTGAAAATAAAAATAAATAAATAGCTTGCATGCACCTCGACTAGTTTTACGGGTACCTGCTACCTTACTCTACCCTTTATCCCTTCTTTTGTTAAACCTGATATTCGGGCTTGCATGCACCTCGATTAGTTTTACGGGTACTCGCTACCTTACTCTAGCTTTCACCCCTTCTTTTGTTAAACCGTGATGTTCCGGTCAACTTGCACGCACCTCGACTAGTTTTACGGGTACCTGCTACCTTACTCTAGCCTTCCTCTTGTATAGAGAAGTGGAATAACTAGTCATTTTCTTTTATTGTTTTGGACTCTTCTTGATAATGTAAGGTAAGGCTGCGTACAATACACCCTTGTGGTGGGACCCTTCCCTGAACCCTGTGCATAGCGGGAGCTTTAGTGCACCAAACTGCCCTTTTCTTTACTCTTCTCGATAATGATGAATCATAGAAATTACTTAGCTACTATCGTTTTTTCATTATAAATTGAGATCTTCTTCGAACTTGATGCACGAATAGTAGAATGTCAACAAATAGCATCTTTCTAGCATGCATATTCATGTATAACTCAATAAACATGATCTCCATCTTTCAACAATAAACAAGAATTAGCGACAGACAACTTCTATCTTAAATGCACATATCGATAGAGTAGCAGCAAATAACATCGTTCTAGCATGCGTATTCGCGGAACTCAATCAACATTCTTCTGTCGCTAAACAAAAAAAGTCTGTCGTGAGAGGTTAGCTTTGGATGCATGCATAACCGGATGTCCCAGTTCGTAGGTGTGAGAGGTTAGCTTTGGATGGTTTCAGGCAGGGTAGAGGTAGGCCGGGTGATTAGACGTGATATGGATCAGTTGCAGCTTACTGAGGACATGACCCTAGATAGGAAGTTGAGGGTGGGTGGGGCGTAGCTAGTAGATAGGAGTGCCTTGGGGTAGCGTTGCTAGTAGTCGTAGGAGGGTTGGGGTGAGGAGTGTGCGCCCGGTTTGATAGTGTAGAGTACTACTTTGTGGGTGTTATTTTCTGTTATTTCCATGTTTGTTTCATGTTTTATTTCGACTTTGTTTACCGTCTCTGGTCCGGAGCCGGGGGTCTACCGGAAATAGCCTCTGTACTTCTTCGGAGGTAGTGGTATGGACTGCGTACATTTTACCCTCCCCGAACCCCACTATGTGGGAATACACTGGGTATGTTGTTGTTGTTGTTGTTGGTGTCCGGGCTGACTTGTACACCTCGACTAGTTAGTACCTTTTGTTTGCCTCAACACACGTATCGGGTAACTCTGCCCATCAAGGCTAGGACAGATGGGAAGAATAACGGCTCTATCGGTTATTCCATTCGTAATCATCCTAGTACCAACAGTTCTGCACTTATCGGCCACCCTAGAACGAATTTCCATGATATTCTCTCTTGTGGTTTCGATCGTATTCCTATTCTCTTACTTTTTTTACCAGGTTCTTCGAAAAAAGTCCTTATATCGATGATTTGGTCACGACTTTATCATGTTGAAACTGCAAGCTGATGTTGCTCGGACTCTCCAAAAATGTGGTCGCTTCTGTGTTTGAAGGATCTGATATGTGCCTATCGACATTTTTAAAGAGTCTGAGCAACATAACGGCAAGCGCTATGGGAGAAACTCTTCATGAAAGTAAAACACTTTTCCTTTTGGCTCATGTAAATTTCAGTGCATAATGTGCAGCAAGTAACTGAGTTCTTGTCGACGCGATGCAGGCTATTTGAAAAGGCTGATCAGGACGGAGATAAGTTTGTGTCGGTTTCTGAGCTAAAACAACTTTTCATGAAAATCAGATCAAGAAAATTGTATCGGGACAAGGATTACAACGCGGATGAGGTAATGGAAGAATTTGATCTCGACGAGGATGGAATGATCGATATGGATTGATACCAAACGGTATCTAAAAGAGCTCAAAACAGTCCACAACGCAACCAAAACAGTCCACAAATTGTGAGCAACACGAGGACCCCTTTGAGTGCTAGTTTCGGACAACAACAACAACACAAGTATCACGAGTTTACAAGGTGTTTAGCACCAACAAACAGCAACAATACAACAAGAACAAGATGAACACGAGATGAGGAGAACAACAACAACACAATAACAACAATACAACACAAACACGATTACAAGAAACGTAAAGATAGGTAGTGAGACAAATGAGGGTATAAATCCTAAGAACCAAAGAGTATGTTAAACTCTTCCTTGGACGATCCTTTGCTGCATTTGCACTCACGTTGATCTTCATAGTCGCACTTGTATCATGGATGAATTCGTCAAAGGTTTCACAGGATGGATAGATGAAACAAAGGATGCAATGGGTAAACGATATCATTCCATAAGATCCTTGAAAGATTTTGTACGAGGTATATATACTGAGTTGTCTCCGTCAATGAACTATAGGCTATATTGCTCGGGCTCTTCAAAAATGTCGATGCTTGCATGTCAGATCCGCCAAAAGTAGTGCATATTTGGATGATCCAATACGAGGTGCAACATCATTTTTGGAGAAACTGAGCAACAGTCAATAGGTTACGAGTTCGTGGAAGCAACCACTGATGCTAAACACATATTTTGTTCTCGTCGCAGATTCTGCAGCCTTGGCTCAAAAAGAAGCGGGAAGAACACGAAATGATGAACCATATTCTATCCGATATTTTTCAACATATCGAAAGCACAGCAATAGGAACTCTGTACACGGAAGATGGGAAATCGAATATTTCTGCTGTTAGAAAGTGAGTAACTGATATTAACGATCAACATTGTTGCTCGACCACTTTAAAAATTCCGCCAGATGCATGTCGGATCCTCCAAAACTAGTGTATTTTGAAAGATCCGGTAAGTGTGCAACGACATTTTTGGAGTGTCCGAGCAACATAGATGATCAGTAGGTTGAAAATGTTAAGAATAATAGTAATTGCTGCATTACAGGTTATTCGAAAGCATTGATCAAAACAAAGACAATGTCATTTCGCGTATGGAATTGAAAGAACTGATATGCAATATCAAATTTGGTCCTGCTCCTTCGGATGCTGATGAAAAGGTCGACAGAATCATCAAACAATTTAATGAGAGTGGAGACGAGATGATCAGTGTGGAGGAATTTGTGACCGGATTCTCCCAGTGTCTACACGATGTAGGACATCATTCTCATCTATAGCAAAACGCTGTTATAGAAAACATATAATATAGCATATCATAACTTGAAAAATCGGTTGCAGAAAAAACTTGGTCGTAATAGTGCAATGTTGTTATAGATAACTGTTATAGAGCGGTCTGATTGTATAAGAAATGATTTGTGATATGCAGAAGAATTGGGAAATGACGGAAAAGCTGCTGCAGAAGAAGACTGATAGATCTGCGGTAGCATGGATGAAGGCGATACTGGTTCTAGTAATCGGAATAGTAATATTAGGACTTCTAGCGGAACCTCTAACCAAGAGCGTAGGAAGTTTCTCGAGAGCTATAAACGTACCTTCATTTTTCATCTCGTTTAACTTAGTCCCTTTGGCTACAAATGCAAGAGTAGCAATCTCGGCCATCAACGAAGCAAGTCTAAAGAAACAATGAACGAATTCCTTGACATTATCAGAGGTTCGTTCCGCTGTCTTTCTTCTTTTGTTTTAGCACGAGTACAGATGAAAAAGTATGACAAATGCGACTAAACTAAGCAGATATATGGCGGAGTGTTCATCAACAATGTACTTGGACTTACCGTGCTTCTTTCACTGATATAGTTCCGGGGATTGGCTTGGAACTTCACAGCTGAAGTGCTCAGCGTGCTATTGGTTTGCGGAATAATGGGATGCATTGACAGTTCGAGCACATCATTCCTCGTTTGGGCATCCGCTATTGCTTTCCTTCTCTATCCATTCTCTTTAGTTTTGGTTTACGTTTTAGATTATGACTTCTTCGCTTAACAAAAAGAGCTCGAACATTTGGCTCTATCGATATTTCTGGTGTAAATGTAAGGACTGGTTCTCTTTCTAGGCCTTTCGAGAAGTACTGTTGAAGTCTTACATCGCATTGACGAGTAACAATGACCAGTACTCGTCCCAAAAGGCGATGAGAAGAGATCAAGACGGTTGTTGTTCATCGATTTATGGACACAACTGGATCGGAACTTGGAACAGCTTTCTTTTCATCGATTTAACTGGTGAAGTTGTTGTCATGTGACCAGGAGGTGGGTTCAAGCCTTGGAAACAGCCTCCGGCAGAAATGCAAGGTAAGGTTGCGTACAATACACCCTTGTGGTGGGGCCCTTCCCTTGATCCTGCACATAGCGGGAGCTTTAGTGCACCGGTCTGCCCTTTTAATACCTCAATGCCTAAGATTTCTTGTTTCACCGATTATGAGCAACAAAACATACTCATCTCCACGTTGGAGACATAATTAAGTAAATAAAAGTCCTCCAACGGCTAAAACTTTGAGATGAGATGGTCGCACAATTCAACAGTTCATAAGCAACGAAAACTCGCTTCTGTGATTCACATTTCACAATGTTTTTCATGCAGCAACATGCATATGAAGTTATTTGCAAACTATCCCTATAAACGGTAGGACTATCACTCGAACCAACGTCTTCTATCATGTAAAAGAACTAAACCCCTGCGGACACACCTCTAACGAGCCTTACCCACCGGGATTAACTTCTATAGCTTCAGTTCCAAATCAACATCTGCTCCTACTTCAGAATGAAAGTCACTTCCGCGAGCTCCTTCACGACCAATTTGCACCTCTGCAGATGGGGAGAACCCGAGGATCGGTTGTTGTACTGATATGCCTAGGCCTGATGGAGGCGTATGCGCTGCAGCAGCAACCTGTAGATCAAATAAGTTCGGAAGATAGTTAATACCGAGACAAAAAAGCACAGTACAGGATCAAGAATGTAACGCTATAGTCCTTTAGTCTCACCCGAGAGGGTACACAGTTGAGTAGCTGAAGAGTTAAAGAACGCCGATTTACTGCTTCTAAATGCGGCAAAGCTACTGCTGGAGGAGCCAATCGGAGAAAATCTCCATCGAGAGCTTTAGTTTCTCTTGCTGAGATTGATGGTCCAGACTCAGATAAAGCTCTCGACTTTGCGAAAACTTCTCTGCAGAAATGCCAAATGACTCATTATCAGGCTCTCGAATACTAAGACTACGTGATTTCCAAGTAAGATATAGAACCTTTTACGCGCATTTCCCTCTTCTACATTGACTGAGCAGTCGTTGCTGCTGGAAGCTGATATATGTGATCTGGATAGAGAAGCAACGCAGCACTGAGGAAATACGCGTTGAAATGAAGGAACAGGCGGGTGTTCTGGAAAGAACGGATAGGGCCTCTTCACGCCAGCCATCTATATCAAATCATCGACAAACCATCAGGTAACGATAGGAAGTTCAGATACATTAGCTCGATAATCTAGTTTTAAGTAGGTCACTCAGACACTCCAAAAATGTTGCGCGGCCGTGTTAGATCCTCAAAAAAGGCGTTACTTTTAGAGGACTCGACATGCACCTGCTGACATTTTTGGATAGTCCGAGCAACATAGAGTTTGATAGACACTTAACCTTTACTTCTTCAGGCCAACGAGGTAAACGTTCACCGCGATAATAACTTTGGTTTGAAGGGGGCTGCATCTGAAAATTTTGTACAGATGATGACAATGACGAAAGCCCTGATGAGATATTCACCTGAACAACGACAATATATCCAGTATAATCACACAAGTGGAGTATAGGGAAGGTGACGTGAACGTAGTCTTGCCCCTACCTTGTGACGGTAGAATCTGTTTCTGATAGACCCTCAGCTCGAATAAGCATATCAAAAATCATTCAACTAACACCCCAATACAGAGCTTTTTTGTTGGTTTCCCACCCGTTGTCTGGTACCACATTGGGTCCCGACTAAATTCATATTCGCGACCAAAACTCACAAATCGACCGGTAAAATGCTCCCTAACAAAGATGAACAAATCCAGATGCGCTCCGGAAAGTTCACTTTGGCAGGTTAAACACTCCCTCACAAAGGCGACTTCTTACCCAACAGTCAAACCCGAGAACTCTGGTTAACGATGAACAACAACATAGAAGTACAAGAAATAACAGATATTAACAATGACAACAACAACATACCCAGTGTATTCCCACATAGTGGGGTCTAGGGAGGGTAAAATGTATGCATGCAATCCATACCACTACCTCCGAAGAAGTAGAGAGGTTGTTTCCGATAGACCCCCGGCTCACGACAAATAGCAAATATTGACAAAACAACATATAGTAACAGGACAGTCTCTACAACAAAATGATATGATACTCGAAGTACAAGACCAACATACAATAACAGAAATCGAAGGACCATAAACTACACGAGCAATACTACAACTACAGGTTAACGATGAACAACACCATAGAAGTACAAGAAATAGGAGATACTAACGAAACAACATGTAGTAACAAAATGATATGATACTCGAAGTACAAGACCAACATATAATAACAGAAATTGAAGGACCATAAACTACACGAGCAATACTACAACTACAGGTAAACGATGAACAACAACATAGAAGTACAAGAAATAGCAGATACTAACGAAACAACATGTAGTAACAAAATGATATGATACTCGAAGTACAAGACCAACATATAATAACAGAAATCGAAGGACCATAAACTACACGAGCAGTACTGCAACTACTGGTTAACGATGAACAACAAGATAGAAGTACAAGAAACAACAAATATTAATGAAACAACATATAGTAACAAGACAGTTTCCACAACAAAATGATATGATACTCGAAGTACAAGACAACATAAAATAACAGAAATTGAAGGACCCGAGAACTCTGGTTAACGACGAACAACAACATAGAAGTACAAACAACATGTAGTAACAGGACAGTTTCTACAACAAAATGATATGATACTATAAGCACAAGACAACATATAATAACAGAAATCGAAGGACCATAAACTAGGGTAGCCCGGTGCACTAAAGCTCCCGCTATGCGCAGGGTCCGGGGAAGGGCCCCACCACAAGGGTGTATTGTATGCAGCCTTACCTTGCATTTCTGCCAGAGGCTGTTTCTAAGGCTTGAACCCGTGACCTCCTGGTCACATGACAACAACTTTACCGGCCAGTTACTCCAAGGCTCGCCTTGGACCATAAACTACAATACCATTACTACAACTACTGGTTAACGATGATGAAATACTTAAAACTCAACGAAGTAAACTTACCATTGATGAAGAACAACAACTTTGCTGTTACTGTTGACATCTTTGTTGCATCGCAACATATAAGTACAAGAAATAGCAGATAGTAACGAAACAACATGTAGTAACAAGACAGTTTCTACAACAAAATGAGATGATACTCGAAGTACAAGACAACATATAATAACAGAAATTGAAGGACCACAAACTACACGAGCAATACTACAACTACTGGTTAAAGATGAACAACAACATTAGAAGTACAAGAAACAACAGATATTAACGAAACAACATATAGTGACAAGTCAGTTTCTACAACAAAATGATATGATACTCGAAGTACAAGACAACATGTAATAACAGAAATCGAAGGACCATAAACTACACGACCAATGCTATAACTACTGGTTAACGATGAAGGAGTACTTAAAACTCAACGAAGTAAACTTACCATTGATAAAGAACTACAACTTTGCTGATACCGTTGACATCTTTGTTGCATAACACTAGGAAGATTCAAATTTGTCCTAAACACAACACCATGATGATCAACTTTTTGATTCACACCATCAAGAATATACTTATCACTCAACAATTTAGGACAATTTTCAAGAAATGGGACAGACTTATTTGGTCTAAAATCAATTCTTGATGATTGAAATATTGGATGTTGTTCCTCTAACCTAATCCTCTCAAATTGTGCAACACCAAGTCCTCTTTGTGGAACTTTAGTTTTCTTCTCATTCATCTTTTTTGATGTATTAGTATTAACCATTTTATTAGTTTCTTGATCAGGATCATATGTTAAGCAAATTTATATAATTTTATAGTAGTTATGCGTGGCAAGAAAATCCATCCAGCTCATAGATTATGATTCTCTTAACATACAGAAATTTTTTTTTTTTTTTTTTTTTTTTTTGGAAAAATCTCAAATGGAAAATATATTATTGCATGAAATCTTGCATGTCATGAAAGTCAAGATTGACATTCATAAGGGACAATGAACATTCCCGGTCGCGGAGCCAGGATTTTCATTGAGGGGGTTCAGAAATATATATATACGAACTAGTCGAAGTTGGTTCAACTTGCATAAAAAAATATTTTTAATTCTATAAAAATAGTATAAAAACAGTATAATTTTCCATGTCGAAGGGGGTTCGGATGAACCCTGAAACAAAGGTGGCTCAGTCACTGAACCTTCCATAAATCTTTGTATAACAGTCTGTTTGTTTGGATATTTTTTGATTGTTATAGAAAATATATAATATAATATAAGATTTTGTAGTGATCTTTATATAATAAAAAGGGAAAAGAATCAGAAATATATCTAAAACTTTGGTGAAATTTACAGTAACACGTCTCAACTTTGCGGGGATTATTCTATGACCCATCTAGACTATTTATTACCGTATTTTTGTGGCATATATTTGTCTAGCTGGACCACTTCAGACCCTTACGCGCTCAGTGCACGTATATTCACGTAGTGGTCCAGCTGGGCAAATATATGCCACAAAAATATGGTAATAAATAGTCGAGGGGGTCGTAGGACCCCCACAAGGTTGAGGCATGTTACAACAAATTTCGTCAAAGTTTAGGTATATTTCGAATATTTTTTTCGTAATAAAAATCATTTGTCTAGATATTTTAAATTGTTATAGAAAACATATAATATGACAGAAAATTTTAAAAATAATTTTGGAAAAATCTCAATTGGAAAATTCAAGAGAAATTATAGAAAATCTTTGGTTTTAGGGGAAAAATAATTAAATTTCAATCAATTAATTACATGAAATCTTTACAGGTCATAGAGTCAAAATTGATATATATACACACACATTGCTTCTTCTATGATTTTATTATATCATCTCTAATTTATTATTATATAACTAGAAAATTAATAATGTTTAATAAGAAAATAAAATAAACATTTAAAACATGTCTGCTTTCAATAGTAATAATTTTACTACTTCACCCCTAATTAACTATTTAAGTCATTTAAGTATTAATAATATTTAATAACATGCATTAAAAATATTTCTAAAAATAATATTTTTGATGTATTAAAAATAACATGCATAACATAATTTCTAAAAAATAAATATTTGATTATAAAAATACCCTCCACTAATACGATAGACGTGGAAAGGATATGAAAATTATTTCGAGGGCAATTGAGGCTTTAACAATGTTAGTTCATGCGTTAAAATATATTGCATTATTAATACCAAAGATTTTTCTGTATTAGGTATACGCACCTTAATACCATATCGAATTAGTTTTACATAGGTTGAAAAAGTTACCAAACAATACAAAGTTGATGCATGCATTATTTTTTCGAATACACTCTACCAAACCACCCCTTAAATGGTGGCGGAGTCAGAATTTTCATTGAGGGGTTCAGAAGTAAATATACGGACTAGTCGAAGGAGGTTCAACATCTACTATATATACATAAAAATATTTTTGACCATATAAAAATAGTATAATTTTTCGACGAAGGGGGTTATGAACCCCCTGAATTCAATGTGGCTCCGCCACTGCCCTTAAATAATACTTTATTCGTTTAAAAAAATGACTTATTTTGACTTGACACGGAGTTTAAAAAAATAAAAAAAAAATGAATCTTGGGGTCTTAAATTAAAATTATATCAAATGTACCGAAATGTCCTTTAATATTATGATCTTAAACATGGTACGTGAAATGTTGAAACTAAAGTATTGCTTAAAAAAAAAACGCAAAAAAACATTGTTTTTTAAATGGATTACGAGGGAAAGTAAATTATTATTTTTTTAAATGGAGGGAATATTAATTTCTCATCATTTGTTTGTTTAGAAACTAAAATGGCTAATATTAGATATTCAAAAAAGATTAATCTTTAATTAGCCAATCTTTGACTCGTGTAAATTATTGATTAAAATTCAATGTTTTTCCCCTAAAACATTAGATTTTCTCTAATTCCTCTTAAATTTTCCATTTGGGATTTTCAAAAAAAAATCAAAAAAAAAATCAGATTTTTGTGTATTTTAAGAGAATCTTAGTCTTAGTGGTAGATAATTTTGTTTCCATATAAAGTCTAACAGAAATTTTATAATAATCATCGTTTATAATAATATTTTATAACTAACATTTCATATTCATGAGAAATGTTCATTATTGTTCATATGCAAGATTTCATGTAATTAATTGATTGAAATTTAATTTTTTTCCCCCCTAAAACAATAGATTTTCTTTGTATAAATATATGGATAAAAATTCAATATAAATACTATGATTCTCCTAAGATATATAAAATTTGAATGTTTTGGAAAAATCCCAAATGGAAAATTTAAAAGGAATTAGAGAAAATCTAAGGTTTTAAGTGGAAAATAATTAAATTTTAATCAATTGATTAGATGAAATCTTGAAGGTCATGAAGTCAAGATTGGCTATTTATATGTAATCTCTTCATAATATTGTAATAGGTAACATATAATATAATATCAAATTAAAAATTGATTGCAAAGGAAATTTTATTTTAATAAAATCTTTTGTTTGGATATTTTTTTCTTTAGAAAAATATATCAAAATTTGGTTTCAAAGAAAATTTGGCCGTTATAGTGGTATATTATTATAGAGGACAACTGAAATTTAGATATAAAACTTTAATTTTTTTAAAAAATAAAATTTATATATTTGAGAACTACGTAAAAAAAATAATATATATCACATAATTAGAAACTTAGAATATTTAAAAGACATATAAAGAAATTTTAATTAAAAAAAAAAACTTATTTAATTCACGAAATTCCAATTATGGCACCTAAATTGAGACGGAAAAAAATATATCTAAGTATATATGGACAAAAAATCAATCCATACAAGGACTATGATTCTCCAAAGATACAAAATAATTAGAAGAATCAGAAAAAAATATAAGATTTAGAGGAAAAAAATTGAATTTCAATTAATTGATTATAACATGAAATCTTGAAAGTGATTAGAGTTAAAGATTGGGTAATTTATATTGGAACAATGAACATTTCCCATTAATCAGAAAAAACAAAAGATCTTAATTTTAATTTGAATAATGATTTGTAGAAATGGAAAAAAAAACTATAATAAAAAAAAAAGAGAGAATATAAAGAAAATCAACAATAGATGATCCACCTTTAATTTTAATGCAAATCTAAAGAAAATTGAAAAGAGAATTTTAAAAACCAACATTTCAATTTATTTTTTTATCATCATTTCAAGATTCAACCTTTAATTAAATGCAAATCTAAAGAAAATTGAAAAGAGAATTAAAAAAAAAAAAAAAGCATTTCAATTGTTTTCTTATCATCATTTCAAGATTCAACCTTTAATTAAATGTAAATCTAAAGAAAATTGCTATTGAAAATTATCTTATAAAGTCGTTGAATTTTATTTTGTGTCAAAAAATATCACTCAAATTAAGGTTTTTATTTTTCTAAAATGAGTCAACTACATTTATTTATTTTTTTGAATGTCGAAATCGCTTATAAAAAATTCTGCATACGCCACTATTTCGCCTTGAATTGTCCATACACATACTTCAAATTAACATATTTTTTATTTACGTAGTTGAATCTATTGTATTTATAAGTTTTTATATATATATATATATATATATATATATATATATATATATATATAAATATGCACATTGTCATATTGAAAGGACAGACAGTTGCAAAACTATATAAAAAATAGGATAAAAGACTTCTCATTTTTTTACTTTAAGAATTATAATAATCCAAATTCCTAAAACAAAAAGTTAGAACTTAATCACATTAAAAAAAAACTATCATAATCACTATAATAATAAATAATTAAAATGTATATATATATGTCTCTATTTTATTTTATTTTGGAATTTAACAGGGAAAAGGGAATAATATATCTGGCCAACAAATGATGACTAGTGGATTGAATAATTCACCAAAGGAAAATGACTACACAGAATTGAAGAAAAAAGGATTATGCTTAGTACCAATATCTATGTTCACAAAGTGATGCATAAATAATTAAATTAAATTTGATATTCCAACATAAAATGTATATATATATTTCTCTATTTTTTTGATTTTTTATTTGGTGTCTGCTATCTGTATTTTGGTCAGATTAAATTTAAATTTGCTCTGAGAAATCTTACGTTAAGGGGGTAAAGCGTTCCGCAGCAAAGATAGCTCTATATTCGAGACTCGTACAGATGACACAAACTTATGTAGCATATATAAGTTGCAATGGAAGTTGACATTTGCTATATGTGTTATTTATCGTTTTGATTACTAAATTGCTCTAAAATATGTAGGGAATGTATGTGTGTGTGTGTGTATATATATATATATTCGATTTCTCACTAGATATAATTCTAGTATTTAAATTTGAATTCGCTTTGAGAAATCCAACGTTAAGGGTGTAAAACATTTTTTAATAAAGATGTCTCTATACTCAAGACTCGAACTTATGAAGAAAAAAAAGTTGCAATGAAAGTTGACATTTGCTATATATGTTATTTATCGTTGATTGCTAAATTGCTTTAAGACATCTGTCGTTTTAGAAAAACAAGACATAATTATTATCTTTTAAAAAAATAAAATTCATCTAAATAAGTGAGTCATTTAAGAAAAATATATGATAATTACATATAAACTAAAATTATATATTAGATGTCTTTGTTAAAAGGTGTGCAAAAATCTAAAAAAGTAGAATTTTCCTTTCATCTTTAAGATTTATTATTTTCATATTTCATTCATTGATAATAAATATATTTAATTAATTATAACAGATTACTCTTATTTGGAGATATCATTAATTAGTTAACTAAAAAATAGAAAATAAAAGATGTGATGAAGGAATAAATTAATTAATTTGACTTTTAGTATTAATAAAAGTGCAGAGTTGACATTTTCCTAAGATCCTATTAAGTATAAATAAAATCAGAAATTATGGAATATATTAGCAGCTGACTTCCAAAGTCCAAAATGATACATTCCCCATAAATTATATTGATCATAAATAAATATATAATTAGAATTATTATATCAATTAAAGTTTTTTCACAAAAGAAAAAGAATGTTTGTCAAAAAAAAAAGAAAAAAAAAGATCATAAATAATTAATTTGCTTCATAAAGTCATCTTCTTTTAGGTGGAACCTAGCATTGTAGCAAAATTCCTAAACTACCCCTTTATTTGCAAAAATATTGAAAATAAAAATAAATAAATAGCTTGCATGCACCTCGACTAGTTTTACCGGTACCTGCTACCTTACTCTACCCTTTATCCCTTCTTTTGTTAAACCTGATGTTCGGGCTTGCATGCACCTCGATTAGTTTTACGGGTACTCGCTACCTTACTCTAGCTTTCACCCCTTCTTTAATTAAACCGTGATGTTCCGGTCAACTTGCACGCACCTCGACTAGTTTTACGGGTACCTGCTACCTTACTCTAGCCTTCCTCTTGTATAGAGAAGTGGAATAACTAGTCATTTTCTTTTATTGTTTTGGACTCTTCTTGATAATGTAAGGTAAGGCTGCGTACAATACACCCTTGTGGTGGGGCCCTTCCCTGAACCCTGTGCATAGCGGGAGCTTTAGTGCACCAAACTGCCCTTTTCTTTACTCTTCTCGATAATTATGAATCATAGAAATTACTTAGCTACTATCGTTTTTTCATTATAAATTGAGATCTTCTTCGAACTTGATGCACGAATAGTAGAATGTCAACAAATAGAATCTTTCTAGCATAAATATTCATGTATAACTCAATAAACATGATCTGTATCTTTCAACAATAAACAAGAATTAGCGACAGACAACTTCTATCTTAAATGCACATATCGATAGAGTAGCAGCAAATAACATCGTTCTAGCATGCGTATTCGCGGAACTCAATCAACATTCTTCTGTCGCTAAACAAAAAAAGTCTGTCGTGAGAGGTTAGCTTTGGATGCATGCATAACCGGATGTCCCAGTTCGTAGGTGTGAGAGGTTAGCTTTGGATGGTTTCAGGCAGGGTAGAGGTAGGCCGGGTGATTAGACGTGATATGGATCAGTTGCAGCTTACTGAGGACATGACCCTAGATAGGAAGTTGAGGGTGGGTGGGGCGTAGCTAGTAGATAGGAGTGCCTTGGGGTAGCGTTGCTAGTAGTCGTAGGAGGGTTGGGGTGAGGAGTGTGCGCCCGGTTTGATAGTGTAGAGTACTACTTTGTGGGTGTTATTTACTGTTATTTCCATGTTTGTTTCATGTTTTATTTCGACTTTGTTTACCGTCTCTGGTCCGGAGCCGGGGGTCTACCGGAAATAGCCTCTGTACTTCTTCGGAGGTAGTGGTATGGACTGCGTACATTTTACCCTCCCCGAACCCCACTATGTGGGAATACACTGGGTATGTTGTTGTTTGTGTCCGGGCTAACTTGTACACCTCGACTAGTTAGTACCTTTTGTTTGCCTCAACACACGTATCGGGTAACTCTGCCCATCAAGGCTAGGACAGATGGGAAGAATAACGGTTCTATCGGTTATTCCATTCGTAATCATCCTAGTACCAACAGTTCTGCACTTATCGGCCACCCTAGAACGAATTTTCATGATATTCTCTCTTGTGGTTTCGATCGTATTCCTATTCTCTTACTTTTTTTACCAAGTACTTCGAAAAAAGTCCTTATATCGATGATTTGGTCACGACTTTAACATGTTGAAACTGCAAGCTGATGTTGCTCGGACTCTCCAAAAATGTGGTCGCTTCTGTGTTTGAAGGATCTGATATGTGCCTATCGACATTTTTAAAGAGTCTGAGCAACATAACGGCAAGCGCTATGGGAGAAACTCTTCATGAAAGTAAAACACTTTTCCTTTTGGCTCATGTAAATTTCAGTGCATAATGTGCAGCAAGTAACTGAGTTCTTGTCGACGCGATGCAGGCTATTTGAAAAGGCTGATCAGGACGGAGATAAGTTTGTGTCGGTTTCTGAGCTAAAACAACTTTTCATGAAAATCAGATCAAGAAAATTGTATCGGGACAAGGATTACAACGCGGATGAGGTAATGGAAGAATTTGATCTCGACGAGGATGGAATGATCGATATGGATTGATACCAAACGGTATCTAAAAGAGCTCAAAACAGTCCACAACGCAACCAAAACAGTCCACAAATTGAGAGCAACCCGAGGACCCCTTTGAGTGCTAGTTTCGGCCAACAACAACAACACAAGTATCACGAGTTTACAAGGTGTTTAGCACCAACAAACAGCAACAATACAACAAGAACAAGATGAACACGAGATGAGGAGAACAACAACAACACAATAACAACAATACAACACAAACACGATTACAAGAAACGTAAAGATAGGTAGTGAGACAAATGAGGGTATAAATCCTAAGAACCAAAGAGTATGTTAAACTCTTCCTTGGACGATCCTTTGCTGCACTTGCACACACGTTGATCTTCATAGTCGCACTTGTATCATGGATGAATTCGTCAAAGGTTTCACAGGATGGATAGATGAAACTAAGGATGCAATGGGTAAACGATATCATTCCATAAGATCCTTGAAAGATTTTGTACGAGGTATATATACTGAGTTGTCTCCGTCAATGAACTATAGGCTATATTACTCGGGCTCTTCAAAAATGTCGATGCTTGCATGTCAGATCCGCCAAAAGTAGTGCATATTTGGATGATCCAATACGAGGTGCAACATCATTTTTGGAGAAACTGAGCAACATAGTCAATAGGTTACGAGTTCGTGGAAGCAACCACTGATGCTAAACACATATTTTGTTCTCGTCGCAGATTCTGCAGCCTTGGCTCAAAAAGAAGCGGGAAGAACACGAAATGATGAACCATATTCTATCCGATATTTTTCAACATATCGAAAGCACAGCAATAGGAACTCTGTACACGGAAGATGGGAAATCGAATATTTCTGCTATTAGAAAGTGAGTAACTGATATTAACGATCAACATTGTTGCTCGACCACTTTAAAAATTCCGCCAGATGCATGTCGGATCCTCCAAAACTAGTGTATTTTGAAAGATCCGGTAAGTGTGCAACGACATTTTTGGAGTGTCCAAGCAACATAGATGATCAGTAGGTTGAAAATGTTAAGAATAATAGTAATTGCTGCATTACAGGTTATTCGAAAGCATTGATCAAAACAAAGACAATGTCATTTCGCGTATGGAATTGAAAGAACTGATATGCAATATCAAATTTGGTTCTGCTCCTTCGGATGCTGATGAAAAGGTCGACAGAATCATCAAACAATTTAATGAGTGTGGAGACGAGATGATCAGTGTGGAGGAATTTGTGACCGGATTCTCCCAGTGTCTACACGATGTAGGACATCATTCTCATCTATAGCAAAACGCTGTTATAGAAAACATATAATATAGCATATCATAACTTGAAAAATCGGTTGCAGAAAAAACTTGGTCGTAATAGTGCAATGTTTGTATAGATAACTGTTATAGAGCGGTCTGATTGTATAAGAAATGATTTGTGATATGCAGAAGAATTGGGAAATGACGGAAAAGCTGCTGCAGAAGAAGACTGATAGATCTGCGGTAGCATGGATGAAGGCGATACTGGTTCTAGTAATCGGAATAGTAATATTAGGACTTCTAGCGGAACCTCTAACCAAGAGCGTAGGAAGTTTCTCGAGAGCTATAAACGTACCTTCATTTTTCACCTCGTTTAACTTAGCCCCATTGGCTACAAATGCAAGAGTAGCAATCTCGGCCATCAACGAAGCAAGTCTAAAGAAACAATGAACGAATTCCTTGACATTATCAGAGGTTCGTTCCGCTGTCTTTCTTCTTTTGTTTTAGCACGAGTACAGATGAAAAAGTATGACAAACGCGACTAAACTAAGCAGATATATGGCGGAGTGTTCATCAACAATGTACTTGGACTTACTGTGCTTCTTTCACTGATATAGTTCCGGGGATTGGCTTGGAACTTCACAGCTGAAGATCTCAGCGTGCTATTGGTTTGCGGAATAATGGGATGCATTGACAGTTCGAGCACATCATTCCTCGTTTGGGCATCCGCTATTGCTTTCCTTCTCTATCCATTCTCTTTAGTTTTGGTTTACGTTTTAGATTATGACTTCTTCGCTTAACAAAAAGAGCTCGAACATTTGGCTCTATCGATATTTCTGGTGTAAATGTAAGGACTGGTTCTCTTTCTAGGCCTTTCGAGAAGTACTGTTGAAGTCTTACATCGCATTGACGAGTAACAATGACCAGTACTCGTCCCAAAAGGCGATGAGAAGAGATCAAGACGGTTGTTGTTCATCGATTTATGGACACAACTGGATCGGAACTTGGAACAGCTTTCTTTTCATCGATTTAACTGGTAAAGTTGTTGTCATGTGACCAGGAGGTGGGTTCAAGCCTTGGAAACAGCCTCCGGCAGAAATGCAAGGTAAGGCTGCGTACAATACACCCTTGTGGTGGGGCCCTTCCCCTGATCCTGCACATAGCGGGAGCTTTAGTGTACCGGTCTGCCCTTTTAATACCTCAATGCCTAAGATTTCTTGTTTCACCGATTATGAGCAACAAAACATACTCATCTCCACTTTGAAGACATAATTAAGTAAATAAAAGTCCTCCAACGGCTAATGTGAAGACATAATTCACAATTCAACAGTTCATAAGCAACGAAAACTCTCTTCTGTAATTCACATTTCACAATGTTTTTCATGCAGCAATATGCATATGAAGTTATTTGCAAACTATCCCTATAAACTGTAGGACTATCACTCGAACCAACGTCTTCTATCATGTAAAAGAACTAAACCCCCGCGGACACACCTCTAACGAGCCTTACCCACCGGGATTAACTTCTATAGCTTCAGTTCCAAATCAACATCTGCTCCTACTTCAGAATGAAAGTCACTTCCGCGAGCTCCTTCACGACCAATTTGCACCTCTGCAGATGGGGAGAACCCGAGGATCGGTTGTTGAACTGATATGCCTAGGCCTGATGGAGGCGTATGCGCTGCAGCAGCAACCTGTAGATCAAATAAGTTCGGAAGATAGTTAATACCGAGACAAAAAAGCACAGTACAGGATCAAGAATGTAACGCTATAGTCGTTTAGTCTCACCCGAGAGGGTACACAGTCGAGTAGCTGAAGAGTTAAAGAACGCCGATTTACTGCAGATGGGGAGAACCCGAGGATCGGTTGTTGAACTGATATGCCTAGGCCTGATGGAGGCGTATGCGCTGCAGCAGCAACCTGTAGATCAAATAAGTTCGGAAGATAGTTAATACCGAGACAAAAAAGCACAGTACAGGATCAAGAATGTAACGCTATAGTCCTTTAGTCTCACCCGAGAGGGTACACAGTTGAGTAGCTGAAGAGTTAAAGAACGCCGATTTACTGCTTCTAAATGTGGCAAAGCTACTGCTGGAGGAGCCAATCGGAGAAAATCTCCATCGAGAGCTTTAGTTTCTCTTGCTGAGATTGATGGTCCAGACTCAGATAAAGCTCTCGACTTTGCGAAAACTTCTCTGCAGAAATGCCAAATGACTCATTATCAGGCTCTCGAATACTAAGACAACGTGATTTCCAAGTAAGATATAGAACCTTTTACGCGCATTTCCCTCTTCTACATTGACTGAGCAGTCGTTGCTGCTGGAAGCTGATTCATGTGATCTGGATAGAGAAGCAACGCAGCACTGAGGAAATACGCGTTGAAATGAAGGAACAGGCGGGTGTTCTGGAAAGAACGGATAGGGCCTCTTCACGCCAGCCATCTATATCACATCATCGACAAACCATCAGGTAACGATAGGAAGTTCAGATACATTAGCTCGATAATCTAGTTTTAAGTAGGTCGCTCAGACACTCCAAAAATGTTGCGCGGCCGTGTTAGATCCTCAAAAAAGGCGTTACTTTTAGAGGACTCGACATGCACCTGCTGACATTTTTGGATAGTCCGAGCAACGTAGAGTTTGATAGACACTTAACCTTTACTTCTTCAGGCCAACGAGGTAAGCGTTCACCGCGATAATAACTTTGGTTTGAAGGGGGCTGCATCTGAAAATTTTGTACAGATGATGACAATGACGAAAGCCCTGATGAGATATTCACCTGAACAACGACAATATATCCAGTATAATCACACAAGTGGAGTATAGGGAAGGTGACGTGAACGTAGTCTTGCCCCTACCTTGTGACGGTAGAGTCTGTTTCTGATAGACCCTCAGCTCGAATAAGCATATCAAAAATCATTCAACTAACACCCCAATACAGAGATTTTTTTTTGGTTTCCCACCCGTTGTCTGGTACCACATTGGGTCCCGACTAAATTCATATTCGCGACCAAAACTCACAAATCGACCGGTAAAATGCTCCCTAACAAAGATGAACAAATCCAGATGCGCTCCAGAAAGTTCACATTGGCAGGTTAAACACTCCCTCACAAAGGCGACTTCTTACCCAACAGTCAAACCCGAGAACTCTGGTTAACGATGAACAACAACATAGTAGTACAAGAAATAACAGATATTAACAATGACAACAACAACATACCCAGTGTATTCCCACATAGTGGGGTCTAGGGAGGGTAAAATGTATGCATGCAATTCATACCACTACCTCCGAAGAAGTAGAGAGGTTGTTTCCGATAGACCCCCGGCTCACGACAAATAGCAAATATTGACAAAACAACATATAGTAACAGGACAGTTTCCACAACAAAATGATATGATACTCGAAGTACAAGACAACATAAAATAACAGAAATTGAAGGACCCGAGAACTCTGGTTAACGACGAACAACAACATAGAAGTACAAACAACATGTAGTAACAGGACAGTTTCTACAACAAAATGATATGATACTATAAGCACAAGACAACATATAATAACAGAAATCGAAGGACCATAAACTAGGGTAGCCCGGTGCACTAAAGCTCCCGCTATGCGCAGGGTCCGGGGAAGGGCCCCACCACAAGGGTGTATTGTATGCAGCCTTACCTTGCATTTCTGCCAGAGGCTGTTTCTAAGGCTTGAACCCGTGACCTCCTGGTCACATGACAACAACTTTACCGGCCAGTTACTCCAAGGCTCGCCTTGGACCATAAACTACAATACCATTACTACAACTACTGGTTAACGATGATGAAATACTTAAAACTCAACGAAGTAAACTTACCATTGATGAAGAACAACAACTTTGCTGTTACTGTTGACATCTTTGTTGCATCACAACATATAAGTACAAGAAATAGCAGATAGTAACGAAACAACATGTAGTAACAAGACAGTTTCTACAACAAAATGATATGATACTCGAAGTACAAGACAACATATAATAACAGAAATTGAAATACCACAAACTACACGAGCAATACTACAACTACTGGTTAAAGATGAACAACAACATTAGAAGTACAAGAAACAGCAGATATTAACGAAACAACATATAGTGACAAGTCAGTTTCTACAACAAAATGATATGATACTCGAAGTACAAGACAACATGTAATAACAGAAATCGAAGGACCATAAACTACACGACCAATGCTACAACTACTGGTTAACGATGAAGGAGTACTTAAAACTCAACGAAGTAAACTTACCATTGATAAAGAACTACAACTTTGCTGATACCGTTGACATCTTTGTTGCATAACACTAGGAAGATTCAAATTTGTCCCAAACACAACACCATGATGATCAACTTTTTGATTCACACCATCAAGAATATACTTATCACTCAACAATTTAGGACAATTTTCAAGAAATGGGACAGACTTATTTGGTCTAAAATCAATTCTTGATGATTGAAATATTGGATGTTGTTCCTCTAACCTAATCCTCTCAAATTGTGCAACACCAAGTCCTCTTTGTGGAACTTTAGTTTTCTTCTCATTCATCTTTTTTGATATATTAGTATTAACCATTTTATTAGTTTCTTGATCATGATCATATGTTAAGCAAATTTATATAATTTTATAGTAGTTATGCGTGGCAAGAAAATCCATCCAGCTCATAGATTATGATTCTCTTAACATACAAAAAAATTTTAATTTTTTTTTTTTTTTTTTTTTTTGGAAAAATCTCAAATGGAAAATATATTATTGCATGAAATCTTGCATGTCATGAAAGTCAAGATTGACATTCATAAGGGACAATGAACATTCCCGGTCGCGGAGCCAGGATTTTCATTGAGGGGGTTCAGAAATATATATATACGAACTAGTCGAAGTTGGTTCAACTTGCATAAAAAAATATTTTTAATTATATAAAAATAGTATAAAAACAGTATAATTTTCCATGTCGAAGGGGGTTCGGATGAACCCTGAAACAAAGGTGGCTCGGTCACTGAACCTTCCATAAATCTTTGTATAACAGTCTGTTTGTTTGGATATTTTTTGATTGTTATAGAAAATATATAATATAATATAAGATTTTGTAGTGATCTTTATATAATAAAAAGGGAGAAGAATCTGAAATATATCTAAAACTTTGGTGAAATTTACAGTAACACGTCTCAACTTTGCGGGGATTATTCTATGACCCATCTCGACTATTTATTACCGTATTTTTGTGGCATATATTTGTCTAGCTGGACCACTTCAGACCCTTACGCGCTCAGAGCACGTATATTCACGTAGTGGTCCAGCTGGGCAAATATATGCCACAAAAATATGGTAATAAATAGTCGAGGGGGTCGTAGGACCCCCACAAAGTTGAGGCATGTTACAACAAATTTCATCAAAGTTTAGGTATATTTCAAATATTTTTTTCGTAATAAAAATCATCTGTATAGATATTTTAAATTTTTATAGAAAACATATAATATGACAGAAAATTTTAAAAATAATTTTGTAAAAATTTGGCTATTATAATAAAATGTTACTATAGAGAATGACTGTATATGGAATGAAAATCCATCCAACACATAGATTATGATTCTCTTTAAGTTACAGACAAATCTGAGTTTTTTTTTTTGGAAAAATCTCAAATGGAAAATTCAAGAGAAATTATAGAAAATCTTTGGTTTTAGGGGAAAAATAATTAAATTTCAATCAATCAATTAATCAAAAATATTATATCATCTCTAATTAATTATTATATAACTACAAAATTAATAATGTTTAATAAGAAAATAAAATAAACATTTAAAACATGTCTGCTTTCAACAGTAATAATTTTACTACTTCACCCCTAATTAACTATTTCAGTCATTTAAGTATTAATAATATTTAATAACATGCATTAAAAATATTTCTAAAAATAATATTTTTGATGTATTAAAAATAACATGCATAACATAATTTCTAAAAAATAAATATTTGATTATAAAAATACCCTCCACTAATATGATAGACGTGAAAAGGATATGAAAATTTTTTCGAGGGCAAATGTGGCTTTAACAACGTTAATTCATGCGTTAAAATATATTGCATTATTAATACCAAAGATTTTTCTGTATTATGTATACGCATCTTAATACCATATCGAATTAGTTTTACATAGGTTGAAAAAGTTACCAAACAATACAAAGTAGATGCATGCATTATTTTTTCGAATACACTCTACCAAACCACCGCTTAAATGGTGGCGGAGTCAGAATTTTCATTGAGGGGTTCAGAACTAAATATACGGACTAGACGAAGGAGGTTCAACATCTACTATATATACATAAAAATATTTTTGACCATATAAAAATAGTATAATTTTTCGACGAAGGGGGTTATGAACCCCCTGAATTCAATGTGGCTCCGCCACTGCCCTTAAATAATACTTTATTCGTTTAAAAAATGACTTATTTTGACTTGACACGGAGTTTAAAAAAATAAAAAAAAAATGAATCTTGGGGTCTTAAATTAAAATTATATCAAATGTACCGAAATGTCCTTTAATATTATGATCTTAAACATGCTACGTGAAATGTTGAAACTAAAGTATTGCTAAAAAGAAAAAAAAGAAAAAAAACATTGTTTTTTAAATGGATTACGAGGGAAAGTAAATTATTATTTTTTTAAATGGAGGGAATATTAATTTCTCATCATTTGATGGTCTAGAAACTAAAATGGCTAATATTAGATATTCAAAAAAGATTAATCTTTAATTAGCCAATCTTTGACTCGTGTAAATTATTGATTAAAATTCAATGTTTTCCCCCTAAAACAATAGATTTTCTTTAATTCGTCTTAAAATTTCCATTTGGGATTTTCAAAAAAAAAATCAGATTTTTGTGTATTTTAAGAGAATCATAGTCTTAGTGGTAGATGTATTTTGTTTCCATATAAAGTCTAACAGAAATTTTATAATAATCATCGTTTATAATAATATTTTACTATAACAGTCAAGTTATTTTTAGAATCATTTGTTTGCTATAGCAATTAAAAAATATCTCACTATAATGGCATATTATATATTTTTCTATAACTAACATTTCATATTCATGAGAAATGTTCATTATTGTTCATATGCAAGATTTCATGTAATTAATTGATTGAAATTTAATTTTTTTCCCCCTAAAACAATAGATTTTCTTTGTATAAATATATGGATAAAAATTCAATATAAATACTATGATTCTCCTAAGATATATAAAATTTGAATGTTTTGGAAAAATCCCAAATGGAAAATTTAAAAGGAATTAGAGAAAATCTAAGGTTTTAAGTGGAAAATAATTAAATTTTAATCAATTGATTAGATGAAATCTTGAAGGTCATGAAGTCAAGATTGGCTATTTATATGTAATCTCTTCATAATATTGTAATAGGTAACATATAATATAATATCAAATTAAAAATTGATTGCAAAGGAAATTTTATTTTAATAAAATCTTTTGTTTGGATATTTTTTGCTTTAGAAAAATATATCAAAATTTGGTTTCAAAGAAAATTTGGCCGTTATAGTGGTATATTATTATAGAGGACAACTGAAATTTAGATATAAAACTTTAATTTTTTTTAAAAATAAAATTTATATATTTGAAAACTACGTAAAAAAAAAATACTATAAATCATATAATTAGAAACTTAGAATATTTAAAAGACATATAAAGAAATTTTAATTAAAAAAAAACTTATTTAATTCCTGAAATTCCAATTATGGCACCTAAATTGAGACGGAAAAAAATATATCTAAGTATATATGGACAAAAAATCAATCCATACAAGGACTATGATTCTTCAAAGATACAAAATAATTAGAAGAATCAGAAAAAAATATAAGATTTAGAGGAAAAAAATTGAATTTCAATTAATTGATTATAACATGAAATCTTGAAAGTGATTAGAGTTAAAGATTGGGTAATTTATATTGGAACAATGAACATTTCCCATTAATCAGAAAAAGAAAAAAAAAGATCTTAATTTTAATGTGAATAATGATTTGTAGAAATGGGAAAAAAAACTATAATAAAAAAAAAAAAGAGAATATAAAGAAAATCAACAATACATGATCCACCTTTAATTTAAATGCAAATCTAAAGAAAATTGAAAAGAGAATTTTAAAAACCAACATTTCAATTTATTTTTTTATCATCATTTCAAGATTCAACCTTTAATTAAATGCAAATCTAAAGAAAATTGACAAGAGAATTAAAAAAAAAAAAAAAAAGCATTTCAATTGTTTTCTTATCATCATTTCAAGATTCAACCTTTAATTAAATGTAAATCTAAAGAAAATTGCTATTGAAAATTATCTTATAAAGTCGTTGAATTTTATTTTGTGTCAAAAAATATCACTCAAATTAAGGTTTTTATTTTTCTAAAATGAGTCATCTACATTTATTTATTTATTTATTTGAATGTTGAAATCGCTTATAAAAAATTCTGCATACGGCACTATTTCGCCTTGAATTGTCCATACACATACTTCAAATTAACATGTTTTTTATTTACGTAGTAGAATCTATAGTATTTATAATTTTTTTATATATATATATATATATATATATATATATATATATATATATATATATATATATAAGTATATATATATAAATATAAATATGAACATTGTCATATTGAAAGGACAGACAGTTGCAAAATTATATAAAAAATAGGATAAAAGACTTCTAATTTTTTTACTTTAAGAATTATAATAATCCAAATTCCTAAAGCAAAAAGTTAGAACTTAATCACATTAAAAAAAAACTATCATAATCACTATAATAATAAATAATTAAAATATATATATATATATGTCTCTATTTTTTTATTTTTTTTGGAATTTAACAGGGAAAAGGGAATAATATATCTGGCCAACAAAAGTGGATTGAATAATTCACCAAAGGAAAATGACTACACAGAATTGAAGAAATATCTATGTTCACAAAGTGATGCATAAATAATTAAATTAAATTTGATATTCCAACATAAAATGTATATATATATTTCTCTATTTTTTTTATTTTTAATTTGGTGTCTGCTATCTGTATTTTGGTCAGATTAAATTTAAATTTGCTCTGAGAAATCTTACGTTAAGGGGGTAAAGCGTTCCGCAGCAAAAATAGCTCTATACTCGAGACTCGAACAGATGACACAAACTTATGTAGCATATATAAGTTGCAATGGAAGTTGACATTTGCTATATGTGTTATTTATCGTTTTGATTACTAAATTGCTCTAAAATATGTAGGGAATGTATGTGTGTATATATATATATATGATAATTACATATAAACTAAAATTATATATTAGATGTCTTTGTTAAATGGTGTGCAAAAATCTAAACAAGTAGAATTTTCCTTTCATCTTTAAGATTTATTATTTTCATATTTCATTCATTGATAATAAATATATTTAATTAATTATAACAGATTACTCTTATTTGGAGATATCATTAATTAGTTAACTAAAAAATAGAAAATAAAAGATGTGATGAAGGAATAAATTAATTAATTTGACTTTTAGTATTAATAAAAGTGCAGAGTTGACATTTTCCTAAGATCTTATTAAGTATAAATAAAATCAGAAATTATGGAATATATTAGCAGCTGACTTCCAAAGTCCAAAATGATACATTCCCCATAAATTATATTGATCATAAATAAATATATAATTAGAATTATTATATCAATTAAAGTTTTTTCACAAAAGAAAAAGAATGTTTGTCAAAAAAAAAAAAAAAAAAAAAGATCATAAATAATTAATTTGCTTCATAAAGTCATCTTCTTTTAGGTGGAACCTAGCATTGTAGCCAAATTCCTAAACTACCCCTTTATTTGCAAAAATATTGAAAATAAAAATAAATAAATAGCTTGCATGCACCTCGACTAGTTTTACGGGTACCTGCTACCTTACTCTACCCTTTATCCCTCCTTTTGTTAAACCTGATGTTCGGGCTTGCATGCACCTCGATTAGTTTTACGGGTACTCGCTACCTTACTCTAGCTTTCACCCCTTCTTTTGTTAAACCGTGATGTTTCGGTCAGCTTGCACGCACCTCGACTAGTTTTACGGGTACCTGCTACCTTACTCTAGCCTTCCTCTTGTATAGAGAAGTGGAATAACTAGTCATTTTCTTTTATTGTTTTGGACTCTTCTTGATAATGTAAGGTAAGGCTGCGTACAATACACCCTTGTGGTGGGGCCCTTCCCTGAACCCTGTGCATAGCGGGAGCTTTAGTGCACCAAACTGCCCTTTTCTTTACTCTTCTCGATAATGATGAATCATAGAAATTACTTAGCTACTATCGTTTTTTCATTATAAATTGAGATCTTCTTCGAACTTGATGCACGAATAGTAGAATGTCAACAAATAGCATCTTTCTAGCATGCATATTCATGCATAACTCAACAAACATGATCTCTATCTTTCAACAATAAACAAGAATTAGCGACAGACAACTTCTATCTTAAATGCACATATCGATAGAGTAGCAACAAATAACATCGTTCTAGCATGCATATTCGCGGAACTCAATCAACATTCTTCTGTCGCTAAACGAAAAAAGTCTGTCGTGAGAGGTTAGCTTTGGATGCATGCATAACCGGATGTCCCAATTCGTAGGTGTGAGAGGTTAGCTTTGGATGGTTTCAGGCAGGGTAGAGGTAGGCCGGGTGATTAGACGTGATATGGATTAGTTGCAGCTTACTGAGGACATGACCCTAGATAGGAAGTTGAGGGTGGGTGGGGCGTAGCTAGTAGATAGGAGTGCCTTGGGGTAGCGTTGCTAGTAGTCGTAGGAGGGTTGGGGTGAGGAGTGTGCGCCCGGTTTGATAGTGTAGAGTACTACTTTGTGGGTGTTATTTTCTGTTATTTCCATGCTTGTTTCATGTTTTATTTCGACTTTGTTTACTGTCTCTGGTCCGGAGCCGGGGGTCTACCGGAAATAGCCTCTCTACTTCTTCGGAGGTAGTGGTATGGACTGCGTACATTTTACCCTCCCCGAACCCCACTATGTGGGAATACACTGGGTATGTTGTTGTTTGTGTCCGGGCTAACTTGTACACCTCGACTAGTTAGTACCTTTTGTTTGCCTCAACGCACGTATCGGGTAACTCTGCCCATCAAGGCTAGGACAGATGGGAAAAATAACGGTTCTATCGGTTATTCCATTCGTAATCATCCTAGTACCAACAGTTCTGCACTTATCGGCCACCCTAGAACGAATTTTCATGATATTCTCTCTTGTGGTTTCGATCGTATTCCTATTCTCTTACTTTTTTAGCAGGTACTTCGAAAAAAGTCCTTATATCGATGATTTGGTCACGACTTTAACATGTTGAAACTGCAAGCTGATGTTGCTCGGACTCTCCAAAAATGTGGTCGCTTCTGTGTTTGAAGGATCTGATATGTGCCTATCGACATTTTTAAAGAGTCTGAGCAACATAACGGCAAGCGCTATGGGAGAAACTCTTCATGAAAGTAAAACACTTTTCCTTTTGGCTCATGTAAATTTCAGTGCATAATGTGCAGCAAGTAACTGTGTTCTTGTCGACGCGATGCAGGCTATTTGAAAAGGCTGATCAGGACGGAGATAAGTTTGTGTCGGTTTCTGAGCTAAAACAACTTTTCATGAAAATCAGATCAAGAAAATTGTATCGGGACAAGGATTACAACGCGGATGAGGTAATGGAAGAATTTGATCTCGACGAGGATGGAATGATCGATATGGATTGATACCAAACGGTATCTAAAAGAGCTCAAAACAGTCCACAACGCAACCAAAACAGTCCACAAATTGAGAGCAACCCGAGGACCCCTTTGAGTGCTAGTTTCGGCCAACAACAACAACACAAGTATCACGAGTTTACAAGGTGTTTAGCACCAACAAACAGCAACAATACAACAAGAACAAGATGAACACGAGATGAGGAGAACAACAACAACACAATAACAACAATACAACACAAACACGATTACAAGAAACGTAAAGATAGGTAGTGAGACAAATGAGGGTATAAATCCTAAGAACCAAAGAGTATGTTAAACTCTTCCTTGGACGATCCTTTGCTGCACTTGCACACACGTTGATCTTCATAGTCGCACTTGTATCATGGATGAATTCGTCAAAGGTTTCACAGGATGGATAGATGAAACAAAGGATGCAATGGGTAAACGATATCATTCCATAAGATCCTTGAAAGATTTTGTACGAGGTATATATACTGAGTTGTCTCCGTCAATGAACTATAGGCTATATTGCTCGGGCTCTTCAAAAATGTCGATGCTTGCATGTCAGATCTGCCAAAAGTAGTGCATATTTGGATGATCCAATACGAGGTGCAACATCATTTTTGGAGAAACTGAGCAACATAGTCAATAGGTTACGAGTTCGTGGAAGCAACCACTGATGCTAAACACATATTTTGTTCTCGTCGCAGATTCTGCAGCCTTGGCTCAAAAAGAAGCGGGAAGAACACGAAATGATGAACCATATTCTACCCGATATTTTTCAACATATCGAAAGCACAGCAATAGGAACTCTGTACACGGAAGATGGGAAATCGAATATTTCTGCTGTTAGAAAGTGAGTAACTGATATTAACGATCAACATTGTTGCTCGACCACTTTAAAAATTCCGCCAGATGCATGTCGGATCCTCCAAAACTAGTGTATTTTGAAAGATCCGGTAAGTGTGCAACGACATTTTTGGAGTGTCCGAGCAACATAGATGATCAGTAGGTTGAAAATGTTAAGAATAATAGTAATTGCTGCATTACAGGTTATTCGAAAGCATTGATCAAAACAAAGACAATGTCATTTCGCGTATGGAATTGAAAGAACTGATATGCAATATCAAATTTGGTCCTGCTCCTTCGGATGCTGATGAAAAGGTCGACAGAATCATCAAACAATTTAATGAGAGTGGAGACGAGATGATCAGTGTGGAGGAATTTGTGACCGGATTCTCCCAGTGTCTACACGATGTAGGACATCATTCTCATCTATAGCAAAACGCTGTTATAGAAAACATATAATATAGCATATCATAACTTGAAAAATCGGTTGCAGAAAAAACTTGGTCGTAATAGTGCAATGTTGTTATAGATAACTGTTATAGAGCGGTCTGATTGTATAAGAAATGATTTGTGATATGCAGAAGAATTGGGAAATGACGGAAAAGCTGCTGCAGAAGAAGACTGATAGATCTGCGGTAGCATGTATGAAGGCGATACTGGTTCTAGTAATCGGAATAGTAATATTAGGACTTCTAGCAGAACCTCTAACCAAGAGCGTAGGAAGTTTCTCGAGAGCTATAAACGTACCTTCATTTTTCATCTCGTTTAACTTAGTCCCTTTGGCTACAAATGCAAGAGTAGCAATCTCGGCCATCAACGAAGCAAGTCTAAAGAAACAATGAACGAATTCCTTGACATTATCAGAGGTTCGTTCCGCTGTCTTTCTTCTTTTGTTTTAGCACGAGTACAGATGAAAAAGTATGACAAATGCGACTAAACTAAGCAGATATATGGCGGAGTGTTCATCAACAATGTACTTGGACTTACCGTGCTTCTTTCACTGATATAGTTCCGGGGATTGGCTTGGAACTTCACAGCTGAAGTGCTCAGCGTGCTATTGGTTTGCGGAATAATGGGATGCATTGACAGTTCGAGCACATCATTCCTCGTTTGGGTATCCGCTATTGCTTTCCTTCTCTGTCCATTCTCTTTAGTTTTGGTTTACGTTTTAGATTATGACTTCTTCGCTTAACAAAAAGAGCTCGAACATTTGGCTCTATCGATATTTCTGGTGTAAATGTAAGGACTGGTTCTCTTTCTAGGCCTTTCGAGAAGTACTGTTGAAGTCTAACATCGCATTGACGAGTAACAATGACCAGTACTCGTCCCAAAAGGCGATGAGAAGAGATCAAGACGGTTGTTGTTCATCGATTTATGGACACAACTGGATCGGAACTTGGAACAGCTTTCTTTTCATCGATTTAACTGGTAAAGTTGTTGTCATGTGACCAGGAGGTGGGTTCAAGCCTTGGAAACAGCCTCCGGCAGAAATGCAAGGTAAGGCTGCGTACAATACACCCTTGTGGTGGGGCCCTTCCCCTGATCCTGCACATAGCGGGAGCTTTAGTGCACCGGTCTGCCCTTTTAATACCTCAATGCCTAAGATTTTTTGTTTCACCGATTATGAGCAACAAAACATACTCATCTCCACGTTGAAGACATAATTAAGTAAATAAAAGTCCTCCAACGGCTAAAACTTTGAGATGAGATGGTCGCACAATTCAACAGTTCATAAGCAACGAAAACTCTCTTCTGTGATTCACATTTCACAATGTTTTTCATGCAGCAACATGCATATGAAGTTATTTACAAACTATCCCTATAAACGGTAGGACTATCACTCGAACCAACGTCTTCTATCATGTAAAAGAACTAAACCCCCGCGGACACACCTCTAACGAGCCTTACCCACCGGGATTAACTTCTATAGCTTCAGTTCCAAATCAACATCTGCTCCTACTTCAGAATGAAAGTCACTTCCGCGAGCTCCTTCACGACCAATTTGCACCTCTGCAGATGGGGAGAACCCGAGGATCGGTTGTTGAACTGATATGCCTAGGCCTGATGGAGGCGTATGCGCTGCAGCAGCAACCTGTAGATCAAATAAGTTCGGAAGATAGTTAATACCGAGATAAAAAAGCACAGTACAGGATCAAGAATGTAACGCTATAGTCCTTTAGTCTCACCCGACAGGGTACACAGTCGAGTAGCTGAAGAGTTAAAGAACGCCGATTTACTGCAGATGGGGAGAACCCGAGGATCGGTTGTTGAACTGATATGCCTAGGCCTGATGGAGGCGTATGCGCTGCAGCAGCAACCTGTAGATCAAATAAGTTCGGAAGATAGTTAATACCGAGACAAAAAAGCACAGTACAGGATCAAGAATGTAACGCTATTGTCCTTTAGTCTCACCCGAGAGGGTACACAGTCGAGTAGCTGAAGAGTTAAAGAACGCCGATTTACTGCAGATGGGGAGAACCCGAGGATCGGTTGTTGAACTGATATGCCTAGGCCTGATGGAGGCGTATGCGCTGCAGCAGCAACCTGTAGATCAAATAAGTTCGGAAGATAGTTAATACCGAGACAAAAAAGCACAGTACAGGATCAAGAATGTAACGCTATTGTCCTTTAGTCTCACCCGAGAGGGTACACAGTCGAGTAGCTGAAGAGTTAAAGAACGCCGATTTACTGCAGATGGGGAGAACCCGAGGATCGGTTGTTGAACTGATATGCCTAGGCCTGATGGAGGCGTATGCGCTGCAGCAGCAACCTGTAGATAAAATAAGTTCGGAAGATAGTTAATACCGAGACAAAAAAGCACAGTACAGGATCAAGAATGTAACGCTATAGTCCTTTAGTCTCACCCGAGAGGGTACACAGTCGAGTAGCTGAAGAGTTGAAGAACGCCGATTTACTGCTTCTAAATGTGGCAAAGCTACTGCTGGAGGAGCCAATCGGAGAAAATCTCCATCGAGAGCTTTAGTTTCTCTTGCTGAGATCGATGGTCCAGACTCAGATAAAGCTCTCGACTTTGCGAAAACTTCACTGCAGAAATGCCAAATGACTCATTATCAGGCTCTCGAATACTAAGACTACGTGATTTCCAAGTAAGATATAGAACCTTTTACGCGCATTTCCCTCTTCTACATTGACTGAGCAGTCGTTGCTGCTGGAAGCTGATTCATGTGATCTGGATAGAGAAGCAACGCAGCACTGAGGAAATACGCGTTGAAATGAAGGAACAGGCGGGTGTTCTGGAAAGAACGGATAGGGCCTCTTCACGCCAGCCATCTATATCACATCATCGACAAACCATCAGGTAACGATAGGAAGTTCAGATACATTAGCTCGATAATCTAGTTTTAAGTAGGTCGCTCAGACACTCCAAAAATGTTGCGCGGCCGTGTTAGATCCTCAAAAAAGGCGTTACTTTTAGAGGACTCGACGTGCACCTGCTGACATTTTTGGATAGTCCGAGCAGCATAGAGTTTGATAGACACTTAACCTTTACTTCTTCAGGCCAACGAGGTAAACGTTCACCGCGATAATAACTTTGGTTTGAAGGGGGCTGCATCTGAAAATTTTGTACAGATGATGACAATGACGAAAGCCCTGATGAGATATTCACCTGAACAACGACAATATATCCAGTATAATCACACAAGTGGAGTATAGGGAAGGTGACGTGAACGTAGTCTTGCCCCTACCTTGTGACGGTAGAGAGTCTGTTTCTGATAGACCCTCAGCTCGAATAAGCATATCAAAAATCATACAAATAACACCCCAATACAGAGATTTTTTTTTGGTTTCCCACCCGTTGTCTGGTACCACATTGGGTCCCGACTAAATTCATATTCACGACCAAAACTCACAAATCGACCGGTAAAATGCTCCCTAACAAAGATGAACAAATCCAGATGCGCTCCGGAAAGTTCACATTGGCAGGTTAAACACTCCCTCACAAAGGCGACTTCTTACCCAACAGTCAAACCCGAGAACTCTGGTTAACGATGAACAACAACATAGAAGTACAAGAAATAGCAGGTACTAACGAAACAACATGTAGTAACAAAATGATATGATACTCGAAGTACAAGACCAACATATAATAACAGAAATCGAAGGACCATAAACTACACGAGCAGTACTGCAACTACTGGTTAACGATGAACAACAAGATTGAAGTACAAGAAACAACAAATATTAACGAAACAACATATAGTAACAAGACAGTTTCCACAACAAAATTATATGATACTCGAAGTACAAGACAACATAAAATAACAGAAATTGAAGGACCCGAGAACTCTGGTTAACGACGAACAACAACATAGAAGTACAAACAACATGTAGTAACAGGACAGTTTCTAC
Source organism: Capsicum pubescens (assembly GCA_030864215.1). NCBI lineage: Eukaryota > Viridiplantae > Streptophyta > Magnoliopsida > Solanales > Solanaceae > Capsicum > Capsicum pubescens. The sequence goes on from CM061547.1 coordinate 38,610,073, forward strand.
AACAAAATGATATGATACTATAAGCACAAGACAACATATAATAACAGAAATCGAAGGACCATAAACTAGGGTAGCCCGGTGCACTAAAGCTCCCGCTATGCGCAGGGTCCGGGGAAGGGCCCCACCACAAGGGTGTATTGTATGCAGCCTTACCTTGCATTTCTGCCAGAAGTTGTTTCTAAGGCTTGAACCCGTGACCTCCTGGTCACATGACAACAACTTTACCGGCCAGTTACTCCAAGGCTCGCCTTGGACCATAAACTACAATACCATTACTACAACTACTGGTTAACGATGATGAAATACTTAAAACTCAACGAAGTAAACTTACCATTGATGAAGAACAACAACTTTGCTGTTACTGTTGACATCTTTGTTGCATCGCAACATATAAGTACAAGAAATAGCAGATAGTAACGAAACAACATGTAGTAACAAGACAGTTTCTACAACAAAATGATATGATACTCGAAGTACAAGACAACATATAATAACAGAAATTGAAGGACCACAAACTACACGAGCAATACTACAACTACTGGTTAAAGATGAACAACAACATTAGAAGTACAAGAAACAGCAGATATTAACGAAACAACATATAGTGACAAGTCAGTTTCTACAACAAAATGATATGATACTCGAAGTACAAGACAACATGTAATAACAGAAATCGAAGGACCATAAACTACACGACCAATGCTACAACTACTGGTTAACGATGAAGGAGTACTTAAAACTCAACGAAGTAAACTTACCATTGATAAAGAACTACAACTTTGCTGATACTGTTGACATCTTTGTTGCATAACACTAGGAAGATTCAAATTTGTCCCAAACACAACACCATGATGATCAACTTTTTGATTCACACCATCAAGAATATACTCATCACTCAACAATTTAGGACAATTTTCAACAAATGGGACAAACTTATTTGGTCTAAAATCAATTCTTGATGATTGAAATATTGGATGTTGTTCCTCTAACCTAATCCTCTCAAATTGTGCAACACCAAGTCCTCTTTGTGGAACTTTAGTTTTCTTCTCATTCATCTTTTTTGATATATTAGTATTAACCATTTTATTAGTTTCTTGATCATGATCATATGTTAAGCAAATTTATATAATTTTATAGTAGTTATGCGTGGCAAGAAAATCCATCCAGCTCATAGATTATGATTCTCTTAACATACAGAAAAATTTTAATTTTTTTTTTTTTCTTTTTGGAAAAATCTCAAATGGAAAATATATTATTGCATGAAATCTTGCATGTCATGAAAGTCAAGATTGACATTCATAAGGGACAATGAACATTCCCGGTCGCGGAGCCAGGATTTTCATTGAGGGGGTTCAGAAATATATATATACGAACTAGTCGAAGTTGGTTCAACTTGCATAAAAAAATATTTTTAATTATATAAAAATAGTATAAAAACAGTATAATTTTCCATGTCGAAGGGGGTTTGGATGAACCCTGAAACAAAGGTGGCTCAGTCACTGAACCTTCCATAAATCTTTGTATAACAGTCTGTTTGTTTGAATATTTTTTGATTGTTATAGAAAATATATAATATAATATAAGATTTTGTAGTGATCTTTATATAATAAAAAGGGAAAAGAATCAGAAATATATCTAAAACTTTGGTGAAATTTACAGTATCACGTCTCAACTTTGCGGGGATTATTCTATGACCCATCTAGACTATTTATTACCGTATTTTTGTGGCATATATTTGTCTAGCTGGATCACTTCAGACCCTTACGCGCTCAGTGTACGTATATTCATGTAGTGGTTCAGCTGGGCAAATATATGCCACAAAAATATGGTAATAAATAGTCGAGGGGGTCGTAGGACCCCCACAAAGTTGAGACATGTTACACAACAAATTTCGTCAAAGTTTAGGTATATTTCGAATATTTTTTTCGTAATAAAAATCATCTGTCTAGATATTTTAAATTGTTATAGAAAACATATAATATGATAGAAAATTTTAAAAATAATTTTGTAAAAATTTGGCTATTATAATAAAATGTTACTATAGAGAATGACTGTATATGGAATGAAAATCCATCCAACACATAGATTATGATTCTCTTTAAGATACTGACAAATCTGAGTTTTTTTTTTTGGAAAAATCTCAAATGGAAAATTCAAGAGAAATTATAGAAAATCTTTGGTTTTAGGGGAAAAATAATTAAATTTCAATCAATTAATTACATGAAATCTTTACAGGTCATAGAGTCAAAATTGATATATATACACACACATTGCTTCTTCTATGATTTTATTATATCATCTCTAATTAATTATTATATAACTAGAAAATTAATAATATTTAATAAGAAAATAAAATAAACATTTAAAACATGTCTGCTTTCAACAGTAATAATTTTACTACTTCACCCCTAATTAACTATTTAAGTCATTTAAGTATTAATTATATTTAATAACATGCATTAAAAATATTTCTAAAAATAATATTTTTGATGTATTAAAAATAACATGCATAACATAATTTCTAAAAAATAAACATTTGATTATAAAAATACCCTCCACTAATATGATAGACGTGGAAAGGATATGAAAATTATTTCGAGGTCAATTGTGGCTTTAACAACGTTAATTCATGCGTTAAAATATATTGCATTATTAATACCAAAGATTTTTTTGTATTATGTATACGCACCTTAATACCATATCGAATTAGTTTTACATAGGTTGAAAAAGTTACCAAACAATAAAAAGTTGATGCATGCATTATTTTTTCGAATACAGTCTACCAAACCACCCCTTAAATGGTGGCGGAGTCAGAATTTTCATTGAGGGGTTCAGAAGTAAATATACGGACTAGTCGAAGGAGGTTCAATATCTACTATATATACATAAAAATATTTTTGACCATATAAAAATAGTATAATTTTTCGTCGAAGGGGGTTATGAACCCCCTGAATTCAATGTGGCTCCGCCACTGCCCTTAAATAATACTTTATTCGTTTAAAAAAATGACTTATTTTGACTTGGCACGGAGTTTAAAAAAATAATTAAAAAAATGAATCTTGGGGTCTTAAATTAAAATTATATCAAATGTACCGAAATGTCCTTTAATATTATGATCTTAAACATGCTACGTGAAATGTTGAAACTAAAGTATTGCTAAAAAAATAAATAAAAAAAAAATTGTTTTTTAAAAGGATTACGAGGGAAAGTAAATTATTATTTTTTTAAATGGAGGGAATATTAATTTCTCATCATTTGATGGTCTAGAAACTAAAATGGCTAATATTAGATATTCAAAAAAGATTAATCTTTAATTAGCCAATCTTTGACTCGTGTAAATTATTGATTAAAATTCAATGTTTTCCCCCTAAAACATTAGATTTTCTTTAATTCCTCTTAAAATTTCCATTTGGGATTTTCAAAAAAAAAATAAAAAAAAATCAGATTTTTGTGTATCTTAAGAGAATCATAGTCTTAGTGGTAGATGTATTTTGTTTCCATATAAAGTCTAACAGAAATTTTATAATAATCATCGTTTATAATAATATTTTACTATAACAGTCAAGTTATTTTTAGAATCATTTGTTTGCTATAGCAATTAAAAAATATCTCACTATAATGGCATATTATATATTTTTCTATAACTAACATTTCATATTCATGAGAAATGTTCATTATTGTTCATATGCAAGATTTCATGTAATTAATTGATTGAAATTTAATTTTTTCCCCCCTAAAACAATAGATTTTCTTTGTATAAATATATGGATAAAAATTCAATATAAATACTATGATTCTCCTAAGATATATAAAATTTGAATGTTTTGGAAAAATCCCAAATGGAAAATTTAAAAGGAATTAGAGAAAATCTAAGGTTTTAAGTGGAAAATAATTAAATTTTAATCAATTGATTAGATGAAATCTTGAAGGTCATGAAGTCAAGATTGGCTATTTATATGTAATCTCTTCATAATATTGTAATAGGTAACATATAATATAATATCAAATTAAAAATTGATTGCAAAGGAAATTTTATTTTAATAAAATCTTTTGTTTGGATATTTTTTGCTTTAGAAAAATATATCAAAATTTGGTTTCAAAGAAAATTTGGCCGTTATAGTGGTATATTATTATAGAGGACAACTGAAATTTAGATATAAAACTTTAATTTTTTTAAAAAATAAAATTTATATATTTTAAAACTACGTAAAAAAAATACTATAAATCACATAATTAGAAACTTAGAATATTTAAAAGACATATAAAGAAATTTTAATTAAAAAAAAACTTATTTAATTCCCGAAATTCCAATTATGGCACCTAAATTGAGACGGAAAAAAATATATCTAAGTATAAATGGACAAAAAATCAATCCATACAAGGACTATGATTCTCCAAAGATACAAAATAATTAGAAGAATCAGAAAAAAATATAAGATTTAGAGGAAAAAAATTGAATTTCAATTAATTGATTATAACATGAAATCTTGAAAGTGATTAGAGTTAAAGATTGGGTAATTTATATTGGAACAATGAACATTTCCCATTAATCAGAAAAAAAAAAAAGATCTTAATTTTAATGTGAATAATGATTTGTAGAAATGGGAAAAAAAACTATAATAAAAAAAAAAAAAGAGAGAGAATATAAAGAAAATCAACAATACATGATCCACCTTTAATTTAAATGCAAATCTAAAGAAAATTGAAAAGAGAATTTTAAAAACCAACATTTCAATTTATTTTTTTATCATCATTTCAAGATTCAACCTTTAATTAAATGCAAATCTAAAGAAAATTGAAAAGAGAATTAAAAAAAAGAAGAAGCATTTCAATTGTTTTCTTATCATCATTTCAAGATTCAACCTTTAATTAAATGTAAATCTAAAGAAAATTGCTATTGAAAATTATCTTATAAAGTCGTTGAATTTTATTTTGTGTCAAAAAATATCACTCAAATTAAGGTTTTTATTTTTCTAAAATGAGTCAACTACATTTTTTTTTTTTTGAATGTCGAAATCGCTTATAAAAAATTCTGCATACGCCACTATTTCGCCTTGAATTGTCCATACACATACTTCAAATTAACATGTTTTTTATTTATGTAGTAGAATCTAAAGTATTTATAAGTTTTTATATATATATATATATATATGTATATATATATAAATATAAATATGCACATTGTCATATTGAAAGGACAGACAGTTGCAAAATTATATAAAAAATAGGATAAAAGACTTCTCATTTTTTTACTTTAAGAATTATAATAATCCAAATTCCTAAAGCAAAAAGTTAGAACTTAATCACATTAAAAAAAAACTATCATAATCACTATAATAATAAATAATTAAAATGTATATATATATGTCTCTATTTTATTTTATTTTGGAATTTAACAGGGAAAAGGAAATAATATATCTGGCCAACAAATGATGACTAGTGGATTGAATAATTCACCAAAGGAAAATGACTACACAGAATTGAAGAAAAAAGGATTATGCTTAGTACCAATATCTATGTTCACAAAGTGATGCATAAATAATTAAATTAAATTTGACATTCCAACATAAAATGTATATATATATTTCTCTATTTTTTTATTTTTTTATATGGTGTCTGCTATCTGTATTTTGGTCAGATTAAATTTAAATTTGCTCTGAGAAATCTTACGTTAAGGGGGTAAAGCGTTCCGCAGCAAAAATAGCTCTATACTCGAGACTCGAACAGATGACACAAACTTATGTAGCATATATAAGTTGCAATGGAAGTTGACATTTGCTATATGTGTTATTTATGGTTTTGATTACTAAATTGCTCTAAAATATGTAGGGAATGTATGTGTGTGTGTGTGTATATATATATATATATATTCGATTTCTCACTAGATATAATGCTAGTATTTAAATTTGAATTCGCTTTGAGAAATCCAACGTTAAGGGTGTAAAACATTTTTTAATAAAGATGTCTCTATACTCAAGACTCGAACTTATGAAGAAAAAAAAGTTGCAATGAAAGTTGACATTTGCTATATATGTTATTTATCGTTGATTGCTAAATTGCTTTAAGACATCTGTCGTTTTAGAAAAACAAGACATAATTATTATCTTTTAAAAAAATAAAATTCATCTAAATAAGTGAGTCATTTAAGAAAAATATATGATAATTACATATAAACTAAAATTATATATTAGATGTCTTTGTTAAAAGGTGTGCAAAAATCTAAAAAGGTAGAATTTTCCTTTCATCTTTAAGATTTATTATTTTCATATTTCATTCATTGATAACAAATATATTTAATTAATTATAACAGATTACTCTTATTTGGAGATATCATTAATTAGTTAACTAAAAAATAGAAAATAAAAGATGTGATGAAGGAATAAATTAATTAATTTGACTTTTAGTATTAATAAAAGTGCAGAGTTGACATTTTCCTAAGATCTTATTAAGTATAAATAAAATCAGAAATTATGGAATATATTAGCAGCTGACTTCCAAAGTCCAAAATGATACATTCCCCATAAATTATATTGATCATAAATAAATATATAATTAGAATTATTATATCAATTAAAGTTTTTTCACAAAAGAAAAAGAATGTTTGTCAAAAAAAAAAAAAAAAAAAAAAGATCATAAATAATTAATTTGCTTCATAAAGTCATCTTCTTTTAGGTGGAACCTAGCATTATAGCAAAATTCCTAAACTACCCCTTTATTTGCAAAAATATTGAAAATAAAAATAAATAAATAGCTTGCATGCAGCTCGACTAGTTTTACGGGTACCTGCTACCTTACTCTACCCTTTATCCCTTCTTTTGTTAAACCTGATGTTCGGGCTTGCATGCACCTCGATTAGTTTTACGGGTACTCGCTACCTTACTCTAGCTTTCACCCCTTCTTTTGTTAAACCGTGATGTTCCGATCAGCTTGCACGCACCTCGACTAGTTTTACGGGTACCTGCTACCTTACTCTAGCCTTCCTCTTGTATAGAGAAGTGGAATAACTAGTCATTTTCTTTTATTGTTTTGGACTCTTCTTGATAATGTAAGGTAAGGCTGCGTACAATACACCCTTGTGGTGGGGCCCTTCCCTGAACCCTGTGCATAGCGGGAGCTTTAGTGCAGCAAACTGCCCTTTTCTTTACTCTTCTCGATAATGATGAATCATAGAAATTACTTAGCTACTATCGTTTTTTCATTATAAATTGAGATCTTCTTCGAACTTGATGCACGAATAGTAGAATGTCAACAAATAGCATCTTTCTAGCATGCATATTCATGTATAACTCAATAAACATATTCTCTATCTTTCAACAATAAACAAGAATTAGCGACAGACAACTTCTATCTTAAATGCACATATCGATAGAGTAGCAACAAATAACATCGTTCTAGCATGCATATTCGCGGAACTCAATCAACATTCTTCTGTCGCTAAACAAAAAAAGTCTGTCGTGAGAGGTTAGCTTTGGATGCATGCATAACCGGATGTCCCAGTTCGTAGGTGTGAGAGGTTAGCTTTGGATGGTTTCAGGCAGGGTAGAGGTAGGCCGGGTGATTAGACGTGATATGCATCAGTTGCAGCTTACTGAGGACATGACCCTAGATAGGAAGTTGAGGGTGGGTGGGGCGTAGCTAGTAGATAGGAGTGCCTTGGGGTAGCGTTGCTAGTAGTCGTAGGAGGGTTGGGGTGAGGAGTGTGCGCCCGGTTTGATAGTGTAGAGTACTACTTTGTGGGTGTTATTTTCTGTTATTTCCATGCTTGTTTCATGTTTTATTTCGACTTTGTTTACTGTCTCTGGTCCGGAGCCGGGGGTCTACCGGAAATAGCCTCTCTACTTCTTCGGAGGTAGTGGTATGGACTGCGTACATTTTACCCTCCCCGAACCCCACTATGTGGGAATACACTGGGTATGTTGTTGTTTGTGTCCGGGCTAACTTGTACACCTCGACTAGTTAGTACCTTTTGTTTGCCTCAACACACGTATCGGGTAACTCTGCCCATCAAGGCTAGGATAGATGGGAAGAATAACGGTTCTATCGGTTATTCCATTCGTAATCATCCTAGTACCAACAGTTCTGCACTTATCGGCCACCCTAGAACGAATTTTCATGATATTCTCTCTTGTGGTTTCGATCGTATTCCTATTCTCTTACTTTTTTTACCAGGTACTTCGAAAAAAGTCCTTATATCGATGATTTGGTCACGACTTTAACATGTTGAAACTGCAAGCTGATGTTGCTCGGACTCTCCAAAAATGTGGTCGCTTCTGTGTTTGAAGGATCTGATATGTGCCTATCGACATTTTTAAAGAGTCTGAGCAACATAACGGCAAGCGCTATGGGAGAAACTCTTCATGAAAGTAAAACACTTTTCCTTTTGGCTCATGTAAATTTCAGTGCATAATGTGCAGCAAGTAACTGAGTTCTTGTCGACGCGATGCAGGCTATTTGAAAAGGCTGATCAGGACGGAGATAAGTTTGTGTCGGTTTCTGAGCTAAAACAACTTTTCATGAAAATCAGATCAAGAAAATTGTATCGGGACAAGGATTACAACGCGGATGAGGTAATGGAAGAATTTGATCTCGACGAGGATGGAATGATCGATATGGATTGATACCAAACGGTATCTAAAAGAGCTCAAAACAGTCCACAACGCAACCAAAACAGTCCACAAATTGAGAGCAACCCGAGGACCCCTTTGAGTGCTAGTTTCGGCCAACAACAACAACACAAGTATCACGAGTTTACAAGGTGTTTAGCACCAACAAACAGCAACAATACAACAAGAACAAGATGAACACGAGATGAGGAGAACAACAACAACACAATAACAACAATACAACACAAACACGATTACAAGAAACGTAAAGATAGGTAGTGAGACAAATGAGGGTATAAATCCTAAGAACCAAAGAGTATGTTAAACTCTTCCTTGGACGATCCTTTGCTGCACTTGCACACACGTTGATCTTCATAGTCGCACTTGTATCATGGATGAATTCGTCAAAGGTTTCACAGGATGGATAGATGAAACAAAGGATGCAATGGGTAAACGATATCATTCCATAAGATCCTTGAAAGATTTTGTACGAGGTATATATACTGAGTTGTCTCCGTCAATGAACTATAGGCTATATTGCTCGGGCTCTTCAAAAATGTCGATGCTTGCATGTCAGATTCGCCAAAAGTAGTGCATATTTGGATGATCCAATACGAGGTGCAACATCATTTTTGGAGAAACTGAGCAACATAGTCAATAGGTTACGAGTTCGTGGAAGCAACCACTGATGCTAAACACATATTTTGTTCTCGTCGCAGATTCTGCAGCCTTGGCTCAAAAAGAAGCGGGAAGAACACGAAATGATGAACCATATTCTATCCGATATTTTTCAATATATCGAAAGCACAGCAATAGGAACTCTGTACACGGAAGATGGGAAATCGAATATTTCTGCTATTAGAAAGTGAGTAACTGATATTAACGATCAACATTGTTGCTCGACCACTTTAAAAATTCCGCCAGATGCATGTCGGATCCTCCAAAACTAGTGTATTTTGAAAGATCCGGTAAGTGTGCAACGACATTTTTGGAGTGTCCGAGCAACATAGATGATCAGTAGGTTGAAAATGTTAAGAATAATAGTAATTGCTGCATTACAGGTTATTCGAAAGCATTGATCAAAACAAAGACAATGTCATTTCGCGTATGGAATTGAAAGAACTGATATGCAATATGAAATTTGGTCCTGCTCCTTCGGATGCTGATGAAAAGGTCGACAGAATCATCTAACAATTTAATGAGAGTGGAGACGAGATGATCAGTGTGGAGGAATTTGTGACCGGATTCTCCCAGTGTCTACACGATGTAGGACATCATTCTCATCTATAGCAAAACGCTGTTATAGAAAACATATAATATAGCATATCATAACTTGAAAAATCGGTTGCAGAAAAAACTTGGTCGTAATAGTGCAATGTTGTTAAAGATAACTGTTATAGAGCGGTCTGATTGTATAAGAAATGATTTGTGATATGCAGAAGAATTGGGAAATGACGGAAAAGCTGTTGCAGAAGAAGACTGATAGATCTGCGGTAGCATGGATGAAGGCGATACTGGTTCTAGTAATCGGAATAGTAATATTAGGACTTCTAGCGGAACCTCTAACCAAGAGCGTAGGAAGTTTCTCGAGAGCTATAAACGTACCTTCATTTTTCACCTCGTTTAACTTAGTCCCTTTGGCTACAAATGCAAGAGTAGCAATCTCGGCCATCAACGAAGCAAGTCTAAAGAAACAATGAACGAATTCCTTGACATTATCAGAGGTTCGTTCCGCTGTCTTTCTTCTTTTGTTTTAGCACGAGTACAGATGAAAAAGTATGACAAATGCGACTAAACTAAGCAGATATATGGAGGAGTGTTCATCAACAATGTACTTGGACTTACCGTGCTTCTTTCACTGATATAGTTCCGGGGATTGGCTTGGAGCTTCACAGCTGAAGATCTCAGCGTGCTATTGGTTTGCGGAATAATGGGATGCATTGACAGTTCGAGCACATCATTCCTCGTTTGGGCATCCGCTATTGCTTTCCTTCTCTATCCATTCTCTTTAGTTTTGGTTTACGTTTTAGATTATGACTTCTTTGCTTAACAAAAAGAGCTTGAACATTTGGCTCTATCGATATTTCTGGTGTAAATGTAAGGACTGGTTCTCTTTCTAGGCCTTTCGAGAAGTACTGTTGAAGTCTTACATCGCATTGACGAGTAACAATGACCAGTACTCGTCCCAAAAGGCGATGAGAAGAGATCAAAACGGTTGTTGTTCATCGATTTATGGACACAACTGGATCGGAACTTGGAACAACTTTCTTTTCATCGATTTAACTGGTGAAGTTGTTGTCATGTGACCAGGAGGTGGGTTCAAGCCTTGGAAACAGCCTCCGGCAGAAATGCAAGGTAAGGCTGCGTACAATACACCCTTGTGGTGGGGCCCTTCCCCTGATCCTGCACATAGCGGGAGCTTTAGTGCACCGGTCTGCCCTTTTAATACCTCAATGCCTAAGATTTCTTGTTTCACCGATTATGAGCAACAAAACATACTCATCTCCACGTTGGAGACATAATTAAGTAAATAAAAGTCCTCCAACGGCTAAAACTTTGAGATGAGATGGTCGCACAATTCAACAGTTCATATGCAACGAAAACTCTCTTCTGTGATTCACATTTCACAATGTTTTTCATGCAGCAACATGCATATGAAGTTATTTACAAACTATCCCTATAAACGGTAGGACTATCACTCGAACCAACGTCTTCTATCATGTAAAAGAACAAAACCCCCGCGGACACACCTCTAACGAGCCTTACCCACCGGGATTAACTTCTATAGCTTCAGTTCCAAATCAACATCTGCTCCTACTTCAGAATGAAAGTCACTTCCGCGAGCTCCTTCACGACCAATTTGCACCTCTGCAGATGGGGAGAACCCGAGGATCGGTTGTTGAACTGATATGCCTAGGCCTGATGGAGGCGTATGCGCTGCAGCAGCAACCTGTAGATCAAATAAGTTCGGAAGATAGTTAATACCGAGACAAAAAAGCACAGTACAGGATCAAGAATATAACGCTATAGTCCTTTAGTCTCACCCGACAGGGTACACAGTCGAGTAGCTGAAGAGTTAAAGAACGCCGATTTACTACAGATGGGGAGAACCCGAGGATCGGTTGTTGAACTGATATGCCTAGGCCTGATGGAGGCGTATGCGCTGCAGCAGCAACCTGTAGATCAAATAAGTTCGGAAGATAGTTAATACCGAGACAAAAAAGCACAGTACAGGATCAAGAATGTAACGCTATAGTCCTTTACTCTCACCCGAGAGGGTACACAGTCGAGTAGCTGAAGAGATAAAGAACGCCGATTTACTGCAGATGGGGAGAACCCGAGGATCGGTTGTTGAACTGATATGCCTAGGCCTGATGTAGGCGTATGCGCTGCAGCAGCAACCTGTAGATCAAATAAGTTCGGAAGATAGTTAATACCGAGACAAAAAAGCACAGTACAGGATCAAGAATGTAACGCTATAGTCCTTTAGTCTCACCCGAGAGGGTACACAGTTGAGTAGCTGAAGAGTTAAAGAACGCCGATTTACTGCTTCTAAATGTGGCAAAGCTACTGCTGGAGGAGCCAATCGGAGAAAATCTCCATCGAGAGCTTTAGTTTCTCTTGCTGAGATCGATGGTCCAGACTCAGATAAAGCTCTCGACTTTGCGAAAACTTCTCTGCAGAAATGCCAAATGACTCATTACCAGGCTCTCGAATACTAAGACTACGTGATTTCCAAGTAAGATATAGAACCTTTTACGCGCATTTCCCTCTTCTACATTGACTGAGCAGTCGTTGCTGCTGGAAGCTGATTCATGTGATCTGGATAGAGAAGCAACGCAGCACTGAGGAAATACGCGTTGAAATGAAGGAACAGGCGGGTGTTCTGGAAAGAACGGATAGGGCCTCTTCACGCCAGCCATCTATATCACATCATCGACAAACCATCAGGTAACGATAGGAAGTTCAGATACATTAGCTCGATAATCTAGTTTTAAGTAGGTCGCTCAGACACTCCAAAAATGTTGCGCGGCCATGTTAGATCCTCAAAAAAGGCGTTACTTTTAGAGGACTCGACATGCACCTGCTGACATTTTTGGATAGTCCGAGCAACATAGAGTTTGATAGACACTTAACCTTTACTTCTTCAGGCCAACGAGGTAAACGTTCACCGCGATAATAACTTTGGTTTGAAGGGGGCTGCATCTAAAAATTTTGTACAGATGATGACAATGACGAAAGCCCTGATGAGATATTCACCTGAACAATGACAATATATCCAGTATAATCACACAAGTGGAGTATAGGGAAGGTGACGTGAACGTAGTCTTGCCCCTACCTTGTGATGGTAGATTCTGTTTCTGATAGACCCTCAGCTCGAATAAGCATATCAAAAATCATTCAACTAACACCCCAATACAGAGATTTTTTTTTGGTTTCCCACCCGTTGTCTGGTACCACATTGGGTCCCGACTAAATTCATATTCGCGACCAAAACTCACAAATCGACCGGTAAAATGCTCCCTAACAAAGATGAACAAATCCAGATGCGCTCCGGAAAGTTCACATTGGCAGGTTAAACACTCCCTCACAAAGGCGACTTCTTACCCAACAGTCAAACCCTAGAACTCTGGTTAACGATGAACAACAACATAGAAGTACAAGAAATAACAGATATTAACAATGACAACAACAACATACCCAGTGTATTCCCACATAGTGGGGTCTAGGGAGGGTAAAATGTATGCATGCAATCCATACCACTACCTCCGAAGAAGTAGAGAGGTTGTTTCCGATAGACCCCCGGCTCACGACAAATAGCAAATATTGACAAAACAACATATAGTAACAGGACAGTCTCTACAACAAAATGATATGATACTCGAAGTACAAGACCAACATACAATAACAGAAATCGAAGGACCATAAACTACACGAGCAATACTACAACTACAGGTTAACGATGAACAACACCATAGAAGTACAAGAAATAGCAGATACTAACGAAACAACATGTAGTAACAAAATGATATGATACTCGAAGTACAAGACCAACATATAATAACAGAAATTGAAGGACCATAAACTACACGAGCAATACTACAACTACAGGTTAACGATGAACAACAGCATAGAAGTACAAGAAATAGCAGATACTAACTGTCACACCCCTTTTTTACGCGTACTCCAAAAACATGGAATATTTTTATAGTTCGAAAGGGTTTTATTATTCAAGTGACAAAAAATAAAATTTTATTTCGAAAAAGGATTATTTGCATTTTTTATTCAGAGTCGCCACTTGGCATAGATCGGGTGTGCCAAGTCACCTTTGGAAATCCCTTTTCAAAATATTTTGACTCTTAAAACTGGTTTGCGAATAGAGATTCCAGCTAAGGAATTCTGTTGACCGAGGGGAAGGTGTTAGGCACCCCTCGATCCCGTGGTTCGACCACGGTCGCTTGGTGGAGTGTATCGACTATTTTGGCATTACGAAATGTATAAACCACACAAGAGGCACACAAAAATAATCAAACAAAACAAAACAATCCAAAAATGTAAAGTCCAGTCCAATTATACAGTCCGAAAAATAGAAAAAAAATACAAAAATATAAATCCTAGTCTAAACTAAATCTAGACTAAGCTCCAATGCCTTACCCGACGCCGCGGGCCTTCATCACAATTATTTTCCGCCAACATGATACGTCGGGGCATTCCCCGGTGAAATCAATACAGGTACTTCGGGGCATTCCCCGGTCAAATTACAGCATTGAATTAAATGCGATAAAACAAAACCATTCCGACACATATTTCAAACATGTCATCAATTTGCCATGCCTAAATTTGCCTACCCGAACCTACCATTTGCTTATCCGTTCTAGACTAAAGACATAATCCTACCACGATTCATACCAACAATAAATCAAATTAAACCGAATCTATCCTTTTGTTAATTTTTCCAATTCCACCCCCCCCTCCCCCCGACTTTCTTTCCGTCCATCCATTGAACATGATCAAGTTTATGCCTTAATCTACCAAAAACCAAACAACCAAACATCACAATCATAACATCAACATAAACAAAAATTCAACAAAACTATAATCAATACTCGCCATCGCAACCAATCAAAACAAACAACCACATATATATATATATAAGAGACGAGTTAAGAAATGGACCTCGATAGAACGTTTTGTCGATAATAAAGAAATCCGAAGACCAAAACTCGATCGTAGAACCTCACGACGGACAAATCAAACTCGGTATTAAAATAATAACCGGACAGCTCCAAAACCCGTGAATGAAATTTTATTCTACGAAAACCCAAACTCACAACGACGATATTCGATAAAGTCAACTTGAAACTCACTATCGACGTGGAACCATGGAATAGACGAAACCAAAATCAACCAAAGACAGCAAGAAATCAAAAAACCCAACAGATCGAGGCGGTGAGCTCACGGCGATGGAAAGGACGGCGGCGGCAGATCTAGGCGGTGACGGAGCTAGTGCCGCCGCTGGTCGCTGTTATTCGGCGGCGAAGAGGTCGGAGTGAAGCTGCTGGTCGCTGCCAGGGCTGCTGTTCGGAGAGAAAGAGAGGGGGAGAGAGGGAGTGACGACGACGCTGTTGCCGTCGTCGGAGAGAAAAAAAAGGAGGCAGATCGGAATGACGACGGCGCTGTTGTCGTCGTCGAAGAGAGAGGGGGGGTGAGTCGACGGAGAGAGAGAGAGAGAGAGAGGAAGTGACGACGCGGTTGTGGGGGTGGTAGTGTCGTGGTGGTCGGAGCTCCGATCGCCGGTGACGACGTTAGAGAGAGAGAGAGTCTTTTTTAAGAGAGAGAGAGGAAGCCAAAACAATCTGATTTTTTTCCTTTCATTTTTTCTCCCTTTGCTGTGTCCATTTTTTTTTTTTTTAATTGTGTGTATGTGTGTGTATATATTAGGATGGGGTAGTGGGGTAGGGTAGTGAGGTAGGGGTAGGGATAGGGTTTGTTAGAGTAGGGTAGGTAGGTGTTGTTTTTTAATTGGAGGGATAAGGGTTAGGTGTCCACTTTTAATTGGGAAGGTTGTTAATTTGTTATCAATTGGGATTATGCGGGGATTTTGGGATAAGATTTGTTTAGAGTTGGTTTTGATTTTTGTCATTTGTGGAGGGATAATTACATGATTGAGGGTACACGGTAGGATAAGGTAAAAAATGGGTAAAAATGATATTGCGGAGGGACGAAATTAGGTGTCTACATCATGCCCCCTTTGAATGTAAACATGAAGTGTTTTCAGGCAAAGAAGTAGACAGCGAGATAGAATTTTGTCCCGACCATTATTCAAAGAAAGAAACAGGAGAACGAAGGACTACCGGGTCTTGAATTAGGAAAGCCTAACCACCCAAGTTATGAAGGGATCAAGTGATAAGTATCTCCAAGGATTGGACGGAGCTGGACTATACCGAGTTGGAGAGTCGAGTGAGGCTCCGTCGAGGTTCCGGTCCGCGGCTCTGTTATTACATCAAAAATAAAAATTACAAGTAAAAACATAAGTGAAATTACAAAAATCCTATCTATACAGTTTCTATTGGTTCTTGACTCGACTTTCATCACCCTTTTCTCCAGGCGGGCTCCTGACTTGCAATTTCATTCCCTTTGTTGCTTGACTTTTCATTTTCTTCAACTCTGTTCTCCCGGTGGGCTCCGAACTTGCTATTTCATCACCCTGTTCTTCAGGCGGGCTCCTGCCTTGCTATTTCATCACCCTGTTCTTCAGGCGGGCTCCTGAAACTAAAAATTAAAACTAGAAAGAAAATTATCCCAAACAAGAATTATAAATAATTAATATTTCATTTTTTGAAAGCATTGTCCCATTTTTCAGGAGGGTCCTGAACAGAAAGTAAAGTCCCATTTTTCAGGAGGGTCCTGAACAGAAAGTAAAATCCCATTTTTCAGGAGGGTCCTGAGCAGAAAGTAAAATCCCATTTTTCAGGAGGGTCCTGAACAGAAAGTAAAGTCCTATTTTTCAGGAGGGTCCTGAACATAAAGTAAAATCCCATTTTTCAGGAGGGTCCTGAACAGAAAGTAAAATCCCATTTTTCAGGAGGGTCCTGAACAGAAAGTAAAATCCCATTTTTCAGGAGGGTCCTGAACAGAAAGTAAAATCCCATTTTTCAGGAGGGTCCTGAACAGAAAGTAAAATCCCATTTTTCAGGAGGGTCCTGAACAGAAAGTAAAATCCCATTTTTCCGGAGGGTCCTGAACAGAAAGTAAAATCCCATTTTTTCAGGAGGGTCCTGAACAGAAAGTAAAATCCCATTTTTCAGGAGGGTCCTGAACAGAAAGTAAAATCCCATTTTTCAGGAGGGTCCTGAACAGAAAGTAAAATCCCATTTTTCAGGAGGGTCCTGAACAGAAAGTAAAATCCCATTTTTTCAGGAGGGTCCTGAACAGAAAGTAAAATCCCATTTTTCAGGAGGGTCCTGAACAGAAAGTAAAATCCCATTTTTCAGGAGGGTCCTGAACAGAAAGTAAAATCCCATTTTTCAGGAGGGTCCTGAACAGAAAGTAAAATCCCATTTTTCAGGAGGGTCCTGAACAGAAAGTAAAATCCCATTTTTTCAGGAGGGTCCTGAACAGAAAGTAAAATCCCATTTTTCAGGAGGGTCCTGAACAGAAAGTAAAATCCCATTTTTCAGGAGGGTCCTGAACAGAAAGTAAAATCCCATTTTTCAGGAGGGGCCTGAACAGAAAGTAAAATCCCATTTTTCAGGAGGGGCCTGAACAGAAAGTAAAATCCTATGGATGTGCATTTCCAATGGTAGCTGAATCAAGTGAAACAAATTTGCCCCTGTTTCAATCGAAGAAAAATTTGTCAGTTAAAAACTTAGTGGTGGCTTGCAGATCTTGGCTTTTCAGGCATCTGCCCAGCACTCGTTCCTTTCATCTTTGTTCCAAATTGCTAACACTTGTCGTGTCTTGCCGCATCATTGACCTGGATCCAGATTGAGGGAAATGAGTTCTGACTCAAACAATGGGTTTCCATTTTTACCATGCCCCTGAGGTGCACTCTTTTCCCGAATCTAAAATGCTTCTACGAATCCAATAGCCTGTCGGTTGATAGACTTCCTTTGCTTCGTGTTGAATTACGATCATATTTCTTTTCTGTGTTGTTCCTTGGCTTTTCCTCATATAATTGGAAAGACTGGTAGTAAATTTTGAAATCCTTTCTTGCTTGTTTTGACACAGACTTGACTTAAAATGTAAAGAAATGGTGGTGACTTTTATTTTGATAAAATGACATAAAAAAAACAAAAAGCATGAATATGTAAATGAAAGAAAGAGGGAAATGTCCCATATTCAAAAAGAAAACTTATCTGAATACGACAAACAACTCCAATGAGTATGACATGCATTTAGGATTGAGCTGCCTGATCTTCCTATCCAAAACTCCCCATTTGTTGTCGAGTTTGTGCCTTTGCCGTCGAGCCGCTTCTTCAAATCTATTGGACTCATACATCACATTCGACCGACGACATCTAAAAAGACATTCGCCAACAAATCTCTTTCTTTTCACTTTTCACTTTTCTCTTGAACTCTCCCTCGCCTTACGGTGCCCGTGAGGGTTTTCACCAATAAGACTCTCTCATTTTTGTATTTCTCTCAACTCACCATCGCCTTATGGTGCCTGCAAAGGTTTTCACCAATAAGACTCTCTCATTTTCATTTTCTCACAACTCACCATCGCCTTATGGTGCCTGCAAAGGTTTTCACCAATAAGACTCTCTCATTTTTGTATTTCTTTCATGATTTCTTATGCTGAGGGAGATAAGCGGTACTTCGCAATGTATCGTCATATCCTTTGCATGCTTAGCCTTAACACTATCAAAAATTGATCTGAAGGACTTTCTTTGGTTGTAACTTGGCTTTTGGTCAAGGTTAGAAAAGATGGTAAGAGGCTCAAACGATACTTGAAGTGGGGTGGGACTTACAACTTTTGGAATCGACTCAAACAATGCATTAACTCATGCCCCAGTTTTGTTGACTGGGTGAATCTTAAATCTTTATTTGGTTGGACCGAGCCCGAAATAGGGCAGCCTACGTATCTCACTCCCGAGAGAGGAGAATCAGGTCGCACGTAGTTCCATCAGCTTGTTCTTTGCTTTGCTTTGGTTTTTTTTTTTTTTTTTTTTCGGACTCTTTCTTTTATTCTTATTTTCTTGATCAAACAAAGGACCAAATATCATACATAGTATCTTTTGACCGCATCAGCATTGATAGCCATTTCTGCCATTTTGCCTTCAATATCTGTCAAATATAAGGCTCCATTGGGTAACACTTTCTTCACAACTAAGGGACCTTGCCAGTTAGGGGAGAACTTGCCCTTCGCTTCAACCTGGTGAGGAAGGATACGTCTTAATACCAACTGACCAACTTCAAAATTCCTGGGACGGACCTTTTTGTTATACGCACGAGCCATCCTCCTTTGATACAACTGGCCATGACACACGGACGTTAGCCTTTTTTCCTCGATCAAACTCAAATGTTCCAATCGGGCTTTTACCCATTCGTCGTCATCGATCTCTGCTTCTACAATGACCCGAAGAGAAGGAATTTCAACTTCTGCAGGGATGACTACTTCTGTCCCATACACTAATAAATATGGAGTTGCCCCTGTTGAAGTGCGAACAGTGGTGCGATAACCTAGCAATGCAAACGGAAACTTTTCATGCCACTGTCTAGAACCTTGTACCATTTTTCCCAGTATCTTTTTTATATTTTTATTGGAGGCTTCTACAGCACCATTGGCCTTTGGGCGATATGGAGTAGAATTTCGATGTGCAATCTTAAACTGTTGACACACTTCTTGCATCAAATGACTATTGAGATTGGCAGCATTGTCTGTAATAATCATCTTAGGAATTCCAAATCTACAAATGATATTGGCATGAACAAAATCTACCACAACCTTCTTTGTCACCGACTTGAAAGTTACTGCTTCCACCCACTTTGTGAAGTAGTCAATGGCTACCAAAATGAATCTATGTCCATTTGATGCCTTCGGCTCAATCGGTCCAATCACATCCATTCCCCAAGCTACGAATGGCCATGGAGCGGCCATTGCATGCAACTCAACAGGAGGAGAACGTATCAAATCGCCGTGCACCTGACATTGATGACACTTTCGAACAAACCGAATAGAATCCCTCTCCATAGTAAGCCAGTAATAACCTGCTCGAAGAATCTTCTTTGACAAGACGTGACCGTTCATATGCGACCCGCATACTCCAGAGTGTATTGCAACCATGATTGCCGAGGCTTCTTTTGCATCTACACACCTTAGAAGTCCCAGATCTGGGGTCCTCTTATACAAGATTCCCCCGCTCGAGAAAAATCCACTAGCCAAACGCCTAAGAGTCCTTTTTTGATCGTTGGTGGCATATGTTGGGTATTCTCCTGATTGAATGTACCGCTTGATATCCAAGAACCAAGGTTCTCCATCGAGCTCTTCTTCAACCACATTGCAGTAAGCATGCTGATCACGACTCTGTACATGCACTGGATCGATGTAGGCTTTGTCAGGATGTTGGAGCATTGAAGACAAAGTGGCCAAAGCATCAACAATTTCATTACGAATCCTTGGAATGTGCCTAAATTTTACTAACACAAATCGTCGGCATAGCTCCTGCAAGCATTGTCGATACGGGATGAGCTTCAAATCTCGCGTCTCCCAATCACCTTGAATTTGATGGACGAGAAAATTCGAATCTCCCAACACCAATAATTCTTGGACTCCCATATCAACAGCTATCCTCAAACCAAGGATGCAGGCTTCATACTCTGCCATATTGTTAGTACAGTAGAATCGAAGTTGTGCTGTTACCGGGAAATGTTGTCCCGATTCAGAGACAAGAACCGCACCTATTCCGACTCCTTTCATATTGACAGCTCCATCGAAGAATAACCTCCAACCTGGATCAACATCTATAACGACTTCATCGACACACGACATTTCTTCGTCAGGAAAATATGTCTTTAATGGCTCGTACTCTTCATCGATGGGATTCTCAGCAAGATGATCTGCCAAGGCTTGGGCTTTCATGGCGGTTCGAGTCACATATACGATGTCGAACTCGGTAAGCAAAATTTGCCACTTTGCCAATCGACCTGTCGGCATAGGCTTCTGAAAGATATACTTCAAAGGATCCATGCGGGAGATGAGATAAGTAGTATAGGATGAGAGATAGTGCTTCAACTTCTGTGCTATCCAAGTTAGGGCACAACACGTCCTTTCAAGAAGAGTATACCTGGCCTCATAAGTGGTGAACTTCTTGCTAAGATAGTAAATAGCCTGCTCTTTTTTGCCTGTGACATCATGTTGCCCCAAGACACACCCGAAAGAATTGTCCATGACTGACAAGTATAAGATCAAAGGCCTACCAGGCTCCGGGGGTACCAACACGGGCGGATTTGACAAATATCTTTTGATTCGCTCGAACGCTTCCTGACATTCTTCAGTCTATTTTACCACAACACTCTTTTTCAGCAACTTGAATATGGGCTCACAAGTGGTTGTGAGTTGAGCAATAAACCTGCTAATGTAGTTCAGTCTACCAAGCAAACTCATTACCTCCGTTTTATTCTTGGGCGGGGGCAAATCCTGAATGGCTTTGATTTTCGAGGGATCTAATTCAATTCCCCGACGGCTGACTACAAACCCCAACAGCTTTCCAGATGGAACTCCAAATACACATTTTGTCGGGTTGAGTTTGAGGTTATACCTGCGAAGTCTTTCAAAGAACTTTCTCAAGTCTTTTACATGGTCAGCCTGACTTTTTGACTTAATAATCACATCATCCACGTAAACCTCAATCTCCTTATGCATCGTGTCATGAAACATAGTGGTCATGGCTCTCATGTATGTTGCTCCAGCATTCTTCAAACCGAACGGCATCACCCGATAACAATAAGTTCCCCATGGTGTGATAAAAGATGTCTTCTCCGCATCTTCATCATCCATAATGATCTGGTGATATCCGGCATAACAATCCACAAAAGAGGCAACCTCGTGTTTAGCACAGTTGTCTAGCAAAATATGGATGTTGGGCAGTGGAAAATCATCTTTTGGACTTGCCCTGTTCAAATCACGGTAATCAACACACACTTGAATTTTGCCATCTTTCTTTGGCACGGGAACAACATTGGATAACCACATGGGATAACGAGCCACTCGAATTACTTTGGCTTCAAGTTGTTTCATGATTTCCTCTTTGATTTTAATACTTACATCTGTTTTAAACTTCCTCAACTTCTGTTTGACAGGAGGGAATGCGGGATCCGTTGGCAATTTGTGAGACACTAATTCAGTGCTTAAACCAGGCATATCATCATAAGACCATGAAAAAACATCCTTATAATCCATTAACGTTTGAATCATTTCATCCTTTAGCTGGGGCAAAACATGTACACTGATTTTAGTTTCCCTAACATCTTCTTGATCCCCTAGATTTATTGGCTTAGTTTCATTCAAATTAGGATTCGGTTTGTCTTCAAATTGTTCCAACCCTTTGCTTATTTCTTCTAATGCTTCTTTTTCATTATATTCCTCATCCTGCTCCATTACATCTGGATTATTTTGGATTTTAAGACCAGGCTGAAAAGTCCGCATGCATGTCATGTCATTAGAATCAGCATAAAGAGAACTGTGTAAAAAGAAAAACAAACTATATTAGACACAAAACAAAAGGGACATTGCATTTCATTAAATAAAATATAGAAGGGTTTAAACACAGACACCAATATAACATAAACAAACTAAAATCCGAATTACAACCCTGAAATAACTCGGATAAACAGAAAGGAAAACAAAATAAACTACCAAAACTCCCTCCTGACGGGGAGAGGAGTGACTTCCCAATTATTGAGACGGACAGCTGGACCTATGAATTGCACATCTGCCATACTGGTACCTTCTCCTGCTTCAACCATATCAACTTCAATAAAAGAGTTCTGGAGGTCACCCACCAATTCAACTTCAGATCCCACATGCTTTGCGACATCGCTCTTAACGAATGACTCACTGAGTAGTGGCATTGGGCGAGGGAGTGACCATATTTCCTTCTTCCTTCCCCTGATTTTCTTCAGATCTTCAGCTGTTGGCTCAAATCCCAGACCAAACGTGCCCACGTTCTCACTCGGACATATGGGATGAACTATACCATGCAGAGATGCTCCCAAACCTTTTCCTGGTTCAAATCCGTATTTCCAAAGTTCACTCACCATCATGATAGAGGCAGAAGATAATTGCGGTCCCGGTATAGCTTGCCACTCAGGGATACGACTCACTGGCACTGTATCAAAAATTTGATAGACGAATGTCTCCTCTACGTTATTTGCATCAATAAAGGACAAGGGAGAATCTTCGTAGGCTGATAAATCTCCTTCACCATGAATAACTACTTCTTGCCTGTCATGCTCAAACTTAATCATTTGGTGCAGCGTGGATGCAACCGCCTTGGCCTTGTGGATCCAGGGCCTTCCCAACAACAGATTGTAAGAGGATTCTACGTTCAATACCTGAAACTCTATGGCAAACTCAACAGGCCCTATGGTCAACATTAGTTCTATTTCGCCAATGGAATTTGACTTTGCACCATCGAAAGCCCTAACACATACATTGTTGGGCTTGATCCTATCAGCACCAACATTTAGCTTTTGCAAAGTAGAAATAGGGCAAATATTTGCACCTGAACCTCCATCAATCATAACATGAGTGACGTAGAAATCCTCACACTTCACTGTAATGTAAAGACCCCGATTATGCCCTGTACCTTCAACATGCAATTCATCATCAGAAAAGCTGATCCGATTGACCTCAAAGATTTTTCCCACCATTTTCTCAACCTGGTTGATTGTAATCTCCTTTGGAACATATGCTTCATTCAATACCTTCAGCAAAACATCACGATGCTCCTCGGAGTGCAACAACAAAGATAAAAGGGAAATTTGAGCAGGGGTTTTCTTCAGCTGGTCTAATACTGAATACTCTGGCAATTTCATCTTTTTCAAAAAATCTTCGGCTTCCTCTTCAGTGATAGGCTTTTTGATAGACGACGGTTCACTCACCGTTGGCTTAGACTTTCTTAAGCTTTCAGGCACGAAGCATCTTCCTGACCTGATCAAACCTCCTACCTCATCTACATCTTCCACAACTTCTTTCCCGTGATAGGTCATCACAGTCCGCCCATAATTCCAGGGAATCCTTTTCATATCAACTATCGGAGGTTGGGTCACCGGTTTGAGGACAATAGGCGCTGCCAGTGCTCCTTTCACCGTCAAGATAGGCTGCCTCAAAGCTCCCACCACTGTCAACTTAGGTTTATCCTGACTCGAATCACCATACCTTCCGGCGCCTTGTACTGTGATCAGGGGCTTCTTTGTGCTTTCTCGGGATTTATCCTCCCTCATTCCTTCCTGGCTCAATGACATTGCTTTCAAAGACTCCGCTACATTCACCGATTTCTCCTCAGTGGCGTGTATCTTGACAATAGGCTTATAACCCCTCGAAGACTCTTTCCCATCATATATCAATTCTAACATATTGGCTTCAGCATGGGTTGGCAGCGGATTCTGGTTAATGTTTGGACCCTTCGGGGCTTGGACCAACATCTGATTTGTGTCAATCAAGTCTTGGACAGCTCTCTTTAAATGCCAGCATTTCTCAATATCATGGCCTGGCATATCAGAACAGTACGCACACCTTAAAGAATAATCGAGATTCCTTGGTGGTGGATTTGAAAGCCTTCCTTGAATTGGGCTTAAAACCTTCAACTTCCTCAACCTATCAAACAAGCTAGCATATGACTCCCCAAGAGGTGTGAATTGATTTTTGACCGTTTTCTCCTGCTTATACTCGGGCCTAGGCTGAAAACTGGGTCTGGGGGGGTTTTGGTAATTTGGTGGAGCGAATGGGCGATTTTGTGAAGTTTGCGCGCGCCACTGCGGGTAAGAAGGGGTTTAGGCATATGGTTGCGCACTATATACTGGGTAAGGGGGTGGTGAAATGAAATATAAAGGATTTTGTGGAGGGTAGTAATGGTGGGGAGGAATATATGGAGCTTGGGCGTAGACTTGGGCTTGGGATTGGGGATAGGGGCGAGGTGGCCTTTTAGGATAAGTATGGGTTCCGGCTACGACAGTCGCAACATCCTCTTTCTTCCTTTTTCCTCCAAATGCGCCAGATCCACCTTGAATCGCTTGTGTGGTAGCTTTTAATGCAGCAAAACTCACTATTCGACCGGTCTTAATCTCGTCCTCTATCATCTCCCCCATTTTGAGGACTTCTATAAAAGACTTTCCCATTGCCGGAAGTAAATGTTGAAAATAGGTCTCATCCTGCGCCTGAATGAAAACTTCTACCAACTTACTTTCCTTCATTGGAGGCTTTACCCTAGCGGCCTGTTCACGCCACCTTATAGCGTATTCCCTAAAACCTTCAGTGCTCTTTTTCTTCATGTTGACCAAAGATTTTTCGTCCGGAATCAAGTCGATGTTGTACTGAAAATGTTGAACAAATTCAGAAGCCAAATCATCCCAACTGTTCCATTTATCGATATCCCGATCGATGAACCATTCTGAAGCCAGATCTGAAAGACTCTCGCCAAAGAAGGCCATGAGTAGTTCTTCCTTTCCTCCTGCAGCCCTCAACTGGTTGCAATAGCGTCTCAAGTGTGCAACAGGATCACCGTGCCCTGCGTACTTCTCGAACTTAGGCATCTTAAAACCGGGAGGCAGGTTGATGTCAGGGAACATGCACAGGTCTTTATAGGAAACACTTCTATAATCTCTGATTCCTTGCAAATTCCTCATAGCTTGTTCCAAACTCTTCAGTTTCCGGGCTATGACATCCTGTTCCTCCGTTGCGACAGGTTTCTCCGTATCAAATGGAAATGTAGGCGGCTGAGTGTACCCATACGGTTCATTCAATTGCAGAGTAGGCTCCGTAGCATAATACTGACCATCTGAAACCTTCAGTGCTGGCTCACTGGAAGACCGAGGAAGCCTCATTGTGGGACGCACAGCATATATGGGAGTTTCATGTGGTGGCGGGGCCACGAATATCGGTGTGATCGGTGGCGCTGGCTGAGCAGCTGGTCTTGATTGGGGAGCTGCCAAGGGCACACCAGAATTGCCAGGATAATAATGTCGCGGAGTGAATCCTGGCGCGTGCTCAGGTGACTCAGTAGGAGCAGAGAATTGTGCTTGAGAGAGCGGTGGGCAATTAGAGATATTCCCCAGACCTTCAGGGAGCGGAGGAGGAGGCATTCCGCTGGCCCATGCCCGGTGCAAATCTATCAATTGTTGCCTGAGTCTTACTACCTCATCATTGTGTTCTGAACTTTCTTCCCTGTGATCCTGATCCGGGTCAATGAGCGAATTTTCAATCTCCCTGCTAGCCATTGCGAGCTTTGCTTTGGACCTAGTGAAGTATGGGTGACTAGCCAGAGTGCTGCAAACCTACCACTGTTATCTGAAAGAACATGCTCATCAAAGACGACATCCGTTAGGATTAGGGTATACCAAAAGCATGGGAATCACATTGGTAAAATTGCCCTAAGTTCATGTTCATATCTACCAGCTTTTGAGGGTAGCGGGGTCATTTCAACATCATCCCGATTTTATTTACACACTTTTTTTTTGTATCAATATCTGTTCTTTTCCTCACGTTATCTACCTTCATTTTATCATTCTTTATGGCTTTTGTTTTTCTTAAAAGAGGAAAAAATAATGAAAAACAACGAAACAAAATGATTAGATCGAACCCAAAAGTAGGCTGCCTACGTATCATGTTGTACATGAATCAGATCTTGCGTAGTTCGGGCCTCGCCAAAATGGCCAATTGATTTTTTTTTTTTTTTTTTTTTTTTTATTTTTGAAACTTTAAGAAGAAAAGAAAAATAACAATTTATCAACAAAACGTATAAAATTTTGGGACCACTGAAAAACTAAAAAAAAAACGAATACGAAACAACATTATAGACCCCTAAGACGACACAGGTGAAATTACTAATAAAGACTCTAATACCAAAAACAACTTGACCTCGACTTAAAACAGACACCACCCTACAATGACAGACACATAAAAGACTCCAACTGAATAAAGATAAGAAGTGCTCTTTCAGACTGGTGCTCTGCGCGATGACCCTGGCTGATATGGACCTGCCTCTGAAGTTCTCTTTCTCCCATTCAAGCCTTGTAGCATATCCTGTAAAGATACCCTGATACCGGGGAAGAAGCTTCGGGCCCGTATTCCTGCTTCATGAGGAGTGCATCTGGAAAGATCATTCTGACACCTTTCTACCGTCTTGAACAAATCTGCTAACTGAACTCTCAGCGTTTCCACTTTGGACCCTACACTTTCATCCTGATGATCAGCTGTTATGCATTCTTCCTGTATTCTCCCTCTAAGCTGTGTTGGTAAAGGTTGACTGATACCCCAAGGGACAGATTGGAGCCAGACCTCATATCTCTGAGTGTGGCCCGGATTATCCAAACTTTCTTTGAATGTGTCCACACCTAGCTTTGTTGCATGCTTCCAAAACTGCTCATACCTGCTCTCACCTAAGGCTTGGTCTTTGAAGTACTCAACATCCTTCAGAAGATCCACTGCTGGTGGCACGTCTTGTAGCCTACCTAACTGGCGCATTACCCTGGATGGATTGTATGGTTTAGTGCAATTGAGCCCTAACATAACTAAAGGAAACTCTGTCTGACACCCCAACAATACTACCTTTGGTCGAAGCCACAGATAAGTCCACAAAATGTTGTCCTTGGTTCTTAATTCAAGAAATTCAATCCAAGCCTTGACTCCCACGGGCAGCGAGAATTTGTCCAAACGCAACCTGGAATCCATGGCTTTCACTCGATTGGGAATACAACGATCTAACACATCTGATCTAACTAAAGAAGGTGCATGCAAATGCTCCATCATCCATAACTGCAATATCAGGTTACTGCCCTTGAAAAATCTCCTTCCCATTTTCACTTCGGTTAAAGCCTTATATATTTTTGTTAAGATCATGGGTACGAGAGTGAACCTGCCCTTTTGATTAATGCCCTTATCGTTTTGATCCTTATGAAATAGGGCCATCACCACAGATTGCAAGCGGGTATTAACATGTCTTTCTTCTAGTGGAAACACTAACGTTCCTAGCAAAGCGAGGGTGAAGACTTCAAGACGCTTTTTCTCCCACTTCTCCTTAGTCATATGAAATTCTTCCCAAAAACAATCAAAACCTTCTGAGTGCCCGAATCTATCGAACAAAAAATCTAGGGAAACCCATGAGTCACTTAAACAACCCAAACGGATACCCTTACTTTTTAGACCACAGGACTGCAAAAATCTCACGCCAGTATGATTTCGTGCTCGGATCATATCCTTCTCGATATAGGGCAAATGCAACAAACCGGATATTTCTGCCAAAGTAGGAGTCATTTCACATTCCCCAAACCTGAACACCAAACTACTCGGATCCCAAAAGGTCAACAAGGCCTCTATTAAATCTGGACGAGGGGTAACATGCAGGAGTTCTGTAAGATCACCTAATATTTTAGTCAGTTTCTGCTGATCAACATAGTTAAACATTTCCCACCATTTGATTAACTTTTTGGGCACTTTGACAACCATCAGGACTCTAGACTTGGTGGACAAATCCATCCTGTAATAACACACAAGACGTTACCTCAAAAATTCGACAGGAGTAGAAGATTCCCAACCCCTTGGGATTTTTGACGTCAACATATGTCGATGGGACAGACCACATTCCTGACTCCAATTTGCCGAACAGAAGTACTGAACGAAATCAGTCTACTTGGCAAACAACTCTAGATTATGGGACGAGAGACTTAGACTATACGAAGACCAAAGTCTGATACAAAAATTTACCGGACCCACCGAGGGTTGCCTACGTATCCCAACCCGAGGGAAGGGAATCAGGTATGCGTAGTTCATTCAGATTGGACAATTAACGATTAACTAATAAATTAACCCTAACTTAAAAGATATAATAAAAAACAAACAAATAAAACTTCTTGGATGCTCAATTAGATACTTTAACTAAGACTGACACCATCAATTATGGAAAAAAATCTTTTTGGTATTTTTGCTTTTGACAAATACGTAGAAAAAATTTACGGCTTTGAGAAGACAAAAAAAAATGCAAAAAAAAAAAAAATCTTTTTGAGTTTTTGGATCGTGAAGAACAAAAGCCATAACGAATTCTAAGACAAACTACGACATTCCTCTCTTTTTTTTTTTTTTTTTTTTTCGTTCTTATCGGCTCACTATTCTATATATATATATATATATATATATATATATATATATTTTTTTTTTTTTAATTTTTTTTTTGAAAATCAGTCCGTCAAATGACCACGTTACCCTTAATAATGCAACAATTAGAATGTAAGGATGCTTTAAAGGTAAGTCTCCTACAAAGGGTCATGTGGGTCCCGCTAGGTCTCCACATGATGCACATAAGCATGACCTAAAGGCTGACCTATGTTGTGGTTTACTAACAAGGCTGTTCGGGGGAGCGTATGGTCGATAGTGGCTGCTTTGCTTTCCACCTACTCCATAACACCGACGGCTCCCCCCCTAAAATAAGGGTGACTCAACTAGAGGTTGTGTACAACACGTGTACTACAGACTTGTTGCAGAAAGAAGGCCGGGGGGATGGACTCATGATGACAGATATAAAGCGGTAACACATAGGATAAATACTATAAACAAAGAGCACGAAAACG
This sequence comes from Capsicum pubescens, assembly GCA_030864215.1. NCBI lineage: Eukaryota > Viridiplantae > Streptophyta > Magnoliopsida > Solanales > Solanaceae > Capsicum > Capsicum pubescens. Next base: position 38,639,463 of record CM061547.1, read on the forward strand.
CACAAAAGTGAAAACAATAACAAAACAATAATCACAAACAATGTATATACACTCGTAATGCCAAACAAAGTCGATACGACTCAAAAATAAGCTCGAATTCTGAAAGGTCCCCAGCAGAGTCGCCAGAGCTGTCACACCCCTTTTTTACGCGTACTCCAAAAACATGGAATATTTTTATAGTTCGAAAGGGTTTTATTATTCAAGTGACAAAAAATAAAATTTTATTTCGAAAAAGGATTATTTGCATTTTTTATTCAGAGTCGCCACTTGGCATAGATCGGGTGTGCCAAGTCACCTTTGGAAATCCCTTTTCAAAATATTTTGACTCTTAAAACTGGTTTGCGAATAGAGATTCCAGCTAAGGAATTCTGTTGACCGAGGGGAAGGTGTTAGGCACCCCTCGATCCCGTGGTTCGACCACGGTCGCTTGGTGGAGTGTATCGACTATTTTGGCATTACGAAATGTATAAACCACACAAGAGGCACACAAAAATAATCAAACAAAACAAAACAATCCAAAAATGTAAAGTCCAGTCCAATTATACAGTCCGAAAAATAGAAAAAAAATACAAAAATATAAATCCTAGTCTAAACTAAATCTAGACTAAGCTCCAATGCCTTACCCGACGCCGCGGGCCTTCATCACAATTATTTTCCGCCAACATGATACGTCGGGGCATTCCCCGGTGAAATCAATACAGGTACTTCGGGGCATTCCCCGGTCAAATTACAGCATTGAATTAAATGCGATAAAACAAAACCATTCCGACACATATTTCAAACATGTCATCAATTTGCCATGCCTAAATTTGCCTACCCGAACCTACCATTTGCTTATCCGTTCTAGACTAAAGACATAATCCTACCACGATTCATACCAACAATAAATCAAATTAAACCGAATCTATCCTTTTGTTAATTTTTCCAATTCCACCCCCCCCTCCCCCCGACTTTCTTTCCGTCCATCCATTGAACATGATCAAGTTTATGCCTTAATCTACCAAAAACCAAACAACCAAACATCACAATCATAACATCAACATAAACAAAAATTCAACAAAACTATAATCAATACTCGCCATCGCAACCAATCAAAACAAACAACCACATATATATATATATATAAGAGACGAGTTAAGAAATGGACCTCGATAGAACGTTTTGTCGATAATAAAGAAATCCGAAGACCAAAACTCGATCGTAGAACCTCACGACGGACAAATCAAACTCGGTATTAAAATAATAACCGGACAGCTCCAAAACCCGTGAATGAAATTTTATTCTACGAAAACCCAAACTCACAACGACGATATTCGATAAAGTCAACTTGAAACTCACTATCGACGTGGAACCATGGAATAGACGAAACCAAAATCAACCAAAGACAGCAAGAAATCAAAAAACCCAACAGATCGAGGCGGTGAGCTCACGGCGATGGAAAGGACGGCGGAGGCAGATCTAGGCGGTGACGGAGCTAGTGCCGCCGCTGGTCGCTGTTATTCGGCGGCGAAGAGGTCGGAGTGAAGCTGCTGGTCGCTGCCAGGGCTGCTGTTCGGAGAGAAAGAGAGGGGGAGAGAGGGAGTGACGACGGCGCTGTTGCCGTCGTCGGAGAGAAAAAAAGGAGGCAGATCGGAATGACGACGGCGTTGTTGCCGTCGTCGAAGAGAGAGAGGGGGGGTGAGTCGACGGAGAGAGAGAGAGAGAGGAAGTGACGACGCGGTTGTGGGGGTGGTAGTGTCGTGGTGGCCGGAGCTCCGATCGCCGGTGACGACGTTAGAGAGAGAGAGAGTCTTTTTTAAGAGAGAGAGAGGAAGCCAAAACAATCTGATTTTTTTCCTTTCATTTTTTCTCCCTTTGCTGTGTCCATTTTTTTTTTTTTTTAATTGTGTGTATGTGTGTGTATATATTAGGATGGGGTAGTGGGGTAGGGTAGTGAGGTAGGGGTAGGGATAGGGTTTGTTAGAGTAGGGTAGGTAGGTGTTGTTTTTTAATTGGAGGGATAAGGGTTAGGTGTCCACTTTTAATTGGGATTATGTGGGGATTTTGGGATAAGATTTGTTTAGAGTTGGTTTTGATTTTTGTCATTTGTGGAGGGATAATTACATGATTGAGGGTACACGGTAGGATAAGGTAAAAAATGGGTAAAAATGATATTGCGGAGGGACGAAATTAGGTGTCTACACTAACGAAACAACATGTAGTAACAAAATGATATGATACTCGAAGTACAAGACCAACATATAATAACAGAAATCGAAGGACCATAAACTACACGAGCAGTACTGCAACTACTGGTTAACGATGAACAACAAGATAGAAGTACAAGAAACAACAAATATTAACGAAACAACATATAGTAACAAGACAGTTTCCACAACAAAATGATATGATACTCGAAGTACAAGACACCATAAAATAACAGAAATTGAAGGACCCGAGAACTCTGGTTAACGACGAACAACAACATAGAAGTACAAACAACATGTAGTAACAGGACAGTTTCTACAACAAAATGATATGATACTATAAGCACAAGACAACATATAATAACAGAAATCGAAGGACCATAAACTAGGGTAGCCCGGTGCACTAAAGCTCCCGCTATGCGCAGGGTCCGGGGAAGGGCCCCACCACAAGGGTGTATTGAATGCAGCCTTACCTTGCATTTCTGCCAGAGGCTGTTTCTAAGGCTTGAACCCGTGACCTCCTGGTCACATGACAACAACTTTACCGGCCAGTTACTCCAAGGCTCGCCTTGGACCATAAACTACAATACCATTACTACAACTACTGGTTAACGATGATGAAATACTTAAAACTCAACGAAGTAAACTTACCATTGATGAAGAACAACAACTTTGCTGTTACTGTTGACATCTTTGTTGCATCACAACATATAAGTACAAGAAATAGCAGATAGTAACGAAACAACATGTAGTAACAAGACAGTTTCAACAACAAAATGAGATGATACTCGAAGTACAAGACAACATATAATAACAGAAATTGAAGGACCACAAACTACACGAGCTATACTACAACTACTGGTTAAAGATGAACAACAACATTAGAAGTACAAGAAACAACAGATATTAACGAAACAACATATAGTGACAAGTCAGTTTCTACAACAAAATGATATGATACTCGAAGTACAAGACAACATGTAATAACAGAAATCGAAGGACCATAAACTACACGACCAATGCTACAACTACTGGTTAACGATGAAGGAGTACTTAAAACTCAACGAAGTAAACTTACCATTGATAAAGAACTACAACTTTGCTGATACCGTTGACATCTTTGTTGCATAACACTAGGAAAATTCAAATTTGTCCCAAACACAACACCATGATGATCAACTTTTTGATTCACACCATCAAGAATATACTTATCACTCAACAATTTAGGACAATTTTCAAGAAATGGGACAGACTTATTTGGTCTAAAATCAATTCTTGATGATTGAAATATTGGATGTTGTTCCTCTAACCTAATCCTCTCAAATTGTGCAACACCAAGTCCTCTTTGTGGAACTTTAGTTTTCTTCTCATTCATCTTTTTTGATGTATTAGTATTAACCATTTTATTAGTTTCATGATCATGATCATATGTTAAGCAAATTTATATAATTTTATAGTAGTTATGCGTGGCAAGAAAATCCATCCAGCTCATAGATTATGATTCTCTTAACATACAGAAAAATTTTAATTTTTTTTTTTTTTTTTTGGAAAAATCTCAAATGGAAAATATATTATTGCATGAAATCTTGCATGTCATGAAAGTCAAGATTGACATTCATAAGGGACAATGAACATTCCCGGTCGCGGAGCCAGGATTTTCATTGAGGGGGTTCAGAAATATATATATACGAACTAGTCGAAGTTGGTTCAACTTGCATAAAAAAATATTTTTAATTATATAAAAATAGTATAAAAACAGTATAATTTTCCATGTCGAAGGAGGTTCGGATGGACCCTGAAACAAAGGTGGCTCAGTCACTGAACCTTCCATAAATCTTTGTATAACAGTCTGTTTGTTTGGATATTTTTTGATTGTTATAGAAAATATATAATATAATATAAGATTGTGTAGTGATCTTTATATAATAAAAAGGGAAAAGAATCAGAAATATATCTAAAACTTTGGTGAAATTTACAGTAACACGTCTCAACTTTGCGGGGATTATTCTATGACCCATCTAGACTATTTATTACCGTATTTTTGTGGCATATATTTGTCTAGCTGGACCACTTCAGACCCTTACACGCTCAGTGCACGTATATTCACGTAGTGGTCCAGCTGGGCAAATATATGCCACAAAAATATGGTAATAAATAGTCGAGGGGGTCGTAGGACCCCCATAAAGTTGAGGCATGTTACAACAAATTTCGTCAAAGTTTAGGTATATTTCGAATATTTTTTTCGTAATAAAAATCATGTGTCTAGATATTTTAAATTGTTATAGAAAACATATAATATGACAGAAAATTTTAAAAATAATTTTTGAAAAATCTCAATTGGAAAATTCAAGAGAAATTATAGAAAATCTTTGGTTTTAGGGGAAAAATAATTAAATTTCAATCAATTAATTACATGAAATCTTTACAGGTCATAGAGTCAAAATTGATATATATACACACACATTGCTTCTTGTATGATTTTATTATATCATCTCTAATTAATTATTATATAACTAGAAAATTAATAATGTTTAATAAGAAAATAAAATAAACATTTAAAACATGTCTGCTTTCAACAGTAATAATTTTACTACTTCACCCCTAATTAACTATTTAAGTCATTTAAGTATTAATAATATTTAATAACATGCATTAAAAATATTTCTAAAAATAATATTTTTGATGTATTAAAAATAACATGCATAACATAATTTCTAAAAAATAAATATTTGATTATAAAAATACCCTCCACTAATATGATAGACGTGGAAAGGATATGAAAATTATTTCGAGGGCAAATGTGGCTTTAACAACGTTAATTCATGCGTTAAAATATATTGCATTATTAATACCAAAGATTTTTCTGTATTATGTATACGCACCTTAATACCATATCGAATTAGTTTTACATAGGTTGAAAAAGTTACCAAACAATACAAAGTTGATGCATGCATTATTTTTTCGAATACACTCTACCAAACCACCCCTTAAATGGTGGCGGAGTCAGAATTTTCATTGAGGGGTTCAGAAGTAAATATACGGGCTAGTCGAAGGAGGTTCAACATCTACTATATATACATAAAAATATTTTTGACCATATAAAAATAGTATAATTTTTCGACAAAGGGGGTTATGAACCCCCTGAATTCAATGTGGCTCCGCCACTTCCCTTAAATAATACTTTATTCGTTTAAAAAAATGACTTATTTTGACTTGACATGGAGTTTAAAAAAAAAAAAAATGAATCTTGGGGTCTTAAATTAAAATTATATCAAATGTACCGAAAAGTCCTTTAATATTATGATCTTAAACATGCTACGTGAAATGTTAAAACTAAAGTATTGCTAAAAAAAAAAAAAAAAAAAACATTGTTTTTTAATTGGATTACGAGGGAAAGTAAATTATTATTTTTTTAAATGGAGGGAATATTAATTTCTCATCATTTGATGGTCTAGAAACTAAAATGGCTAATATTAGATATTCAAAAAAGATTAATCTTTAATTAGCCAATCTTTGACTCGTGTAAATTATTGATTAAAATTCAATGTTTCCCCCCTAAAACATTAGATTTTCTTTAATTCCTCTTAAAATTTCCATTTGGGATTTTCAAAAAAAAAAATAAAAAAAAATCAGATTTTTGTGTATCTTAAGAGAATCATAGTCTTAGTGGTAGATGTATTTTGTTTCCATATAAAGTCTAACAGAAATTTTATAATAATCATCGTTTATAATAATATTTTACTATAACAGTCAAGTTATTTTTAGAATCATTTGTTTGCTATAGCAATTAAAAAATATCTCACTATAATGGCATATTATATATTTTTCTATAACTAACATTTCATATTCATGAGAAATGTTCATTATTGTTCATATGCAAGATTTCATGTAATTAATTGATTGAAATTTAATTTTTTTCCCCCTAAAACAATAGATTTTCTTTGTATAAATATATGGATAAAAATTCAATATAAATACTATGATTCTCCTAAGATATATAAAATTTGAATGTTTTGGAAAAATCCCAAATGGAAAATTTAAAAGGAATTAGAGAAAATCTAAGGTTTTAAGTGGAAAATAATTAAATTTTAATCAATTGATTAGATGAAATCTTGAAGGTCATGAAGTCAAGATTGGCTATTTATATGTAATCTCTTCATAATATTGTAATAGGTAACATATAATATAATATCAAATTAAAAATTGATTGCAAAGGAAATTTTATTTTAATAAAATCTTTTGTTTGGATATTTTTTTCTTTAGAAAAATATATCAAAATTTGGTTTCAAAGAAAATTTGGCCGTTATAGTGGTATATTATTATAGAGGACAACTGAAATTTAGATATAAAACTTTAATTTTTTTAAAAAATAAAATTTATATATTTGAGAACTACGTAAAAAAAATAATATATATCACATAATTAGAAACTTAGAATATTTAAAAGACATATAAAGAAATTTTAATTAAAAAAAAAAACTTATTTAATTCACGAAATTCCAATTATGGCACCTAAATTGAGACGGAAAAAAATATATCTAAGTATATATGGACAAAAAATCAATCCATACAAGGACTATGATTCTCCAAAGATACAAAATAATTAGAAGAATCAGAAAAAAATATAAGATTTAGAGGAAAAAAATTGAATTTCAATTAATTGATTATAACATGAAATCTTGAAAGTGATTAGAGTTAAAGATTGGGTAATTTATATTGGAACAATGAACATTTCCCATTAATCAGAAAAAACAAAAGATCTTAATTTTAATTTGAATAATGATTTGTAGAAATGGAAAAAAAAACTATAATAAAAAAAAAAGAGAGAATATAAAGAAAATCAACAATAGATGATCCACCTTTAATTTTAATGCAAATCTAAAGAAAATTGAAAAGAGAATTTTAAAAACCAACATTTCAATTTATTTTTTTATCATCATTTCAAGATTCAACCTTTAATTAAATGCAAATCTAAAGAAAATTGAAAAGAGAATTAAAAAAAAAAAAAAAGCATTTCAATTGTTTTCTTATCATCATTTCAAGATTCAACCTTTAATTAAATGTAAATCTAAAGAAAATTGCTATTGAAAATTATCTTATAAAGTCGTTGAATTTTATTTTGTGTCAAAAAATATCACTCAAATTAAGGTTTTTATTTTTCTAAAATGAGTCAACTACATTTATTTATTTTTTTGAATGTCGAAATCGCTTATAAAAAATTCTGCATACGCCACTATTTCGCCTTGAATTGTCCATACACATACTTCAAATTAACATATTTTTTATTTACGTAGTAGAATCTATTGTATTTATAAGTTTTTTTTTTATATATATATATATATATATATATATATATAAATATGCACATTGTCATATTGAAAGGACAGACAGTTGCAAAACTATATAAAAAATAGGATAAAAGACTTCTCATTTTTTTACTTTAAGAATTATAATAATCCAAATTCCTAAAGCAAAAAGTTAGAACTTAATCACATTAAAAAAAAACTATCATAATCACTATAATAATAAATAATTAAAATGTATATATATATGTCTCTATTTTATTTTATTTTGGAATTTAACAGGGAAAAGGGAATAATATATCTGGCCAACAAATGATGACTAGTGGATTGAATAATTCACCAAAGGAAAATGACTACACAGAATTGAAGAAAAAAGGATTATGCTTAGTACCAATATCTATGTTCACAAAGTGATGCATAAATAATTAAATTAAATTTGATATTCCAACATAAAATGTATATATATATTTCTCTATTTTTTTGATTTTTTATTTGGTGTCTGCTATCTGTATTTTGGTCAGATTAAATTTAAATTTGCTCTGAGAAATCTTACGTTAAGGGGGTAAAGCGTTCCGCAGCAAAGATAGCTCTATATTCGAGACTCGTACAGATGACACAAACTTATGTAGCATATATAAGTTGCAATGGAAGTTGACATTTGCTATATGTGTTATTTATCGTTTTGATTACTAAATTGCTCTAAAATATGTAGGGAATGTATATGTGTGTGTGTGTATATATATATATATATTCGATTTCTCACTAGATATAATTCTAGTATTTAAATTTGAATTCGCTTTGAGAAATCCAACGTTAAGGGTGTAAAACATTTTTTAATAAAGATGTCTCTATACTCAAGACTCGAACTTATGAAGAAAAAAAAGTTGCAATGAAAGTTGACATTTGCTATATATGTTATTTATCGTTGATTGCTAAATTGCTTTAAGACATCTGTCGTTTTAGAAAAACAAGACATAATTATTATCTTTTAAAAAAATAAAATTCATCTAAATAAGTGAGTCATTTAAGAAAAATATATGATAATTACATATAAACTAAAATTATATATTAGATGTCTTTGTTAAAAGGTGTGCAAAAATCTAAAAAAGTAGAATTTTCCTTTCATTTTTAAGATTTATTATTTTCATATTTCATTCATTGATAATAAATATATTTAATTAATTATAACAGATTACTCTTATTTGGAGATATCATTAATTAATTAACTAAAAAATAGAAAATAAAAGATGTGATGAAGGAATAAATTAATTAATTTGACTTTTAGTATCAATAAAAGTGCAGAGTTGACATTTTCCTAAGATCTTATTAAGTATAAATAAAATCAGAAATTATGGAATATATTAGCAGCTGACTTCCAAAGTCCAAAATGATACATTCCCCATAAATTATATTGATCATAAATAAATATATAATTAGAATTATTATATCAATTAAAGTTTTTTCACAAAAGAAAAAGAATGTTTGTCAAAAAAAAGATCATAAATAATTAATTTGCTTCATAAAGTCATCTTCTTTTAGGTGGAACCTAGCATTGTAGCAAAATTCCTAAACTACCCCTTTATTTGCAAAAATATTGAAAATAAAAATAAATAAATAGCTTGCATGCAGCTCGACTAGTTTTACGGGTACCTGCTACCTTACTCTACCCTTTATCCCTTCTTTTGTTAAACCTGATGTTCGGGCTTGCATGCACCTCGATTAGTTTTACGGGTACTCGCTACCTTACTCTAGCTTTCACCCCTTCTTTTGTTAAACCGTGATGTTCCGGTCAGCTTGCACGCACCTCGACTAGTTTTACGGGTACCTGCTACCTTACTCTAGCCTTCCTCTTGTATAGAGAAGTGGAATAACTAGTCATTTTCTTTTATTGTTTTGGACTCTTCTTGATAATGTAAGGTAAGACTGCGTACAATACACCCTTGTGGTGGGACCCTTCCCTGAACCCTGTGCATAGCGGGAGCTTTAGTGCACCAAACTGCCCTTTTCTTTACTCTTCTCGATAATGATGAATCATAGAAATTACTTAGCTACTATCGTTTTTTCATTATAAATTGAGATCTTCTTCGAACTTGATGCACGAATAGTAGAATGTCAACAAATAGCATCTTTCTAGCATGCATATTCATGTATAACTCAATAAACATGATCTCCATCTTTCAACAATAAACAAGAATTAGCGACAGACAACTTCTATCATAAATGCACATATCGATAGAGTAGCAGCAAATAACATCGTTCTAGCATGCATATTCGCGGAACTCAATCAACATTCTTCTGTCGCTAAACAAAAAAAGTCTGTCGTGAGAGGTTAGCTTTGGATGCATGCATAACCGGATGTCCCAGTTCGTAGGTGTGAGAGGTTAGCTTTGGATGGTTTAAGGCAGGGTAGAGGTAGGCCGGGTGATTAGACGTGATATGGATCAGTTGCAGCTTACTGAGGACATGACCCTAGATAGGAAGTTGAGGGTGGGTGGGGCGTAGCTAGTAGATAGGAGTGCCTTGGGGTAGCGTTGCTAGTAGTCGTAGGAGGGTTGGGGTGAGGAGTGTGCGCCCGGTTTGATAGTGTAGAGTACTACTTTGTGGGTGTTATTTTCTGTTATTTCCATGCTTGTTTCATGTTTTATTTCGACTTTGTTTACTGTCTCTGGTCCGGAGCCGGGGGTCTACCGGAAATAGCCTCTCTACTTCTTCGGAGGTAGTGGTATGGACTGCGTACATTTTACCCTCCCCGAACCCCACTATGTGGGAATACACTGGGTATGTTGTTGTTGTTGTTGTTGGTGTCCGGGCTAACTTGTACACCTCGACTAGTTAGTACCTTTTGTTTGCCTCAACACACGTATCGGGTAACTCTGCCCATCAAGGCTAGGACAGATGGGAAGAATAACGGTTCTATCGGTTATTCCATTCGTAATCATCCTAGTACCAACAGTTCTGCACTTATCGGCCACCCTAGAACGAATTTTCATGATATTCTCTCTTGTGGTTTCGATCGTATTCCTATTCTCTTACTTTTTTTACCAGGTACTTCGAAAAAAGTCCTTATATCGATGATTTGGTCACGACTTTAACATGTTGAAACTGCAAGCCGATGTTGGTCGGACTCTCCAAAAATGTGGTCGCTTCTATGTTTGAAGGATCTGATATGTGCCTATCGACATTTTTAAAGAGTCTGAGCAACATAACGGCAAGCGCTATGGGAGAAACTCTTCATGAAAGTAAAACACTTTTCCTTTTGGCTCATGTAAATTTCAGTGCATAATGTGCAGCAAGTAACTGAGTTCTTGTCGACGCGATGCAGGCTATTTGAAAAGGCTGATCAGGACGGAGATAAGTTTGTGTCGGTTTCTGAGCTAAAACAACTTTTCATGAAAATCAGATCAAGAAAATTGTATCGGGACAAGGATTACAACGCGGATGAGGTAATGGAAGAATTTGATCTTGACGAGGATGGAATGATCGATATGGATTGATACCAAACGGTATCTAAAAGAGCTCAAAACAGTCCACAACGCAACCAAAACAGTCCACAAATTGAGAGCAACCCGAGGACCCCTTTGAGTGCTAGTTTCGGCCAACAACAACAACACAAGTATCACGAGTTTACAAGGTGTTTAGCACCAACAAACAGCAACAATACAACAAGAACAAGATGAACACGAGATGAGGAGAACAACAACAACACAATAACAACAATACAACACAAACACGATTACAAGAAACGTAAAGATAGGTAGTGAGACAAATGAGGGTATAAATCCTAAGAACCAAAGAGTATGTTAAACTCTTCCTTGGACGATCCTTTGCTGCACTTGCACACACGTTGATCTTCATAGTCGCACTTGTATCATGGATGAATTCGTCAAAGGTTTCACAGGATGGATAGATGAAACAAAGGATGCAATGGGTAAGCGATATCATTCCATAAGATCCTTGAAAGATTTTGTACGAGGTATATATACTGAGTTGTCTCCGTCAATGAACTATAGGCTATATTGCTCGGGCTCTTCAAAAATGTCGATGCTTGCATGTCAGATCCGCCAAAAGTAGTGCATATTTGGATGATCCAATACGAGGTGCAACATCATTTTTGGAGAAACTGAGCAACATAGTCAATAGGTTACGAGTTCGTGGAAGCAACCACTGATGCTAAACACATATTTTGTTCTTGTCGCAGATTCTGCAGCCTTGGCTCAAAAAGAAGCGGGAAGAACACGAAATGATGAACCATATTCTATCCGATATTTTTCAACATATCGAAAGCACAGCAATAGGAACTCTGTACACGGAAGATGGGAAATCGAATATTTCTGCTGTTACAAAGTGAGTAACTGATATTAACGATCAACATTGTTGCTCGACCACTTTAAAAATTCCGCCAGATGCATGTCGGATCCTCCAAAACTAGTGTATTTTGAAAGATCCGGTAAGTGTGCAACGACATTTTTTGAGTGTCTGAGCAACATAGATGATCAGTAGGTTGAAAATGTTAAGAATAATAGTAATTGCTGCATTACAGGTTATTCGAAAGCATTGATCAAAACAAAGACAATGTCATTTCGCGTATGGAATTGAAAGAACTGATATGCAATATCAAATTTGGTCCTGCTCCTTCGGATGCTGATGAAAAGGTCGACAGAATCATCAAACAATTTAATGAGAGTGGAGACGAGATGATCAGTGTGGAGGAATTTGTGACCGGATTCTCCCAGTGTCTACACGATGTAGGACATCATTCTCATCTATAGCAAAACGCTGTTATAGAAAACATATAATATAGCATATCATAACTTGAAAAATCGGTTGCAGAAAAAACTTGGTCGTAATAGTGCAATGTTGTTATAGATAACTGTTATAGAGCGGTCTGATTGTATAAGAAATGATTTGTGATATGCAGAAGAATTGGGAAATGACGGAAAAGCTGCTGCAGAAGAAGACTGCTAGATCTGCGGTAGCATGGATGAAGGCGATACTGGTTCTAGTAATCGGAATAGTAATATTAGGACTTCTAGCGGAACCTCTAACCAAGAGCGTAGGAAGTTTCTCGAGAGCTATACACGTACCTTCATTTTTCATCTCGTTTAACTTAGTCCCTTTGGCTACAAATGCAAGAGTAGCAATCTCGGCCATCAACGAAGCAAGTCTAAAGAAACAATGAACGAATTCCTTGACATTATCAGAGGTTCGTTCCGCTGTCTTTCTTCTTTTGTTTTAGCACGAGTACAGATGAAAAAGTATGACAAATGCGACTAAACTAAGCAGATATACGGCGGAGTGTTCATCAACAATGTACTTGGACTTACCGTGCTTCTTTCACTGATATAGTTCCGGGTATTGGCTTGGAACTTCACAGCTGAAGTGCTCAGCGTGCTATTGGTTTGCGGAATAATGGGATGCATTGACAGTTCGAGCACATCATTCCTCGTTAGGGCATCCGCTATTGCTTTCCTTCTCTATCCATTCTCTTTAGTTTTGGTTTACGTTTTAGATTATGACTTCTTCGCTTAACAAAAAGAGCTCGAACATTTGGTTCTATCGATATTTCTGGTGTAAATGTAAGGACTGGTTCTCTTTCTAGGCCTTTCGAGAAGTACTGTTGAAGTCTTACATCGCATTGACAAGTAACAATGACCAGTACTCGTCCCAAAAGGCGATGAGAAGAGATCAAGACGGTTGTTGTTCATCGATTTATGGACACAACTGGATCGGAACTTGGAACAGCTTTCTTTTCATTGATTTAACTGGTAAAGTTGTTGTCATGTGACCAGGAGGTGGGTTCAAGCCTTGGAAACAGCCTCCGGCAGAAATGCAAGGTAAGGCTGCGTACAATACACCCTTGTGGTGGGGCCCTTCCCCTGATCCTGCACATAGCGGGAGCTTTAGTGCACCGGTCTGCCCTTTTAATACCTCAATGCCTAAGATTTCTTGTTTCACCGATTATGAGCAACAAAACATACTCATCTCCACGTTGAAGACATAATTAAGTAAATAAAAGTCCTCCAACGGCTAAAACTTTGAGATGAGATGGTCGCACAATTCAACAGTTCATAAGCAACGAAAACTGTCTTCTGTGATTCACATTTCACAATGTTTTTCATGCAGCAACATGCATATGAAGTTATTTACAAACTATCCCTATAAACGGTAGGACTATCACTCGAACCAACGTCTTCTATCATGTAAAAGAACTAAACCCCCGCGGACACACCTCTAACGAGCCTTACCCACCGGGATTAACTTCTATAGCTTCAGTTCCAAATCAACATCTGCTCCTACTTCAGAATGAAAGTCACTTCCGCGAGCTCCTTCACGACCAATTTGCACCTCTGCAGATGGGGAGAACCCGAGGATCGGTTGTTGAACTGATATGCCTAGGCCTGATGGAGGCGTATGCGCTGCAGCAGCAACCTGTAGATCAAATAAGTTCGGAAGATAGTTAATACCGAGACAAAAAAGCACAGTACAGGATCAAGAATGTAACGCTATAGTCCTTTAGTCTCACCCGAGAGGGTACACAGTCGAGTAGCTGAAGAGTTAAAGAACGCCGATTTACTGGAGATGGGGAGAACCCGAGGATCGGTTGTTGAACTGATATGCCTAGGCCTGATGGAGGCGTATGCGCTGCAGCAGCAACCTGTAGATCAAATAAGTTCGGAAGATAGTTAATACCGAGACAAAAAAGCACAGTACAGGATCAAGAATGTAACGCTATAGTCCTTTAGTCTCACCCGAGAGGGTACACAGTCGAGTAGCTGAAGAGTTAAAGAACGCCGATTTACTGCAGATGGGGAGAACCCGAGGATTGGTTGTTGAACTGATATGCCTAGGCCTGATGGAGGCGTATGCGCTGCAGCAGCAACCTGTAGATAAAATAAGTTCGGAAGATAGTTAATACCAAGACAAAAAAGCACAGTACAGGATCAAGAATGTAACGCTATAGTCCTTTAGTCTCACCCGAGAGGGTACACAGTCGAGTAGCTGAAGAGTTAAAGAACGCCGATTTACTGCTTCTAAATGTGGCAAAGCTACTGCTGGAGGAGCCAATCGGAGAAAATCTCCATCGAGAGCTTTAGTTTCTCTTGCTGAGATCGATGGTCCAGACTCAGATAAAGCTCTCGACTTTGCGAAAACTTCTCTGCAGAAATGCCAAATGACTCATTATCAGGCTCTCGAATACTAAGACTACGTGATTTCCAAGTAAGATATAGAACCTTTTACGCGCATTTCCCTCTTCTACATTGACTGAGCAGTCGTTGCTGCTGGAAGCTGATTCATGTGATCTGGATAGAGAAGCAACGCAGCACTGAGGAAATACGCGTTGAAATGAAGGAACAGGCGGGTGTTCTGGAAAGAACGGATAGGGCCTCTTCACGCCAGCCATCTATATCACATCATCGACAAACCATCAGGTAACGATAGGAAGTTCAGATACATTAGCTCGATAATCTAGTTTTAAGTAGGTCGCTCAGACACTCCAAAAATGTTGCGCGGCCGTGTTAGATCCTCAAAAAAGGCGTTACTTTTAGAGCACTCGACATGCACCTGCTGACATTTTTGGATAGTCCGAGCAACATAGAGTTTGATAGACACTTAACCTTTGCTTCTTCAGGCCAACGAGGTAAACGTTCACCGCGATAATAACTTTGGTTTGAAGGGGGCTGCATCTGAAAATTTTGTACAGATGATGACAATGACGAAAGCCCTGATGAGATATTCACCTGAACAACGACAATATATCCAGTATAATCACACAAGTGGAGTATAGGGAAGGTGACGTGAACGTAGTCTTGCCCTTACCTTGTGACGGTAGAGTCTGTTTCTGATAGACCCTCAGCTCGAATAAGCATATCAAAAATCATTCAACTAACACCCCAATACAGAGATTTTTTTTTGGTTTCCCACCCGTTGTCTGGTACCACATTGGGTCCCGACTAAATTCATATTCGCGACCAAAACTCACAAATCGACCGGTAAAATGCTCCCTAACAAAGATGAACAAATCCAGATGCGCTCCGGAAAGTTCACATTGGCAGGTTAAACACTCCCTCACAAAGGCGACTTCTTACCCAACAGTCAAACCCGAGAACTCTGGTTAACGATGAACAACAACATAGAAGTACAAGAAATAACAGATATTAACAATGACAACAACAACATACCCAGTGTATTCCCACATAGTGGGATCTAGGGAGGGTAAAATGTATGCATGCAATCCATACCACTACCTCCGAAGAAGTAGAGAGGTTGTTTCCGATAGACCCCCGGCTCACGAAAAATAGCAAATATTGACAAAACAACATATAGTAACAGGACAGTCTCTACAACAAAATGATATGATACTCGAAGTACAAGACCAACATACAATAACAGAAATCGAAGGACCATAAACTACACGAGCAATACTACAACTACAGGTTAACGATGAACAACACCATAGAAGTACAAGAAATAGCAGATACTAACGAAACAACATGTAGTAACAAAATGATATGATACTCGAAGTACAAGACCAACATATAATAACAGAAATTGAAGGACCATAAACTACACGAGCAATACTACAACTACAGGTTAACGATGAACAACAGCATAGAAGTACAAGAAATAGCAGATACTAACGAAACAACATGTAGTAACAAAATGATATGATACTCGAAGTACAAGACCAACATATAATAACAGAAATCGAAGGACCATAAACTACACGAGCAGTACTGCAACTACTGGTTAACGATGAACAACAAGATAGAAGTACAAGAAACAACAAATATTAACGAAACAACATATAGTAACAAGACAGTTTCCACAACAAAATGACATGATACTCGATGTACAAGACAACATAAAATAACAGAAATTGAAGGACCCGAGAACTCTGGTTAACGACGAACAACAACATAGAAGTACAAACAACATGTAGTAACAGGACAGTTTCTACAACAAAATGATATGATACTATAAGCACAAGACAACATATAATAACAGAAATCGAAGGACCATAAACTAGGGTAGCCCGGTGCACTAAAGCTCCCGCTATGCGCAGGGTCCGGGGAAGGGCCCCACCACAAGGGTGTATTGTATGCAGCCTTACCTTGCATTTCTGCCAGAGGCTGTTTCTAAGGCTTGAACCCGTGACCTCCTGGTCACATGACAACAACTTTACCGGCCAGTTACTCCAAGGCTCGCCTTGGACCATAAACTACAATACCATTACTACAACTACTGGTTAACGATGATGAAATACTTAAAACTCAACGAAGTAAACTTACCATTGATGAAGAACAACAACTTTGCTGTTACTGTTGACATCTTTGTTGCATCACAACATATAAGTACAAGAAATAGCAGATAGTAACGAAACAACATGTAGTAACAAGACAGTTTCTACAACAAAATGATATGATACTCGAAGTACAAGACAACATATAATAACAGAAATTGAAGGACCACAAACTACACGAGCAATACTACAACTACTGGTTAAAGATGAACAACAACATTAGAAGTACAAGAAACAGCAGATATTAACGAAACAACATATAGTGACAAGTCAGTTTCTACAACAAAATGATATGATACTCGAAGTACAAGACAACATGTAATAACAGAAATCGAAGGACCATAAACTACACGACCAATGCTACAACTACTGGTTAACGATGAAGGAGTACTTAAAACTCAACGAAGTAAACTTACCATTGATAAAGAACTACAACTTTGCTGATACCGTTGACATCTTTGTTGCATAACACTAGGAAGATTCAAATTTGTCCCAAACACAACACCATGATGATCAACTTTTTGATTCACACCATCAAGAATATACTTATCACTCAACAATTTAGGACAATTTTCAAGAAATGGGACAGACTTATTTGGTCTAAAATCAATTCTTGATGATTGAAATATTGGATGTTGTTCCTCTAACCTAATCCTCTCAAATTGTGCAACACCAAGTCCTCTTTGTGGAACTTTAGTTTTCTTCTCATTCATCTTTTTTGATGTATTAGTATTAACCATTTTATTAGTTTCTTGATCATGATCATATGTTAAGCAAATTTATATAATTTTATAGTAGTTATGCGTGGCAAGAAAATCCATCCAGCTCATAGATTATGATTCTCTTAACATACAGAAAAATTTTAAATTTTTTTTTTTTTTTTTTTGGAAAAATCTCAAATGGAAAATATATTATTGCATGAAATCTTGCATGTCATGAAAGTCAAGATTGACATTCATAAGGGACAATGAACATTCCCGGTCGCGGAGCCAGGATTTTCATTGAGGGGGTTCAGAAATATATATATACGAACTAGTCGAAGTTGGTTCAACTTGCATAAAAAAATATTTTTAATTATATAAAAATAGTATAAAAACAGTATAATTTTCCATGTCGAAGGGGGTTCGGATGAACCCTGAAACAAAGGTGGCTCAGTCACTGAACCTTCCATAAATCTTTGTATAACAGTCTGTTTGTTTGGATATTTTTTGATTGTTATAGAAAATATATAATATAATATAAGATTTTGTAGTGATCTTTATATAATAAAAAGGGAAAAGAATCAGAAATATATCTAAAACTTTGGTGAAATTTACAGTATCACGTCTCAACTTTGCGGGGATTATTCTATGACCCATCTAGACTATTTATTACCGTATTTTTGTGGCATATATTTGTCTAGCTGGACCACTTCAGACCCTTACGCGCTCAGTGCACGTATATTCACGTAGTGGTCCAGCTGGGCAAATATATGCCACAAAAACATGGTAATAAATAGTCGAGGGGGTCGTACGACCCCCACAAAGTTGAGGCATGTTACAACAAATTTCGTCAAAGTTTAGGTATATTTCGAATATTTTTTTCGTAATAAAAATCATCTGTCTAGATATTTTAAATTGTTATAGAAAACATATAATATGACAGAAAATTTTAAAAATAACTTTGTAAAAATTTGGCTATTATAATAAAATGTTACTATAGAGAATGACTGTATATGGAATGAATATCCATCCAACACATAGATTATGATTCTCTTTAAGATACAGACAAATCTGAGTTTTTTTTTTTGGAAAAATCTCAAATGGAAAATTCAAGAGAAATTATAGAAAATCTTTGGTTTTAGGGGAAAAATAATTAAATTTCAATCAATTAATTACATGAAATCTTTACAGGTCATAGAGTCAATTGATATATATACACACACATTGCTTCTTGTATGATTTTATTATATCATCTCTAATTAATTATTATATAACTAGAAAATTAATAATGTTTAATAAGAAAATAAAATAAACATTTAAAACATGTCTGCTTTCAATAGTAATAATTTTACTACTTCACCCTTAATTAACTATTTAAGTCATTTAAGCATTAATAATATTTAATAACATGCATTAAAAATATTTCTAAAAATAATATTTTTGATGTATTAAAAATAACATGCATAACATAATTTCTAAAAAATAAATATTTGATTATAAAAATACCCTCCACTAATATGATAGACGTGGAAAGGATATGAAAATTATTTCGAGGGCAATTGTGGCTTTAACAACGTTAATTCATGCGTTAAAATATATTGCATTATTAATACCAAAGATTTTTCTGTATTATGTATACGCACCTTAATACCATATCGAATTAGTTTTACATAGGTTGAAAAAGTTACCAAACAATACAAAGTTGATGCATGCATTATTTTTTCGAATACACTCTACCAAACCACCCCTTAAATGGTGGCGGAGTCAGAATTTTCATTGAGGGGTTCAGAAGTAAATATACGGACTAGTCGAAGGAGGTTCAACATCTACTATATATACATAAAAATATTTTTGACCATATAAAAATAGTATAATTTTTCGACGAAGGGGGTTATGAACCCCCTGAATTCAATGTGGCTCCGCCACTGCCCTTAAATAATACATTATTCGTTTAAAAAAATGACTTATTTTGACTTGACACGGAGTTTAAAAAAATAAAAAAAAATGAATCTTGGGGTCTTAAATTAAAATTATATCAAATGTACCGAAATGTCCTTTAATATTATGATCTTAAACATGCTACGTGAAATGTTGAAACTAAAGTATTGCTAAAAAAAAAAAAAGAAAAAAAACATTGTTTTTTAAATGGATTACGAGGGAAAGTAAATTATTATTTTTTTAAATGGAGGGAATATTAATTTCTCATCATTTGATGGTCTAGAAACTAAAATGGCTAATATTAGATATTCAAAAAAGATTAATCTTTAATTAGTCAATCTTTGACTCGTGTAAATTATTGATTAAAATTCAATGTTTTCCCCCTAAAACATTAGATTTTCTTTAATTCCTCTTAAAATTTCCATTTGGGATTTTCAAAAAAAAAATCAGATTTTTGTGTATCTTAAGAGAATCATAGTCTTAGTGGTAGATGTATTTTGTTTCCATATAAATTCTAACAGAAATTTTATAATAATCATCGTTTATAATAATATTTTACTATAACAGTCAAGTTATTTTTAGAATCATTTGTTTGCTATAGCAATTAAAAAATATCTCACTATAATGGCATATTATATATTTTTCTATAACTAACATTTCATATTCATGAGAAATGTTCATTATTGTTCATATGCAAGATTTCATGTAATTAATTGATTGAAATTTAATTTTTTCCCCCCTAAAACAATAGATTTTCATTGTATAAATATATGGATAAAAATTCAATATAAATACTATGATTCTCCTAAGATATATAAAATTTGAATGTTTTGGAAAAATCCCAAATGGAAAATTTAAAAGGAATTAGAGAAAATCTAAGGTTTTAAGTGGAAAATAATTAAATTTTAATCAATTGATTAGATGAAATCTTGAAGGTCATGAAGTCAAGATTGGCTATTTATATGTAATCTCTTCATAATATTGTAATAGGTAACATATAATATAATATCAAATTAAAAATTGATTGCAAAGGAAATTTTATTTTAATAAAATCTTTTGTTTGGATATTTTTTGCTTTAGAAAAATATATCAAAATTTGGTTTCAAAGAAAATTTGGCCGTTATAGTGGTATATTATTATAGAGGACCACTGAAATTTAGATATAAAACTTTAATTTTTTTAAAAAATAAAATTTATATATTTGAAAACTACGTTAAAAAAATACTATAAATCACATAATTAGAAACTTAGAATATTTAAAAGACAGATAAAGAAATTTTAATTAAAAAAAAACTTATTTAATTCCCGAAATTCCAATTATGGCACCTAAATTGAGACGGAAAAAAATATATCTAAGTATATATGGACAAAAAATCAATCCATACAAGGACTATGATTCTCCAAAGATACAAAATAATTAGAAGAATCAGAAAAAAATATAAGATTTAGAGGAAAAAAATTGAATTTCAATTAATTGATTATAACATGAAATCTTGAAAGTGATTAGAGTTAAAGATTGGGTAATTTATATTGGAACAATGAACATTACCCATTAATCAGAAAAAAAAAAAAATATATAAAGAAAATCAACAATACATGATCCACCTTTAATTTAAATGCAAATCTAAAGAAAATTGAAAAGAGAATTTTAAAAACCAACATTTCAATTTATTTTTTTATCATCATTTCAATATTCAACATTTAATTAAATGCAAATCAAAAGAAAATTGAAAAGAGAATTAAAAAAAAAAAAAAGCATTTCAATTGTTTTCTTATCATCATTTCAAGATTCAACCTTTAATTAAATGTAAATCTAAAGAAAATTGCTATTGAAAATTATCTTATAAAGTCGTTGAATTTTATTTTTGTCAAAAAATATCACTCAAATTAAGGTTTTTATTTTTCTAAAATGAGTCAACTACATTTATTTATTTTTTTGAATGTCGAAATCGCTTATAAAAAATTCTGCATACGCCACTATTTCGCCTTGAATTGTCCATACCCATACTTCAAATTAACATGTTTTTTATTTACGTAGTAGAATCTATAGTATTTATAAGTTTTTTTAATTTTATATATATATATATATATATATATAAGTATATATATATAAATATAAATATGCACATTGTCATATTGAAAGGACAGACAGTTGCAAAATTATATAAAAAATAGGATAAAAGACTTCTCATTTTTTTACTTTAAGAATTATAATAATCCAAATTCCTAAATCAAAAAGTTAGAACTTAATCACATTAAAAAAAAACTATCATAATCACTATAATAATAAATAATTAAAATGTATATATATATGTCTCTATTTTTATTTTATTTTTGGAATTTAACAGGGAAAAGGGAATAATATATCTGGCCAACAAATGATGACTAGTGGATTGAATAATTCACCAAAGGAAAATGACTACACAGAATTGAAGAAAAAAGGATTTTCACAAAGTGATGCATAAATAATTAAATTAAATTTGATATTCCAACATAAAATGTATATATATATTTCTCTATTTTTTTTATTTTTTATTTGGTGTCTGCTATCTGTATTTTGGTCAGATTAAATTTAAATTTGCTCTGAGAAATATTACGTTAAGGGGGTAAAGCGTTCCGCAGCAAAGATAGCTCTATACTCGAGACTCGAACAGATGACACAAACTTATGTAGCATATATAAGTTGCAATGGAAGTTGACATTTGCTATATGTGTTATTTATCGTTTTGATTACTAAATTGCTCTAAAATATGTAGGGAATGTATGTGTGTGTGTATATATATATATTTTCGATTTCTCACTAGATATAATGCTAGTATTTAAATTTGAATTCGCTTTGAGAAATCCAACGTTAAGGGTGTAAAATATTTTTTAATAAAGATGTCTCTATACTCAAGACTCGAACTTATGAAGAAAAAAAAGTTGCAATGAAAGTTGACATTTGCTATATATGTTATTTATCGTTGATTGCTAAATTGCTTTAAGACATCTGTCGTTTTAGAAAAACAAGACATAATTATTATCTTTTAAAAAAATAAAATTCATCTAAATAAGTGAGTCATTTAAGAAAAATATATGATAATTACATATAAACTAAAATTATATATTAGATGTCTTTGTTAAAAGGTGTGCAAAAATCTAAAAAAGTAGAATTTTCCTTTCATCTTTAAGATTTATTATTTTCATATTTCATTCATTGATAATAAATATATTTAATTAATTATAACAGATTACTCTTATTTGGAGATATCATTAATTAGTTAACTAAAAAATAGAAAATAAAAGATGTGATGAAGGAATAAATTAATTAATTTGACTTTTAGTATTAATAAAAGTGCAGAGTTGACATTTTCCTAAGATCTTATTAAGTATAAATAAAATCAGAAATTATGGAATATATTAGCAGCTGACTTCCAAAGTCCAAAATGATACATTCCCCATAAATTATATTGATCATAAATAAATATATAATTAGAATTATTATATCAATTAAAGTTTTTTCACAAAAGAAAAAGAATGTTTGTCAAAAAAAAAAGATCATAAATAATTAATTTGCTTCATAAAGTCATCTTCTTTTAGGTGGAACCTAGAATTGTAGCAAAATTCCTAAACTACCCCTTTATTTGCAAAAATATTGAAAATAAAAATAAATAAATAAATAAATAAATAGCTTGCATGAACCTCGACTAGTTTTACGGGTACCTGCTACCTTACTCTACCCTTTATCCCTTCTTTTGTTAAACCTGATGTTCGGGCTTGCATGCACCTCGATTAGTTTTACGGGTACTCGCTACCTTACTCTAGCTTTCACCCCTTCTTTTGTTAAACCGTGATGTTCCGGTCAGCTTGCACGCACCTCGACTAGTTTTACGGGTACCTGCTACCTTACTCTAGCCTTCCTCTTGTATAGAGAAGTGGAATAACTAGTCATTTTCTTTTATTGTTTTGGACTCTTCTTGATAATGTAAGGTAAGACTGCGTACAATACACCCTTGTGGTGGGGCCCTTCCCTGAACCCTGTGCATAGCGGGAGCTTTAGTGCACCAAACTGCCCTTTTCTTTACTCTTCTCGATAATGATGAATCATAGAAATTACTTAGCTACTATCGTTCTTTCATTATAAATTGAGATCTTCTTCGAACTTGATGCACGAATAGTAGAATGTCAACAAATAGCATCTTTCTAGCATGCATATTCATGTATAACTCAATAAACATGATCTCTATCTTTCAACAATAAACAAGAATTAGCGACAGACAACTTCTATCTTAAATGCACATATCGATAGAGTAGCAGCAAATAACATCGTTCTAGCATGCATATTCGCGAAACTCAATCAACATTCTTCTGTCGCTAAACAAAAAAAGTCTGTCGTGAGAGGTTAGCTTTGGATGCATGCATAACCGGATGTCCCAGTTCGTAGGTGTGAGAGGTTAGCTTTGGATGGTTTCAGGCAGGGTAGAGGTAGGCCGGGTGATTAGACGTGATATGGATCAGTTGCATCTTACTGAGGACATGACCCTAGATAGGAAGTTGAGGGTGGTGGGGCGTAGCTAGTAGATAGGAGTGCCTTGGGGTAGCGTTGCTAGTAGTCGTAGGAGGGTTGGGGTGAGGAGTGTGCGCCCGGTTTGATAGTGTAGAGTACTACTTTGTGGGTGTTATTTTCTGTTATTTCCATGCTTGTTTCATGTTTTATTTCGACTTTGTTTACTGTCTCTGGTCCGGAGTCGGGGGTCTACCGGAAATAGCCTCTCTACTTCTTCGGAGGTAGTGGTATGGACTGCGTACATTTTACCCTCCCCGAACCCCACTATGTGGGAATACACTGGGTATGTTGTTGTTGGTGTCCGGGCTAACTTGTACACCTCGACTAGTTAGTACCTTTTGTTTGCCTCAACACACGTATCGGGTAACTCTGCCCATCAAGGCTAGGACAGATGGGAAGAATAACGGTTCTTTCGGTTATTCCATTCGTAATCATCCTAGTACCAACAGTTCTGCACTTATCGGCCACCCTAGAACGAATTTTCATGATATTCTCTCTTGTGGTTTCGATCGTATTCCTATTCTCTTACTTTTTTACCAGGTACTTCGAAAAAAGTCCTTATATCGATGATTTGGTCACGACTTTAACATGTTGAAACTGCAAGCTGATGTTGCTCGGACTCTCCAAAAATGTGGTCGCTTCTGTGTTTGAAGGATCTGATATGTGCCTATCGACATTTTTAAAGAGTCTGAGCAACATAACGGCAAGCGCTATGGGAGAAACTCTTCATGAAAGTAAAACACTTTTCCTTTTGGCTCATGTAAATTTCAGTGCATAATGTGAAGCAAGTAACTGAGTTCTTGTCGACGCGATGCAGGCTATTTGAAAAGGCTGATCAGGACGGAGATAAGTTTGTGTCGGTTTCTGAGCTAAAACAACTTTTCATGAAAACCAGATCAAGAAAATTGTATCGGGACAAGGATTACAACGCGGATGAGGTAATGGAAGAATTTGATCTCGACGAGGATGGAATGATCGATATGGATTGATACCAAACGGTATCTAAAAGAGCTCAAAACAGTCCACAACGCAACCAAAACAGTCCACAAATTGAGAGCAACCCGAGGACCCCTTTGAGTGCTAGTTTCGGCCAACAACAACAACACAAGTATCACGAGTTTACAAGGTGTTTAGCACCAACAAACAGCAACAATACAACAAGAACAAGATGAACACGAGATGAGGAGAACAACAACAACACAATAACAACAATACAACACAAACACGATTACAAGAAACGTAAAGATAGGTAGTGAGACAAATGAGGGTATAAATCCTAAGAACCAAAGAGTATGTTAAACTCTTCCTTGGACGATCCTTTGCTGCACTTGCACACACGTTGATCTTCATAGTCGCACTTGTATCATGGATGAATTCGTCAAAGGTTTCACAGGATGGATAGATGAAACAAAGGATGCAATGGGTAAACGATATCATTCCATAAGATCCTTGAAAGATTTTGTACGAGGTATATATACTGAGTTGTCTCCGTCAATGAACTATAGGCTATATTACTCGGGCTCTTCAAAAATGTCGATGCTTGCATGTCAGATCCGCCAAAAGTAGTGCATATTTGGATGATCCAATACGAGGTGCAACATCATTTTTGGAGAAACTGAGCAACATAGTCAATAGGTTACGAGTTCGTGGAAGCAACCACTGATGCTAAACACATATTTTGTTCTCGTCGCAGATTCTGCAGCCTTGGCTCAAAAAGAAGCGGGAAGAACACGAAATGATGAACCATATTCTATCCGATATTTTTCAACATATCGAAAGCACAGCAATAGGAACTCTGTACATGGAAGATGGGAAATCGAATATTTCTGCTATTAGAAAGTGAGTAACTGATATTAACAATCAACATTGTTGCTCGACCACTTTAAAAATTCCGCCAGATGCATGTCGGATCCTCCAAAACTAGTGTATTTTGAAAGATCCGGTAAGTGTGCAACGACATTTTTGGAGTGTCCGAGCAACATAGATTATCAGTAGGTTGAAAATGTTAAGAATAATAGTAATTGCTGCATTACAGGTTATTCGAAAGCATTGATCAAAACAAAGACAATGTCATTTCGCGTATGGAATTGAAAGAACTGATATGCAATATCAAATTTGGTCCTGCTCCTTCGGATGCTGATGAAAAGGTCGACAGAATCATCAAACAATTTAATGAGAGTGGAGACGAGATGATCAGTGTGGAGGAATTTGTGACCGGATTCTCCCAGTGTCTACACGATGTAGGACATCATTCTCATCTATAGCATAACGCTGTTATAGAAAACATATAATATAGCATATCATAACTTGAAAAATCGGTTGCAGAAAAAACTTGGTCGTAATAGTGCAATGTTGTTATAGATAACTGTTATAGAGCGGTCTGATTGTATAAGAAATGATTTGTGATATGCAGAAGAATTGGGAAATGACGGAAAAGCTGCTGCAGAAGAAGACTGATAGATCTGCGGTAGCATGGATGAAGGCGATACTGGTTCTAGTAATCGGAATAGTAATATTAGGACTTCTAGCGGAACCTCTAACCAAGAGCGTAGGAAGTTTCTCGAGAGCTATAAACGTACCTTCATTTTTCATCTCGTTTAACTTAGTCCCTTTGGCTACAAATGCAAGAGTAGCAATCTCGGCCATCAACGAAGCAAGTCTAAAGAAACAATGAACGAATTCCTTGACATTATCAGAGGTTCGTTCCGCTGGTTTTCTTCTTTTGTTTTAGCACGAGTACAGATGAAAAAGTATGACAAATGCGACTAAACTAAGCAGATATATGGCGGAGTGTTCATCAACAATGTACTTGGACTTACCGTGCTTCTTTCACGGATATAGTTCCGGGGATTGGCTTGGAACTTCACAGCTGAAGTGCTCAGCGTGCTATTGGTTTGCGGAATAATGGGATGCATTGACAGTTCGAGCACATCATTCCTCGTTTGGGCATCCGCTATTGCTTTCCTTCTCTATCCATTCTCTTTAGTTTTGGTTTACGTTTTAGATTATGACTTGTTCGCTTAACAAAAAGAGCTCGAACATTTGGCTCTATCGATATTTCTGGTGTAAATGTAAGGACTGGTTCTCTTTCTAGGCCTTTCGAGAAGTACTGTTGAAGTCTTACATCGCATTGACGAGTAACAATGACCAGTACTCGTCCCAAAAGGCGATGAGAAGAGATCAAGACGGTTGTTGTTCATCGATTTATGGACACAACTGGATCGGAACTTGGAACAGCTTTCTTTTCATCGATTCAACTAGTGAAGTTGTTGTCATGTGACCAGGAGGTGGGTTCAAGCCTTGGAAACAGCCTCCGGCAGAAATGCAAGGTAAGGTTGCGTACAATACACCCTTGTGGTGGGGCCCTTCCCCTGATCCTGCACATAGCGGGAGCTTTAGTGCACCGGTCTGCCCTTTTAATACCTCAATGCCTAAGATTTCTTGTTTCACCGATTATGAGCAACAAAACATACTCATCTCCACGTTGGAGACATAATTAAGAAAATAAAAGTCCTCCAACGGCTAAAACTTTGAGATGAGATGGTCGCACAATTCAACAGTTCATAAGCAACGAAAACTCTCTTCTGTGATTCACATTTCACAATGTTTTTCATGCAGCAACATGCATATGAAGTTATTTACAAACTATCCCTATAAACGGTAGGACTATCACTCGAACCAACGTCTTCTATCATGTAAAAGAACTAAACCCCCGCGGACACACCTCTAACGAGCCTTACCCACCGGGATTAACTTCTATAGCTTCAGTTCCAAATCAACATCTGCTCCTACTTCAGAATGAAAGTCACTTCCGCGAGCTCCTTCACGACCAATTTGCACCTCTGCAGATGGGGAGAACCCGAGGATCGGTTGTTGAACTGATATGCCTAGGCCTGATGGAGGCGTATGCGCTGCAGCAGCAACCTGTAGATCAAATAAGTTCGGAAGATAGTTAATACCGAGATAAAAAAGCACAGTACAGGATCAAGAATGTAACGCTATAGTCCTTTAGTCTCACCCGAGAGGGTACACAGTCGAGTAGCTGAAGAGTTAAAGAACGCCGATTTACTGCTTCTAAATGTGGCAAAGCTACTGCTGGAGGAGCCAATCGGAGAAAATCTCCATCGAGAGATTTAGTTTCTCTTGCTGAGATCGATGGTCCAGACTCAGATAAAGCTCTCGACTTTGCGAAAACTTCTCTGCAGAAATGTCAAATGACTCATTATCAGGCTCTCGAATACTAAGACTACGTGATTTCCAAGTAAGATATAGAACCTTTTACGCGCATTTCCCTCTTCTACATTGACTGAGCAGTCGTTGCTGCTGGAAGCTGATTCATGTGATCTGGATAGAGAAGCAACGCAGCACTGAGGAAATACGCGTTGAAATGAAGGAACAGGCGGGTGTTCTGGAAAGAACGGATAGGGCCTCTTCACGCCAGCCATCTATATCACATCATCGACAAACCATCAGGTAACGATAGGAAGTTCAGATACATTAGCTCGATAATCTAGTTTTAAGTAGGTCGCTCAGACACTCCAAAAATGTTGCGCGGCCGTGTTAGATCCTCAAAAAAGGCGTTACTTTTAGAGGACTCGACATGCACCTGCTGACATTTTTGGATAGTCCGAGCAACATAGAGTTTGATAGACACTTAACCTTTACTTCTTCAGGCCAACGAGGTAAACGTTCACCGCGATAATAACTTTGGTTTGAAGGGGGCTGCATCTGAAAATTTTGTACAGATGATGACAATGACGAAAGCCCTGATGAGATATTCACCTGAACAACGACAATATATCCAGTATAATCACACAAGTGGAGTATAGGGAAGGTGACGTGAACGTAGTCTTGCCCCTACCTTGTGACGGTAGAGTCTTTTTCTGATAGACCCTCAGCTCGAATAAGCATATCAAAAATCATTCAACTAACACCCCAATACAGAGATTTTTTTTTGGTTTCCCACCCGTTGTCTGGTACCACATTGGGTCCCGACTAAATTCATATTCGCGACCAAAACTCACAAATCGACCGGTAAAATGCTCCCTAACAAAGATGAACAAATCCAGATGCGCTCCGGAAAGTTCACATTGGCAGGTTAAACACTCCCTCACAAAGGCGACTTCTTACCCAACAGTCAAACCCGAGAACTCTGGTTAACGATGAACAACAACATAGAAGTACAAGAAATAACAGATATTAACAATGACAACAACAACATACCCAGTGTATTCCCACATAGTGGGGTCTAGGGAGGGTAAAATGTATGCATGCAATCCATACCACTACCTCCGAAGAAGTAGAGAGGTTGTTTCCGATAGACCCCCGGCTCACGACAAATAGCAAATATTGACAAAACAACATATAGTAACAGGACAGTCTCTACATCAAAATGATATGATACTCGATGTACAAGACCAACATACAATAACAGAAATCGAAGGACCATAAACTACACGAGCAATACTACAACTACAGGTTAACGATGAACAACAAGATAGAAGTACAAGAAATAGCAGATACTAACGAAACAACATATAGTAACAAGACAATTTCCACAACAAAATGATATGATACTCAAAGTACAAGACAACATATAATAACAGAAATCGAAGGACCATAAACTAGGGTAGCCCGGTGCACTAAAGCTCCCGCTATGCGCAGGGTCCGGGGAAGGGCTCCACCACAAGGGTGTATTGTATGCAGCCTTACCTTGCATTTCTGCTAGAGGCTGTTTCTAAGGCTTGAACCCGTGACCTCCTGGTCACATGACAACAACTTTACCGGACAGTTACTCCAAGGCTCGCCTTGGACCATAAACTACAATACCATTACTACAACTACTGGTTAACGATGATGAAATACATAAAACTCAACGAAGTAAACTTACCATTGATGAAGAACAACAACTTTGCTGTTACTGTTGACATCTTTGTTGCATCACAACATATAAGTACAAGAAATAGCAGATAGTAACGAAACAACATGTAGCAACAAGACAGTTTCTACAACAAAATGATATGATACTCGAAGTACAAGACAACATATAATAACAGAAATTGAAGGACCACAAACTACACGAGCAATACTACAACTACTGGTTAATGATGAACAACAACATTAGAAGTACAAGAAACAACAGATATTAACGAAACAACATATAGTGACAAGTCAGTTTCTACAACAAAATGATATGATACTCGAAGTACAAGACAACATATAATAACAGAAATCGAAGGACCATAAAC
The DNA here is from genome assembly GCA_030864215.1 of Capsicum pubescens. Classification (NCBI taxonomy): domain Eukaryota; kingdom Viridiplantae; phylum Streptophyta; class Magnoliopsida; order Solanales; family Solanaceae; genus Capsicum; species Capsicum pubescens. The sequence continues at coordinate 38,669,685 of CM061547.1, forward strand.
CGAAGTACGCAGCCTTACCTTGCATTTATGCAAGAGGCTGTTTCCAAGGCTTGAATCTGTGACCTCCTGGTCACATGACAACAGCTTTACCAGTTACTCCGAGGCTCCCCTTGGACCATAAACTACACAACCAATGCTACAACTACTAGTTAACGATGAAGGAGTACTTAAAACTCAACGAAGTAAACTTACCATTGATAAAGAACTACAACTTTGCTGATACCGTTGACATCTTTGTTGCATAACACTAGGAAGATTCAAATTTGTCCCAAACACAACACCATGATGATCAACTTTTTGATTCACACCATCAAGAATATACTCATCACTCAACAATTTAGGACAATTTTCAACAAATGGGAGAGACTTATTTGGTCTAAAATCAATTCTTGATGATTGAAATATTGGATGTTGTTCCTCTAACCTAATCCTCTCAAGTTGTGCTACACCAAGTCCTCTTTGTGGAACTTTAGTTTTCTTCTCATTCATCTTTTTTGATGTATTAGTATTAACCATTTTATTAGTTTCTTGATCATGATCATATGTTAAGCAAATTTATATAATTTTATAGTAGTTATGCGTGGCAAGAAAATCCATCCAGCTCATAGATTATGATTCTCTTAACATACAGAAAAATTTTAAATTTTTTTTTTTTGGAAAAATCTCAAATGGAAAAATCACAAATGGAAAATATATTATTGCATGAAATCTTGCATGTCATTAAAGTCAAGATTGACATTCATAAGGGACAATGAACATTCCCAGTGGCGGAGCCGGGATTTTCATTGAGGGGGTTCAGAATTATATATATACGAACTAGTCGAAGTTGGTTCAACTTGCATAAAAAAATATTTTAAACTATATAAAAATAGTATAAAAACTGTATAATTTTCCATGTCGAAGGGGTTCGGATGAACCCTGAAACAAAGGTGGCTCAGTCACTGAACCTTCCATAAATCTTTGTATAACAGTCTCGTTTGTTTGGATATATTTTGATTGTTATAGAAAATATATAATATAATATAATATAAGATTTTGTAGTGATCTTTATATAATAAAAAGGGAAAAGAGTCAGAAATATATCTAAAACTTTGGTGAAATTTACAGTAACACGTCTCAACTTTGTGGGGATTATTCTATGACCCATCTAGACTATTTATTACCGTATTTTTGTGGCATATATTTGTCTAGCTGGACCACTTCAGACCCTTACGCGCTCAGTGCGCGTATATTCACGTAGTGGTCCAGCTGGGCAAATATATGCCACAAAAATATGGTAATAAATAGTCGAGGGGGTCATAGGACCCCCACAAAGTTAAGGCGTGTTATAACAAATTTCGTCAAAGTTTAGGTATATTTTGAATATTTTTTTTCTTAATAAAAATCATCTGTCTAGATATTTTAAATTGTTATAGAAAACATATAATATGACAGAAAATTTTAAAATTATTTTGTAAAAATTTGGCTATTATAATAAAATGTTACTATAGAGAATGACTGTATATGGAATGAAAATCCATCCAACACATAGATTATGATTCTCTTTAAGATACAGACAAATCTGAGTTTTTTTTTCTTGGAAAAAGCTCAAATGGAAAATTTAAGAGAAATTATAGAAAATCTTTGGTTTTAGGGGAAAAATAATTAAATTTCAATCAATTAATTACATGAAATCTTTACAGGTCATAGAGTCAAAATTGATATATATATACACACATTGCTTCTTCTGTGGTTTTATTATATCATCCCTAATTAATTATTATATGTTTAGAAAATTAATAATATTTAATAAAAAAATAAAATAGATATTTAAAACATGTCTGCTTTCAACGGTAATAATTTTACTATTTCACCCCTAATTAACTATTTAAGTCATTTAAGTATTAATAAAATTAATAATATTTAATAACATGCATTAAAAATATTTCTAAAAATAACATTTTTGATGTATTAAAAATAACATGCATAACATAATTTCTAAAAAATAAATATTTGATTATAAAAATACCCTCCACTAATACGATAGACGTGGAAAGGATATGAAAATTATTTCGAGGGCAATTGTGGCTTTAACAACGTTAGTTCATGCGTTAAAATATATTGCATTATTAATACTAAAGATTTTTCTGTATTAGGTATACGCACCTTAATACCATATCGAATTAGTTTTACATAGGTTGAAAAAGTTACCAAACAATACAAAGTTGATGCATGCATTATTTTTTCGAATACACTCTACCTAACCACCCCTTAAATGGTGGCGGAGTCAGAATTTTCATTGAGGGGTTGAGAAGTAAATATACGGACTAGTCGAAGGGGGTTCAACATCTACTATATATACATAAAAATATTTTTGACCATATAAAAATAGTATAATTTTTCGACGAAGGGGGTTATGAACCCCCTGAATTCAATGTGGCTCCGCCACTGTCCTTAAATAATACTTTATCCATTTAAAAAAAAAATAATTTATTTTGACTTGACATGGAGTTTAAAAAAATAAAAAAAAATTGAATCTTGGGGTCTTAAATTAAAATGATATCAAATATACCGAAATGTCCTTTAATATTATGATCTTAAACATGGTACGTGAAATGTTGAAACTAAAGTATTGCTTAAAAAAAAAAAGAAAAAAAACATTGTTTTTTAAATGGATTACGAGGGAAAGTAAATTATTATTTTTTTTAAATGGAGGGAATATTAATTTCTCATCATTTGTTGGTCTAGAAACTAAAATGGCTAATATTAGATATTCAAAAAAGATGAATCTTTAATTAGCCAATCTTTGACTCGTGTAAATTATTGATTAAAATTCAATGTTTTTCCCCTAAAACATTAGATTTTCTCTAATTCCTCTTAAATTTTCCATTTGGGATTTTCAAAAAAAAAATAAAAAAAAATCAGATTTTTGTGTATTTTAAGAGAATCATAGTCTTAGTGGTAGATAATTTTGTTTCCATATAAAGTCTAACAGAAATTTTATAATAATCATCGTTTATAATAATATTTTTCTATAACAGTCAAGTTATTTTTAGAATCATTTGTTTGCTATAGCAATTAAAAAATATCTCATTATTGTTCATATGCAAGATTTCATGTAATTAATTGATTGAAATTCAATTTTTTTCCCCTAAAACAATAGATTTTCTTTGTATAGATATATGGATAAAAATTCAATATAAATACTATGATTCTCCTAAGATATATAAAATTTGAATGTTTTGGAAAAATCCCAAATGGAAAATTTAAAAGGAATTAGAGAAAATCTAAGGTTTTAAGTGGAAAATTATTAAATTTTAATCAATTGATTAGATGAAATCTTGAAGGTCATGAAGTCAAGATTGGCTATTTATATGTAATCTCTTCATCATATTGTAATAGGTAACATATAATATAATATCAAATTAAAAATTGATTGCAAAGGAAATTTTATTTTAATAAAATCTTTTGTTTGGATATTTTTTGCTTTAGCAAAATATATCAAAATTTGGTTTCAAAGAAAATTTAGTCGTTATAGTGGTATATTATTATAGAGGACAACTGAAATTTAGATATAAAACTTTAATTTTTTTTAAAAAATAAAATTTATATATTTGAAAACTACGTAAAAAAATACTATAAATACAATAATTAGAAACTTAGAATATTTAAAATACATATAAAGAAATTTTAATTAAAAAAAAAAAACTTATTTAATTCCCGAAATTCCAATTATGGCACCTAAATTGAGACGGAAAAAAATATATCTAAGTATATATGGACAAAAATCAATCCATACAAGGACTATGATTCTCCAAAGATACAAAATAATTAGAAGAATCAGAAAAAAATAAAAGATTTAGATGAAAAAAATTGAATTTCAATTAATTGATTATAACATGAAATCTTGAAAGTGATTAAAGTTAAAGATTGGGTAATTTATATTGGAACAATGAACATTTCCCATTAATCAGAAAAAAAAAAAGATCTTAATTTTAATGTGAATAATGATTTGTAGAAATGGGAAAAAAAACTATAATTAAAAAAAAAAAAAAAGAGAGAATATAAAGAAAATCAACGATACATGATCCACCTTTAATTTAAATGCAAATCTAAAGAAAATTGAAAAGAGAATTTTAAAAACCAACATTTCAATTTATTTTTTTATCATCATTTCAAGATTCAACCTTTAATTAAATGCAAATCTAAAGAAAATTGAAAAGAGAATTAAAAAAAAAAAAAGCATTTCAATTGTTTTCTTATCATCATTTCAAGATTCAACCTTTAATTAAATGTAAATCTAAAGATAATTGCTATTGAAAATTATCTTATAAAGTCGTTGAATTTTATTTTGTGTCAAAAAATATCACTCAAATTAAGGTTTTTATTTTTCTAAAATGAGTCAACTACATTTATTTATTTTTTTGAATGTCGAAATCGCTTATAAAAAATTCTGCATACGCCACTATTTCGCCTTGAATTGTCCATACACATACTTCAAATTAACATGTTTTTTATTTACGTAGTAGAATCTATAGTATTTATAAGTTTTTATATATATATATATATATATATATATATATAAATATGCACATTATCATATTGAAAGGACAGACAGTTGCAAAATTATATAAAAAATAGGATAAAAGACTTCTCATTTTTTTACTTTAAGAATTATAATAATCCAAATTCCTAAAGCAAAAAGTTAGAACTTAATCACATTAAAAAAAAACTATCATAATCACTATAATAATAAATAATTAAAATGTATATATATATGTCTCTATTTTATTTTATTTTGGAATTTAACAGGGAAAAGGGAATAATATATCTGGCCAACAAATGATGACTAGTGGATTGAATAATTCACCGAAGGAAAATGACTACACAGAATTGAAGAAAAAAGGATTATGTAAGGTAAGACTGCGTACAATACACCCTTGTGGTGGGGCCCTTCCCTGAACCCTGTGCATAGCGGGAGCTTTAGTGCATCAAACTGCCCTTTTCTTTACTCTTCTCGATAATGATGAATCATAGAAATTACTTAGCTACTATCGTTCTTTCATTATAAATTGAGATCTTCTTCGAACTTGATGCACGAATAGTAGAATGTCAACAAATAGCATCTTTCTAGCATGCATATTCATGTATAACTCAATAAACATGATCTCTATCTTTCAACAATAAACAAGAATTAGCGACAGACAACTTCTATCTTAAATGCACATATCGATAGAGTAGCAGCAAATAACATCGTTCTAGCATGCATATTCGCGGAACTCAATCAACATTCTTCTGTCGCTAAACAAAAAAAGTCTGTCGTGAGAGGTTAGCTTTGGATGCATGCATAACCGGATGTCCCAGTTCGTAGGTGTGAGAGGTTAGCTTTGGATGGTTTCAGGCAGGGTAGAGGTAGGCCGGGTGATTAGACGTGATATGGATCAGTTGCATCGAGGACATGACCCTAGATAGGAAGTTGAGGGTGGTGGGGCGTAGCTAGTAGATAGGAGTGCCTTGGGGTAGCGTTGCTAGTAGTCGTAGGAGGGTTGGGGTGAGGAGTGTGCGCCCGGTTTGATAGTGTAGAGTACTACTTTGTGGGTGTTATTTTCTGTTATTTCCATGCTTGTTTCATGTTTTATTTCGACTTTGTTTACTGTCTCTGGTCCGGAGTCGGGGGTCTACCGGAAATAGCCTCTCTACTTCTTCGGAGGTAGTGGTATGGACTGCGTACATTTTACCCTCCCCGAACCCCACTATGTGGGAATACACTGGGTATGTTGTTGTTGGTGTCCGGGCTAACTTGTACACCTCGACTAGTTAGTACCTTTTGTTTGCCTCAACACACGTATCGGGTAACTCTGCCCATCAAGGCTAGGACAGATGGGAAGAATAACGGTTCTTTCGGTTATTCCATTCGTAATCATCCTAGTACCAACAGTTCTGCACTTATCGGCCACCCTAGAACGAATTTTCATGATATTCTCTCTTGTGGTTTCGATCGTATTCCTATTCTCTTACTTTTTTACCAGGTACTTCGAAAAAAGTCCTTATATCGATGATTTGGTCACGACTTTAACATGTTGAAACTGCAAGCTGATGTTGCTCGGACTCTCCAAAAATGTGGTCGCTTCTGTGTTTGAAGGATCTGATATGTGCCTATCGACATTTTTAAAGAGTCTGAGCAACATAACGGCAAGCGCTATGGGAGAAACTCTTCATGAAAGTAAAACACTTTTCCTTTTGGCTCATGTAAATTTCAGTGCATAATGTGAAGCAAGTAACTGAGTTCTTGTCGACGCGATGCAGGCTATTTGAAAAGGCTGATCAGGACGGAGATAAGTTTGTGTCGGTTTCTGAGCTAAAACAACTTTTCATGAAAACCAGATCAAGAAAATTGTATCGGGACAAGGATTACAACGCGGATGAGGTAATGGAAGAATTTGATCTCGACGAGGATGGAATGATCGATATGGATTGATACCAAACGGTATCTAAAAGAGCTCAAAACAGTCCACAACGCAACCAAAACAGTCCACAAATTGAGAGCAACCCGAGGACCCCTTTGAGTGCTAGTTTCGGCCAACAACAACAACACAAGTATCACGAGTTTACAAGGTGTTTAGCACCAACAAACAGCAACAATACAACAAGAACAAGATGAACACGAGATGAGGAGAACAACAACAACACAATAACAACAATACAACACAAACACGATTACAAGAAACGTAAAGATAGGTAGTGAGACAAATGAGGGTATAAATCCTAAGAACCAAAGAATATGTTAAACTCTTCCTTGGACGATCCTTTGCTGCACTTGCACACACGTTGATCTTCATAGTCGCACTTGTATCATGGATGAATTCGTCAAAGGTTTCACAGGATGGATAGATGAAACAAAGGATGCAATGGGTAAACGATATCATTCCATAAGATCCTTGAAAGATTTTGTACGAGGTATATATACTGAGTTGTCTCCGTCAATGAACTATAGGCTATATTACTCGGGCTCTTCAAAAATGTCGATGCTTGCATGTCAGATCCGCCAAAAGTAGTGCATATTTGGATGATCCAATACGAGGTGCAACATCATTTTTGGAGAAACTGAGCAACATAGTCAATAGGTTACGAGTTCGTGGAAGCAACCACTGATGCTAAACACATATTTTGTTCTCGTCGCAGATTCTGCAGCCTTGGCTCAAAAAGAAGCGGGAAGAACACGAAATGATGAACCATATTCTATCCGATATTTTTCAACATATCGAAAGCACAGCAATAGGAACTCTGTACATGGAAGATGGGAAATCGAATATTTCTGCTATTAGAAAGTGAGTAACTGATATTAACAATCAACATTGTTGCTCGACCACTTTAAAAATTCCGCCAGATGCATGTCGGATCCTCCAAAACTAGTGTATTTTGAAAGATCCGGTAAGTGTGCAACGACATTTTTGGAGTGTCCGAGCAACATAGATTATCAGTAGGTTGAAAATGTTAAGAATAATAGTAATTGCTGCATTACAGGTTATTCGAAAGCATTGATCAAAACAAAGACAATGTCATTTCGCGTATGGAATTGAAAGAACTGATATGCAATATCAAATTTGGTCCTGCTCCTTCGGATGCTGATGAAAAGGTCGACAGAATCATCAAACAATTTAATGAGAGTGGAGACGAGATGATCAGTGTGGAGGAATTTGTGACCGGATTCTCCCAGTGTCTACACGATGTAGGACATCATTCTCATCTATAGCATAACGCTGTTATAGAAAACATATAATATAGCATATCATAACTTGAAAAATCGGTTGCAGAAAAAACTTGGTCGTAATAGTGCAATGTTGTTATAGATAACTGTTATAGAGCGGTCTGATTGTATAAGAAATGATTTGTGATATGCAGAAGAATTGGGAAATGACGGAAAAGCTGCTGCAGAAGAAGACTGATAGATCTGCGGTAGCATGGATGAAGGCGATACTGGTTCTAGTAATCGGAATAGTAATATTAGGACTTCTAGCGGAACCTCTAACCAAGAGCGTAGGAAGTTTCTCGAGAGCTATAAACGTACCTTCATTTTTCATCTCGTTTAACTTAGTCCCTTTGGCTACAAATGCAAGAGTAGCAATCTCGGCCATCAACGAAGCAAGTCTAAAGAAACAATGAACGAATTCCTTGACATTATCAGAGGTTCGTTCCGCTGGTTTTCTTCTTTTGTTTTAGCACGAGTACAGATGAAAAAGTATGACAAATGCGACTAAACTAAGCAGATATATGGCGGAGTGTTCATCAACAATGTACTTGGACTTACCGTGCTTCTTTCACGGATATAGTTCCGGGGATTGGCTTGGAACTTCACAGCTGAAGTGCTCAGCGTGCTATTGGTTTGCGGAATAATGGGATGCATTGACAGTTCGAGCACATCATTCCTCGTTTGGGCATCCGCTATTGCTTTCCTTCTCTATCCATTCTCTTTAGTTTTGGTTTACGTTTTAGATTATGACTTCTTCGCTTAACAAAAAGAGCTCGAACATTTGGCTCTATCGATATTTCTGGTGTAAATGTAAGGACTGGTTCTCTTTCTAGGCCTTTCGAGAAGTACTGTTGAAGTCTTACATCGCATTGACGAGTAACAATGACCAGTACTCGTCCCAAAAGGCGATGAGAAGAGATCAAGACGGTTGTTTTTCATCGATTTATGGACACAACTGGATCGGAACTTGGAACAGCTTTCTTTTCATCGATTTAACTGGTAAAGTTGTTGTCATGTGACCAGGAGGTGGGTTCAAGCCTTGGAAACAGCCTCCGGCAGAAATGCAAGGTAAGGCTGCGTACAATACACCCTTGTGGTGGGGCCCTTCCCCTGATCCTGCACATAGCGGGAGCTTTAGTGCACCGGTCTGCCCTTTTAATACCTCAATGCCTAAGATTTCTTGTTTCACCGATTATGAGCAACAAAACATACTCATCTCCACGTTGAAAACATAATTAAGTAAATAAAAGTCCTCCAACGGCTAAAACTTTGAGATGAGATGGTCGCACAATTCAACAGTTCATAAGCAACGAAAACTCTCTTCTGTGATTCACATTTCACAATGTTTTTCATTCAGCAACATGCATATGAAGTTATTTGCAAACTATCCCTATAAACGGTAGGACTATCACTCGAACCAACGTCTTCTATCATGTAAAAGAACTAAACCCCCGCGGACACACCTCTAACGAGCCTTACCCACCGGGATTAACTTCTATAGCTTCAGTTCCAAATCAACATCTGCTCCTACTTCAGAATGAAAGTCACTTCCGCGAGCTCCTTCACGACCAATTTGCACCTCTGCAGATGGGGAGAACCCGAGGATCGGTTGTTGAACTGATATGCCTAGGCCTGATGGAGGCGTATGCGCTGCAGCAGCAACCTGTAGATCAAATAAGTTCGGAAGATAGTTAATACCGAGACAAAAAAGCACAGTACAGGATCAAGAATGTAACGCTATAGTCCTTTAGTCTCACCCGACAGGGTACACAGTCGAGTAGCTGAAGAGTTAAAGAACGCCGATTTACTGCAGATGGGGAGAACCCGAGGATCGATTGTTGAACTGATATGTCAGGCCTGATGTAGGCGTATGCGCTGCAGCAGCAACCTGTAGATCAAATAAGTTCGGAAGATAGTTAATACCGAGACAAAAAAGCACAGTACAGGATCAAGAATGTAACGCTATAGTCCTTTAGTCTCACCCGAGAGGGTACACAGTCGAGTAGCTGAAGAGTTAAAGAACGCCGATTTACTGCAGATGGGGAGAACCCGAGGATCGGTTGTTGAACTGATATGCCTAGGCCTGATGTAGGCGTATGCGCTGCAGCAGCAACCTGTAGATCAAATAAGTTCGGAAGATAGTTAATACCGAGACAAAAAAGCACAGTACAGGATCAAGAATGTAACGCTATAGTCCTTTAGTCTCACCCGAGAGGGTACACAGTTGAGTAGCTGAAGAGTTAAAGAACGCCGATTTACTGCTTCTAAATGTGGCAAAGCTACTGCTGGAGGAGCCAATCGGAGAAAATCTCCATCGAGAGCTTTAGTTTCTCTTGCTGAGATCGATGGTCCAGACTCAGATAAAGCTCTCGACTTTGCGAAAACTTCTCTGCAGAAATGCCAAATGACTCATTATCAGGCTCTCGAATACTAAGACTACGTGATTTCCAAGTAAGATATAGAACCTTTTACGCGCATTTCCCTCTTCTACATTGACTGAGCAGTCGTTGCTGCTGGAAGCTGATTCATGTGATCTGGATAGAGAAGCAACGCAGCACTGAGGAAATACGCGTTGAAATGAAGGAACAGGCGGGTGTTCTGGAAAGAACGGATAGGGCCTCTTCACGCCAGCCATCTATATCACATCATCGACAAACCATCAGGTAACGATAGGAAGTTCAGATACATTAGCTCGATAATCTAGTTTTAAGTAGGTCGCTCAGACACTCCAAAAATGTTGCGCGGCCGTGTTAGATCCTCAAAAAAGGCGTTACTTTTAGAGGACTCGACATGCACCTGCTGACATTTTTGGATAGTCCGAGCAACATAGAGTTTGATAGACACTTAACCTTTACTTCTTCAGGCCAACGAGGTAAACGTTCACCGCGATAATAACTTTGGTTTGAAGGGGGCTGCATCTGAAAATTTTGTACAGATGATGACAATGACGAAAGCCCTGATGAGATATTCACCTGAACAACGACAATATATCCAGTATATTCACACAAGTGGAGTATAGGGAAGGTGACGTGAACGTAGTCTTGCCCTTACCTTGTGACGGTAGAGTCTGTTTCTGATAGACCCTCAGCTCGAATAAGCATATCAAAAATCATTCAACTAACACCCCAATACAGAGATTTTTTTTTGGTTTCCCACCCGTTGTCTGGTACCACATTGGGTCCCGACTAAATTCATATTCGCGACCAAAACTCACAAATCGACCGGTAAAATGCTCCCTAACAAAGATGAACAAATCCAGATGCGCTCCGGAAAGTTCACATTGGCAGGTTAAACACTCCCTCACAAAGGCGACTTCTTACCCAACAGTCAAACCCGAGAACTCTGGTTAACGATGAACAACAACATAGAAGTACAAGAAATAACAGATATTAACAATGACAACAACAACATACCCAGTGTATTCCCACATAGTGGGGTCTAGGGAGGGTAAAATGTATGCATGCAATCCATACCACTACCTCCGAAGAAGTAGAGAGGTTGTTTCCGTTAGACCCCCGGCTCACGACAAATAGCAAATATTGACAAAACAACATATAGTAACAGGACAGTCTCTACAACAAAATGATATGATACTCGAAGTACAAGACCAACATACAATAACAGAAATCGAAGGACCATAAACTACACGAACAATACTACAACTACAGGTTAACGATGAATAACACCATAGAAGTACAAGAAATAGCAGATACTAACGAAACAACATGTAGTAACAAAATGATATGATACTCGAAGTACAAGACCAACATATAATAACAGAAATTGAAGGACCATAAACTACACGAGCAATACTACAACTACAGGTTAACGATGAACAACAACATAGAAGTACAAGAAATAGCAGATACTAACGAAACAACATGTAGTAACAAAATGATATGATACTCGATGTACAAGAGCAACATATAATAACAGAAATCGAAGGACCATAAACTACACGAGCAGTACTGCAACTACTGGTTAACGATGAACAACAAGATAGAAGTACAAGAAACAACAAATATTAACGAAACAACATATAGTAACAAGACAGTTTCCACAACAAAATGATATGATACTCGAAGTACAAGACAACATAAAATAACAGAAATTGAAGGACCCGAGAACTCTGGTTAACGACGAACAACAACATAGAAGTACAAACAACATGTAGTACCAGGACAGTTTCTACAACAAAATGATATGATACTATAAGCACAAGACAACATATAATTACAGAAATCGAAGGACCATAAACTAGGGTAGCCCGGTGCACTAAAGCTCCCGCTATGCGCAGGGTCCGGGGAAGGGCCCCACCACAAGGGTGTATTGTATGCAGCCTTACCTTGCATTTCTGCCAGAGGCTGTTTCTAAGGCTTGAACCCGTGACCTCCTGGTCACATGACAACAACTTTACCGGCCAGTTACTCCAAGGCTCGCCTTGGACCATAAACTACAATACCATTACTACAACTACTGGTTAACGATGATGAAATACTTAAAACTCAGCGAAGTAAACTTACCATTGATGAAGAACAACAACTTTGCTGTTACTGTTGACATCTTTGTTGCATCACAACATATAAGTACAAGAAATAGCAGATAGTAACGAAACAACATGTAGTAACAAGACAGTTTCTACAACAAAATGAGATGATACTCGAAGTACAAGACAACATATAATAACAGAAATTGAAGGACCACAAACTACACGAGCAATACTACAACTACTGGTTAAAGATGAACAACAACATTAGAAGTACAAGAAACAGCAGATATTAACGAAACAACATATTGTGACTAGTCAGTTTCTACAACAAAATGATATGATTCTCGAAGTACAAGACAACATGTAATAACAGAAATCGAAGGACCATAAACTACACGACCAATGCTACAACTACTGGTTAACGATGAAGGAGTACTTAAAACTCAACGAAGTAAACTTACCATTGATAAAGAACTACAACTTTGCTGATACCGTTGACATCTTTGTTGCATAACACTAGGAAGATTCAAATTTGTCCCAAACACAACACCATGATGATCAGCTTTTTGATTCACACCATCAAGAATATACTTATCACTCAACAATTTAGGACAATTTTCAAGAAATGGGACAGACTTATTTGGTCTAAAATCAATTCTTGATGATTGAAATATTGGATGTTGTTCCTCTAACCTAATCCTCTCAAATTGTGCAACACCAAGTCCTCTTTGTGGAACTTTAGTTTTCTTCTCATTCATCTTTTTTGATGTATTAGTATTAACCATTTTATTAGTTTCATGATCATGATCATATGTTAAGCAAATTTATATAATTTTATAGTAGTTATGCGTGGCAAGAAAATCCATCCAGCTCATAGATTATGATTCTCTTAACATACAGAAAAATTTTAAATTTTTTTTTTTTTTTTTTTTTTGGAAAAATCTCAAATGGAAAATATATTATTGCATGAAATCTTGCATGTCATGAAAGTCAAGATTGACATTCATAAGGGACAATGAACATTCCCGGTCACGGAGACAGGATTTTCATTGAGGGGGTTCAGAAATATATATATACGAATTAGTCGAAGTTGGTTCAACTTGCATAAAAAATATTTTTAATTATATAAAAATAGTATAAAAACAGTATAATTTTCCATGTCGAAGGGGGTTCGGATGAACCCTGAAACAAAGGTGGCTCAGTCACTGAACCTTCCATAAATCTTTGTATAACAGTCTGTTTGTTTGGATATTTTTTGATTGTTATAGAAAATATATAATATAATATAAGATTTTGTAGTGATCTTTATATAATAAAAAGGGAAAAGAATCAGAAATATATCTAAAATTTTGGTGAAATTTACAGTAACACGTCTCAACTTTGCGGGGATTATTCTATGACCCATCTAGACTATTTATTACCGTATTTTTGTGGCATATATTTGTCTAGCTGGACCACTTCAGACCCTTACACGCTCAGTGCACGTATATTCACGTAGTGGTCCAGCTGGGCAAATATATGCCACAAAAATATGGTAATAAATAGTCGAGGGGGTCGTAGGACCCCCACAAAGTTGAGGCATGTTACAACAAATTTCGTCAAAGTTTAGGTATATTTTGAATATTTTTTTCGTAATAAAAATCATCTGTCTAGATATTTTAAATTGTTATAGAAAACATATAATATGACAGAAAATTTTAAAAATAACTTTGTAAAAATTTGGCTATTATAACAAAATGTTACTATAGAGAATGACTGTATATGGAATGAAAATCCATCCAACACATAGATTATGATTCTCTTTAAGATACAGACAAATCTGAGTTTTTTTTTTTTGGAAAAATCTCGAATGGAAAATTCAAGAGAAATTATAGAAAATCTTTGGTTTTAGGGGAAAAATAATTAAATTTCAATCAATTAATTACATGAAATCTTTACAGGTCATAGAGTCAAAATTGATATATATACACACACATTGCTTCTTCTATGATTTTATTATATCATCTCTAATTAATTATTATATAACTAGAAAATTAATAATGTTTAATAAGAAAATAAAATAAAAATTTAAAATATGTCTGCTTTCAACAGTAATAATTTTACTACTTCACCCCTAATTAACTATTTAAGTCATTTAAGTATTAATAATATTTAATAACATGCATTAAAAATATTTCTAAAAATAATATTTTTGATGTATTAAAAATAACATGCATAACATAATTTCTAAAAAATAAATATTTGATTATAAAAATACCCTCCACTAATATGATAGACGTGAAAAGGATATGAAAATTATTTCGAGGGCAAATGTGGCTTTAACAACGTTAATTCATGCGTTAAAATATATTGCATTATTAATACCAAAGATTTTTCTGTATTATGTATACGCACCTTAATACCATATCGAATTAGTTTTACATAGATTGAAAAAGTTACCAAACAATACAAAGTTGATGCATGCATTATTTTTTCGAATACACTCTACCAAACCACCCCTTAAATGGTGGCGGAGTCAGAATTTTCATTGAGGGGTTCAGAAGTAAATATACGGGCTAGTCGAAGGAGGTTCAACATCTACTATATATACATAAAAATATTTTTGACCATATAAAAATAGTATAATTTTTCGACGAAGGGGTTATGAACCCCCTGAATTCAATGTGGCTCCGCCACTGCCCTTAAATAATACTTTATTCGTTTAAAAAAATGTCTTACTTTGACTTGACATGGAGTTTAAAAAAAAAAAAAAAATGAATCTTGGGGTCTTAAATTAAAATTATGTCAAATGTACCGAAATGTCCTTTAATATTATGATCTTAAACATGCTACGTGAAATGTTGAAACTAAAGTATTGCTAAAAAAAAAAAAAGAAAAAAAACATTGTTTTTTAAATGGATTACGAGGGAAAGTAAATTATTATTTTTTTAAATGGAGGGAATATTAATTTCTCATCATTTGATGGTCTAGAAACTAAAATGGCTAATATTAGATATTCATATAAGATTAATCTTTAATTAGCCAATCTTTGACTCGTGTAAATTATTGATTAAAATTCAATGTTTTCCCCCTAAAACATTAGATTTTCTTTAATTCCTCTTAAAATTTCCATTTGGGATTTTCAAAAAAAAAATAAAAATAAAATCAGATTTTTGTGTATTTTAAGAGAATCATAGTCTTAGTGGTAGATGTATTTTGTTTCCATATAAAGTCTAACAGAAATTTTATAATAATCATCGTTTATTATAATATTTTACTATAACAGTCAAGTTATTTTTAGAATCATTTGTTTGCTATAGCAATTAAAAAATATCTCACTATAATGGCATATTATATATTTTTCTATAACTAACATTTCATATTCATGAGAAATGTTCATTATTGTTCATATGCAAGATTTCATGTAATTAATTGATTGAAATTCAATTTTTTTCCCCTAAAACAATAGATTTTCTTTGTATAAATATATGGATAAAAATTCAATATAAATACTATGATTCTCCTAAGATATATAAAATTTGAATGTTTTGGAAAAATCCCAAATGGAAAATTTAAAAGGAATTAGAGAAAATCTAAGGTTTTAAGTGGAAAATAATTAAATTTTAATCAATTGATTAGATGAAATCTTGAAGGTCATGAAGTCAAGATTGGCTATTTATATGTAATCTCTTCATAATATTGTAATAGGTAACATATAATATAATATCAAATTAAAAATTGATTGCAAAGGAAATTTTATTTTAATAAAATCTTTTGTTTGGATATTTTTTGCTTTAGAAAAATATATCAAAATTTGGTTTCAAAGAAAATTTGGCCGTTATAGTGGTATATTATTATAGAGGACAACTGAAATTTAGATATAAAACTTTAATTTTTTTTAAAAATAAAATTTATTATTTGAAAACTACGTAAAAAAAATACTATAAATCACATAATTAGAAACTTAGAATATTTAAAAGACATATAATGAAATTTTAATTAAAAAAAAAACTTATTTAATTCACGAAATTCCAATTATGGCACCTAAATTGAGACGGAAAAAAATATATCTAAGTATATATGGACAAAAAATCAATCCATACAAGGACTATGATTCTCCAAAGATACAAAATTATTAGAAGAATCAGAAAAAAATATAAGATTTAGAGGAAAAAAATTGAATTTCAATTAATTGATTATAACATGAAATCTTGAAAGTGATTAGAGTTAAAGATTGGGTAATTTATATTGGAACAATGAACATTTCCCATTAATCAGAAAAAAAAAAAAAGATCTTAATTTTAATGTGAATAATGATTTGTAGAAATGGGAAAAAAAACTATAATAAAAACAAAAAAAGAGAATATAAAGAAAATCAACAATACATGATCCACCTTTAATTTAAATGCAAATCTAAAGAAAATTGAAAAGAGAATATTAAAAACCAACATTTCAATTTATTTTTTTATCATCATTTCAAGATTCAACCTTTAATTAAATGCAAATCTAAAGAAAATTGAAAAGTGAATTAAAAAAAAAAAAAAACATTTCAATTCTTTTCTTATCATCATTTCAAGATTCAACCTTTAATTAAATGTAAATCTAAAGAAAATTGCTATTGAAAATTATCTTATAAAGTCGTTGAATTTTATTTTGTGTCAAAAAATATCACTCAAATTAAGGTTTTTATTTTTCTAAAATGAGTCAACTACATTTATTTATTTTTTTGAATGTCGAAATAGCTTATAAAAAATTCTGCATACGCCACTATTTCGCCTTGAATTGTCCATACACATACTTCAAATTAACATGTTTTTTATTTACGTAGTAGAATCTATAGTATTTATAAGTTTTTTTTTTTTTATATATATATATATAAGTATATATAAATAAATATAAATATGAACATTGTCATATTGAAAGGACAGACAGTTGCAAAATTATATAAAAAATAGGATAAAAGACTTCTAATTTTTTTACTTTAAGAATTATAATAATCCAAATTCCTAAAGCAAAAAGTTAGAACTTAATCACATTAAAAAAAAACTATCATAATCACTATAATAATAAATAATTAAAATGTATATATATATGTCTCTATTTTTTTTATTTTTTTTGGAATTTAACAGGGAAAAGGGAATAATATATCTGGCCAACAAATGATGACTAGTGGATTGAATAATATACCAAAGGAAAATGACTACACAGAATTGAAGAAAAAAGGATTTTCACAAAGTGATGCATAAATAATTAAATTAAATTTGATATTCCAGCATAAAATGTATATATATATTTCTCTATTTTTTTGATTTTTTATTTGGTGTCTGCTATCTGTATTTTGGTCAGATTAAATTTAAATTTGCTCTGAGAAATCTTACGTTAAGGGGGTAAAGCGTTCCGCAGCAAAAATAGCTCTATACTCGAGACTCGAACAGATGACACAAACTTATGTAGCATATATAAGTTGCAATGGAAGTTGACATTTGCTATATGTGTTATTTATCGTTTTGATTACTAAATTGCTCTAAAATATGTAGGGAATGTATGTGTGTGTGTGTATATATATATATATATATATATATATTCGATTTCTCACTAGATATAATGCTAGTATTTAAATTTGAATTCGCTTTGAGAAATCCAACGTTAAGGGTGTAAAACATTTTTTAATAAAGATGTCTCTATACTCAAGACTCGAACTTATGAAGAAAAAAAAGTTGCAATGAAAGTTGACATTTGCTATATATGTTATTTATCGTTGATTGCTAAATTGCTTTAAGACATCTGTCGTTTTAGAAAAATAAGACATAATTATTATCTTTTAAAAAAATAAAATTCATCTAAATAAGTGAGTCATTTAAGAAAAATATATGATAATTACATATAAACTAAAATTATATATTAGATGTCTTTGTTAAAAGGTGTGCAAAAATCTAAAAAAGTAGAATTTTCCTTTCATCTTTAAGATTTATTATTTTCATATTTCATTCATTGATAATAAATATATTTAATTAATTATAACAGATTACTCTTATTTGGAGATATCATTAATTAGTTAACTAAAAAATAGAAAATAAAAGATGTAATGAAGGAATAAATTAATTAATTTGACTTTTAGTATTAATAAAAGTGCAGAGTTGACATTTTCCTAAGATCCTATTAAGTATAAATAAAATCAGAAATTATGGAATATATTAGCAGCTGACTTCCAAAGTCCAAAATGATACATTCCCCATAAATTATATTGATCATATATAAATATATAATTAGAATTATTATATCAATTAAAGTTTTTTCACAAAAGAAAAAGAATGTTTGTCAAAAAAAAAGAAAAAAAAAGATCATAAATAATTAATTTGCTTCATAAAGTCATCTTCTTTTAGGTGGAACCTAGAATTGTAGCAAAATTCCTAAACTACCCCTTTATTTGCAAAAATATTGAAAATAAAAATAAATAAATAGCTTGCATGCACCTCGACTAGTTTTACGGGTACCTGCTACCTTACTCTACCCTTTATCCCTTCTTTTGATAAACCTGATGTTCGGGCTTGCATGCACCTCGATTAGTTTTACGGGTACTCGCTACCTTACTCTAGCTTTCACCCCTTCTTTTGTTAAACCGTGATGTTCCGGTCAGCTTGCACGCACCTCGACTAGTTTTACGGGTACCTGCTACCTTACTCTAGCCTTCCTCTTGTATAGAGAAGTGGAATAACTAGTCATTTTCTTTTATTGTTTTGGACTCTTCTTGATAATGTAAGGTAAGGCTGCGTACAATACACCCTTGTGGTGGGACCCTTCCCTGAACCCTGTGCATAGCGGGAGCTTTAGTGCACCAAACTGCCCTTTTCTTTACTCTTCTCGATAATGATGAATCATAGAAATTACTTAGCTACTATCTTTTTTTCATTATAAATTGAGATCTTCTTCGAACTTGATGCACGAATAGTAGAATGTCAACAAATAGCATCTTTCTAGCATGCATATTCATGTATAACTCAATAAACATGATCTCCATCTTTCAACAATAAACAAGAATTAGCGACAGACAACTTCTATCTTAAATGCACGTATCGATAGAGTAGCAGCAAATAACATCGTTCTAGCATGCATATTCGCGGAACTCAATCAACATTCTTCTGTCGCTAACCAAAAAAAGTCTGTCGTGAGAGGTTAGCTTTGGATGCATGCATAACCGGATGTCCCAGTTCGTAGGTGTGAGAGGTTAGCTTTGAATGGTTTAAGGCAGGGTAGAGGTAGGCCGGGTGATTAGACGTGATATGGATCAGTTGCAGCTTACTGAGGACATGACCCTAGATAGGAAGTTGAGGGTGGGTGGGGCGTAGCTAGTAGATAGGAGTGCCTTGGGGTAGCGTTGCTAGTAGTCGTAGGAGGGTTGGGGTGAGGAGTGTGCGCCCGGTTTGATAGTGTAGAGTACTACTTTGTGGGTGTTATTTTTTGTTATTTCCATGCTTGTTTCATGTTTTATTTCGACTTTGTTTACTGTCTCTGGTCCGGAGCCGGGGGTCTACCGGAAATAGCCTCTCTACTTCTTCGGAGGTAGTGGTATGGACTGCGTACATTTTACCCTCCCCGAACCCCACTATGTGGGAATACACTGGGTATGTTGTTGTTGTTGTTGTTGGTGTCCGGGCTAACATGTACACCTCGACTAGTTAGTACCTTTTGTTTGCCTCAACACACGTATCGGGTAACTCTGCCCATCAAGGCTAGGACAGATGGGAAGAATAACGGCTCTATCGGTTATTCCATTCGTAATCATCCTAGTACCAACAGTTCTGCACTTATCGGCCACCCTAGAACGAATTTCCATGATATTCTCTCTTGTGGTTTCGATCGTATTCCTATTCTCTTACTTTTTTTACCAGGTACTTCGAAAAATGTCCTTATATCGATGATTTGGTCACGACTTTATCATGTTGAAACTGCAAGCTGATGTTGCTCGGACTCTCCAAAAATGTGGTCGCTTCTGTGTTTGAAGGATCTGATATGTGCCTATCGACATTTTTAAAGAGTCTGAGCAACATAACGGCAAGCGCTATGGGAGAAACTCTTCATGAAAGTAAAACACTTTTCCTTTTGGCTCATGTAAATTTCAGTGCATAATGTGCAGCAAGTAACTGAGTTCTTGTCGACGCGATGCAGGCTATTTGAAAAGGCTGATCAGGACGGAGATAAGTTTGTGTCGGTTTCTGAGCTAAAACAACTTTTCATGAAAATCAGATCAAGAAAATTGTATCGGGACAAGGATTACAACGCGGATGAGGTAATGGAAGAATTTGATCTCGACGAGGATGGAATGATCGATATGGATTGATACCAAACGGTATCTAAAAGAGCTCAAAACAGTCCACAACGCAACCAAAACAGTCCACAAATTGAGAGCAACACGAGGACCCCTTTGAGTGCTAGTTTCGGACAACAACAACAACACAAGTATCACGAGTTTACAAGGTGTTTAGCACCAACAAACAGCAACAATACAACAAGAACAAGATGAACACGAGATGAGGAGAACAACAACAACACAATAACAACAATACAACACAAACACGATTACAAGAAACGTAAAGATAGGTAGTGAGACAAATGAGGGTATAAATCCTAAGAACCAAAGAGTATGTTAAACTCTTCCTTGGACGATCCTTTGCTGCACTTGTACACACGTTGATCTTCATAGTCGCACTTGTATCATGGATGAATTCGTCAAAGGTTTCACAGGATGGATAGATGAAACAAAGGATGCAATGGGTAAACGATATCATTCCATAAGATCCTTGAAAGATTTTGTACGAGGTATATATACTGAGTTGTCTCCGTCAATGAACTATAGGCTATATTGCTCGGGCTCTTCGAAAATGTCGATGCTTGCATGTCAGATCCACCAAAAGTAGTGCATATTTGGATGATCCAATACGAGGCGCAACATCATTTTTGGAGAAACTGAGCAACAGTCAATAGGTTACGAGTTCGTGGAAGCAACCACTGATGCTAAACACATATTTTGTTCTCGTCGCAGATTCTGCAGCCTTGGCTCAAAAAGAAGCGGGAAGAACACGAAATGATGAACCATATTCTATCCGATATTTTTCAACATATCGAAAGCACAGCAATAGGAACTCTGTACACGGAAGATGGGAAATCGAATATTTCTGCTGTTAGAAAGTGAGTAACTGATATTAACGATCAACATTGTTGCTCGACCACTTTAAAAATTCCGCCAGATGCATGTCGGATCCTCCAAAACTAGTGTATTTTGAAAGATCCGGTAAGTGTGCAACGACATTTTTGGAGTGTCCGAGCAACATTGATGATCAGTAGGTTGAAAATGTTAAGAATAATAGTAATTGCTGCATTACAGGTTATTCGAAAGCATTGATCAAAACAAAGACAATGTCATTTCGCGTATGGAATTGAAAGAACTGATATGCAATATCAAATTTGGTCCTGCTCCTTCGGATGCTGATGAAAAGGTCGACAGAATCATCAAACAATTTAATGAGAGTGGAGACGAGATGATCAGTGTGGAGGAATTTGTGACCGGATTCTCCCAGTGTCTACACGATGTAGGACATCATTCTCATCTATAGCAAAACGCTGTTATAGAAAACATATAATATAGCATATCATAACTTGAAAAATCGGGTGCAGAAAAAACTTGGTCGTAATAGTGCAATGTTGTTATAGATAACTGTTATAGAGCGGTCTGATTGTATAAGAAATGATTTGTGATATGCAGAAGAATTGGGAAATGACGGAAAAGCTGCTGCAGAAGAAGACTGATAGATCTGCGGTAGCATGGATGAAGGCGATACTGGTTCTAGTAATCGGAATAGTAATATTAGGACTTCTAGCGGAACCTCTAACCAAGAGCGTAGGAAGTTTCTCGAGAGCTATAAACGTACCTTCATTTTTCATCTCGTTTAACTTAGTCCCTTTGGCTACAAATGCAAGAGTAGCAATCTCGGCCATCAACGAAGCAAGTCTAAAGAAACAATGAACGAATTCCTTGACATTATCAGAGGTTCGTTCCGCTGTCTTTCTTCTTTTGTTTTAGCACGAGTACAGATGAAAAAGTATGACAAATGCGACTAAACTAAGCAGATATATGGCGGAGTGTTCATCAACAATGTACTTGGACTTACCGTGCTTCTTTCACTGATATAGTTCCGGGGATTGGCTTGGAACTTCACAGCTGAAGTGCTCAGCGTGCTATTGGTTTGCGGAATAATGGGATGCATTGACAGTTCGAGCACATCATTCCTCGTTTGGGCATCCGCTATTGCTTTCCTTCTCTATCCATTCTCTTTAGTTTTGGTTTACGTTTTAGATTATGACTTGTTCGCTTAACAAAAAGAGCTCGAACATTTGGCTCTATCGATATTTCTGGTGTAAATGTAAGGACTGGTTCTCTTTCTAGGCCTTTCGAGAAGTACTGTTGAAGTTTTACATCGCATTGACGAGTAACAATGACCAGTACTCGTCCCAAAAGGCGATGAGAAGAGATCAAGACGGTTGTTGTTCATCGATTTATGGACACAACTGGATCGGAACTTGGAACATCTTTCTTTTCATCGATTTAACTGGTGAAGTTGTTGTCATGTGACCAGGAGGTGGGTTCAAGCCTTGGAAACAGCCTCCGGCAGAAATGCAAGGTAAGGTTGCGTACAATACACCCTTGTGGTGGGGCCCTTCCCCTGATCCTGCACATAGCGGGAGCTTTAGTGCACCGGTCTGCCCTTTTAATACCTCAATGCCTAAGATTTCTTGTTTCACCGATTATGAGCAACAAAACATACTCATCTCCACGTTGGAGACATAATTAAGTAAATAAAAGTCCTCCAACGGCTAAAACTTTGAGATGAGATGGTCGCACAATTCAACAGTTCATAAGCAACGAAAACTCTCTTCTGTGATTCACATTTCACAATGTTTTTCATGCAGCAACATGCATATGAAGTTATTTACAAACTATCCCTATAAACGGTAGGACTATCACTCGAACCAACGTCTTCTATCATGTAAAAGAACTAAACCCCCGCGGACACACCTCTAACGAGCCTTACCCACCGGGATTAACTTCTATAGCTTCAGTTCCAAATCAACATCTGCTCCTACTTCAGAATGAAAGTCACTTCCGCGAGCTCCTTCACGACCAATTTGCACCTCTGCAGATGGGGAGAACCCGAGGATTGGTTGTTGAACTGATATGCCTAGGCCTGATGGAGGCGTATGCGCTGCAGCAGCAACCTGTAGATCAAATAAGTTCGGAAGATAGTTAATACCTAGACAAAAAAGCACAGTACAGGATCAAGAATGTAACGCTATAGTCCTTTAGTCTCACCCGAGAGGGTACACAGTTGAGTAGCTGAAGAGTTAAAGAACGCCGATTTACTGCTTCTAAATGTGGCAAAGCTACTGCTGGAGGAGCCAATCGGAGAAAATCTCCATCGAGAGCTTTAGTTTCTCTTGCTGAGATCGATGGTCAAGACTCAGATAAAGCTCTCGACTTTGCGAAAACTTCTCTGCAGAAATGCCAAATGACTCATTATCAGGCTCTCGAATACTAAGACTACGTGATTTCCAAGTAAGATATAGAACCTTTTACGCGCATTTCCCTCTTCTACATTGACTGAGCAGTCGTTGCTGCTGGAAGCTGATTCATGTGATCTGGATAGAGAAGCAACGCAGCACTGAGGAAATACGCGTTGAAATGAAGGAACAGGCGGGTGTTCTGGAAAGAACGGATAGGGCCTCTTCACGCCAGCCATCTATATCAAATCATCGACAAACCATCAGGTAACGATAGGAAGTTCAGATACATTAGCTCGATAATCTAGTTTTAAGTAGGTCGCTCAGACACTCCAAAAATGTTGCGCGGCCGTGTTAGATCCTCAAAAAAGGCGTTACTTTTAGAGGACTCGACATGCACCTGCTGGCATTTTTGGATAGTCCGAGCAACATAGAGTTTGATAGACACTTAACCTTTACTTCTTCAGGCCAACGAGGTAAACGTTCACCGCGATAATAACTTTGGTTTGAAGGGGGCTGCATCTGAAAATTTTGTACAGATGATGACAATGACGAAAGCCCTGATGAGATATTCACCTGAACAACGACAATATATCCAGTATAATCACACAAGTGGAGTATAGGGAAGGTGACGTGAACGTAGTCTTGCCCCTACCTTGTGACGGTAGAGTCTGTTTCTGATAGACCCTCAGCTCGAATAAGCATATCAAAAATCATTCAACTAACACCCCAATACAGAGATTTTTTTTTGGTTTCCCACCCGTTGTCTGGTACCACATTGGGTCCCGACTAAATTCATATTCGCGACCAAAACTCACAAATCGACCGGTAAAATGCTCCCTAACAAAGATGAACAAATCCAGATGCGCTCCGGAAAGTTCACATTGGCAGGTTAAACACTCCCTCACAAAGGCGACTTCTTACCCAACAGTCAAACCCGAGAACTCTGGTTAACGATGAACAACAACATAGAAGTACAAGAAATAACAGATATTAACAATGACAACAACAACATACCCAGTGTATTCCTACATAGTGGGGTCTAGGGAGGGTAAAATGTATGCATGCAATCCATACCACTACCTCCGAAGAAGTAGAGAGGTTGTTTCCGATAGACCCCCGGCTCACGACAAATAGCAAATATTGACAAAACAACATATAGTAACAGGACAGTCTCTACAACAAAATGATATGATACTCGAAGTACAAGACCAACATACAATAACAGAAATCGAAGGACCATAAACTACACGAGCAATACTACAACTACAGGTTAACGATGAACAACACCATAGAAGTACAAGAAATAGCAGATACTAACGAAACAACATGTAGTAACAAAATGATATGATACTCGAAGTACAAGACCAACATATAATAACAGAAATTGAATGACCATAAACTACACGAGCAATACTACAACTACAGGTAAACGATGAACAACAGCATAGAAGTACAAGAAATAGCAGATACTAACGAAACAACATGTAGTAACAAAATGATATGATACTCGAAGTACAAGACCAACATATAATAACAGAAATCGAAGGACCATAAACTACACGAGCAGTACTGCAACTACTGGTTAACGATGAACAACAAGATAGAAGTACAAGAAACAACAAATATTGACAAAACAGCATATAGTAACAGGACAGTTTCCACAACAAAATGATATGATACTCGAAGTACAAGACAACATAAAATAACAGAAATTGAAGGACCCGAGAACTCTATTTAACGACGAACAACAACATAGAAGTACAAACAACATGTAGTAACAGGACAGTTTCTACAACAAAATGATATGATACTATAAGCACAAGACAACATATAATAACAGAAATCGAAGGACCATAAACTAGGGTAGCCCGGTGCACTAAAGCTCCCGCTATGCGCAGGGTCCGGGGAAGGGCCCCACCACAAGGGTGTATTGTATGCAGCCTTACCTTGCATTTCTGCCAGAGGCTGTTTCTAAGGCTTGAACCCGTGACCTCCTGGTCACATGACAACAACTTTACCGGCCAGTTACTCCAAGGCTCGCCTTGGACCATAAACTACAATACCATTACTACAACTACTGGTTAACGATGATGAAATACTTAAAACTCAACGAAGTAAACTTACCATTGATGAAGAACAACAACTTTGCTGTTACTGTTGACATCTTTGTTGCATCACAGCATATAAGTACAAGAAATAGCAGATAGTAACGAAACAACATGTAGTAACAAGACAGTTTCTACAACAAAATGATATGATACTCGAAGTACAAGACCACATATAATAACAGAAATTGAAGGACCACAAACTACACGAGCAATACTACAACTACTGGTTAAAGATGAACAACAACATTAGAAGTACAAGAAACAGCAGATATTAACGAAACAACATATAGTGACAAGTCAGTTTCTACAACAAAATGATATGATACTCGAAGTACAAGACAACATGTAATAACAGAAATCGAAGGACCATAAACTACACGACCAATGCTACAACTACTGGTTAACGATGAAGGAGTACTTAAAACTCAACGAAGTAAACTTACCATTGATAAAGAACTACAACTTTGCTGATACCGTTGACATCTTTGTTGCATAACACTAGGAAGATTCAAATTTGTCCCAAACACAACACCATGATGATCAACTTTTTGATTCACACCATCAAGAATATACTCATCACTCAACAATTTAGGACAATTTTCAACAAAAGGGACAAACTTATTTGGTCTAAAATCAATTCTTGATGATTGAAATATTGGATGTTGTTCCTCTAACCTAATCCTCTCAAATTGTGCAACACCAAGTCCTCTTTGTGGAACTTTAGTTTTCTTCTCATTCATCTTTTTTGATATATTAGTATTAACCATTTTATTAGTTTCTTGATCATGATCATATGTTAAGCAAATTTATATAATTTTATAGTAGTTATGCGTGGCAAGAAAATCCATCCAGCTCATAGATTATGATTCTCTTAACATACAGAAAAATTTTAAATTTTTTTTTTTTTTTTTGGAAAAATCTCAAATGGAAAATATATTATTGCATGAAATCTTGCATGTCATGAAAGTCAAGATTGACATTCATAAGGGACAATGAACATTCCCGGTCGCGGAGCCAGGATTTTCATTGAGGGGGTTCAGAAATATATATATACGAACTAGTCGAAGTTGGTTCAACTTGCATAAAAAAATATTTTTAATTATATAAAAATAGTATAAAAACAGTATAATTTTCCATGTCGAAGGGGGTTCGGATGAACCCTGAAACAAAGGTGGCTCAGTCACTGAACCTTCCATAAATCTTTGTATAACAGTCTGTTTGTTTGGATATTTTTTGATTGTTATAGAAAATATATAATATAATATAAGATTTTGTAGTGATCTTTATATAATAAAAAGGGAAAAGAATCAGAAATATATCTAAAACTTTGGTGAAATTTACAGTAACACGTCTCAACTTTGCGGGGATTATTCTATGACTCATCTAGACTATTTATTACCGTATTTTTGTGGCATATATTTGTCTAGCTGGACCACTTCAGACCCTTACGCGCTTAGTGCACGTATATTCACGTAGTGGTCCAGCTGGGCAAATATATGCCACAAAAATATGGTAATAAATAGTCGAGGGGGTCGTAGGACCCCCACAAAGTTGAGGCATGTTACAACAAATTTCGTCAAAGTTTAGGTATATTTCGAATATTTTTTTCGTAGTAAAAATCATCTGTATAGATATTTTAAATTGTTATAGAAAACATATAATATGACAGAAAATGTTTTAATGCAAATCTAAAGAAAATTGAAAAGAGAATTTTAAAAACCAACATTTCAATTTATTTTTTTATCATCATTTCAAGATTCAACCTTTAATTAAATGCAAATCTAAAGAAAATTGAAAAGAGAATTAAAAAAAAAAAAAGCATTTCAATTGTTTTCTTATCATCATTTCAAGATTCAACCTTTAATTAAATGTAAATCTAAAGAAAATTGCTATTGAAAATTATCTTATAAAGTCGTTGAATTTTATTTTGTGTCAAAAAATATCACTCAAATTAAGGTTTTTATTTTTCTAAAATGAGTCAACTACATTTATTTATTTTTTTGAATGTCGAAATCGCTTATAAAAAATTCTGCATACGCCACTATTTCGCCTTGAATTGTCCATACACATACTTCAAATTAACATATTTTTTATTTACGTAGTAGAATCTATAGTATTTATAAGTTTATATATATATATATATATATGTATATATATATATATATATGTATATATATATAAATATAAATATGCACATTGTCATATTGAAAGGACAGACAGTTGCAAAACTATATAAAAAATAGGATAAAAGACTTCTCATTTTTTTACTTTAAGAATTATAATAATCCAAATTCCTAAAGCAAAAAGTTAGAACTTAATCACATTAAAAAAAAACTATCATAATCACTATAATAATAAATAATTAAAATCTATATATATATGTCTCTATTTTATTTTTATTTTTGGAATTTAACAGGGAAAAGGGAATAATATATCTGGCCAACAAATGATGACTAGTGGATTGAATAATTCACCAAAGGAAAATGACTACACAGAATTGAAGAAAAAAGGATTATACTTAGTACCAATATCTATGTTCACAAAGTGATGCATAAATAATTAAATTAAATTTGATATTCCAACATAAAATGTATATATATATTTCTCTATTTTTTTGATTTTTTATTTGGTGTCTGCTATCTGTATTCCAACAAAGGATTATCGTTTTGATTACTAAATTGCTCTAAAATATGTAGGGAATGTATGTGTGTGTGTGTATATATATATATATATTCGATTTCTCACTAGATATAATGCTAGTATTTAAATTTGAATTCGCTTTGAGAAATCCAACGTTAAGGGTGTAAAACATTTTTTAATAAAGATGTCTCTATACTCAAGACTCGAACTTATGAAGAAAAAAAAGTTGCAATGAAAGTTGACATTTGCTATATATGTTATTTATCGTTGATTGCTAAATTGCTTTAAGACATCTGTCGTTTTAGAAAAACAAGACATAATTATTATCTTTTAAAAAAATAAAATTCATCTAAATAAGTGAGTCATTTAAGAAAAATATATGATAATTACATATAAACTAAAATTATATATTAGATGTCTTTGTTAAAAGGTGTGCAAAAATCTAAAAAAGTAGAATTTTCCTTTCATCTTTAAGATTTATTATTTTCATATTTCATTCATTGATAATAAATATATTTAATTAATTATAACAGATTACTCTTATTTGGAGATATCATTAATTAGTTAACTAAAAAATAGAAAATAAAAGATGTGATGAAGGAATAAATTAATTAATTTGACTTTTAG
Source organism: Capsicum pubescens (assembly GCA_030864215.1). Classification (NCBI taxonomy): domain Eukaryota; kingdom Viridiplantae; phylum Streptophyta; class Magnoliopsida; order Solanales; family Solanaceae; genus Capsicum; species Capsicum pubescens. The sequence continues at coordinate 38,698,813 of CM061547.1, forward strand.
TATTAATAAAAGTGCAGAGTTGACATTTTCCTAAGATCTTATTAAGTATAAATAAAATCAGAAATTATGGAATATATTAGCAGCTGACTTCCAAAGTCCAAAATGATACATTCCCCATAAATTATATTGATCATAAATAAATATATAATTAGAATTATTATATCAATTAAAGTTTTTTCACAAAAGAAAAAGAATGTTTGTCAAAAAAAAAGAAAAAAAAAGATCATAAATAATTAATTTGCTTCATAAAGTCATCTTCTTTTAGGTGGAACCTAGCATTGTAGCAAAATTCCTAAACTACCCCTTTATTTGCAAAAATATTGAAAATAAAAATAAATAAATAGCTTGCATGCACCTCGACTAATTTTACGGGTACCTGCTACCTTACTCTACCCTTTATCCCTTCTTTTGTTAAACCTGATGTTCGGGCTTGCATGCACCTCGATTAGTTTTACGGGTACTCGCTACCTTACTCTAGCTTTCACCCCTTCTTTTATTAAACCGTGATGTTCCGGTCAGCTTGCACGCACCTCGACTAGTTTTACGGGTAGCTGCTACCTTACTCTAGCCTTCCTCTTGTATAGAGAAGTGGAATAACTAGTCATTTTCTTTTATTGTTTTGGACTCTTCTTGATAATGTAAGGTAAGGCTGCGTACAATACACCCTTGTGGTGGGACCCTTCCCTGAACCCTGTGCATAGCGGGAGCTTTAGTGCACCAAACTGCCCTTTTCTTTACTCTTCTCGATAATGATGAATCATAGAAATTACTTAGCTACTATCGTTTTTTCATTATAAATTGAGATCTTCTTCGAACTTGATGCACGAATAGTAGAATGTCAACAAATAGCATCTTTTTAGCATGCATATTCATGTATAACTCAATAAACATGATCTCTATCTTTCAACAATAAACAAGAATTAGCGACAGACAACTTCTATCTTAAATGCACATATCGATAGAGTAGCAGCAAATAACATCGTTCTAGCATGCATATTCGCGGAACTCAATCAACATTCTTCTGTCGCTAAACAAAAAAAGTCTGTCGTGAGAGGTTAGCTTTGGATGCATGCATAACCGGATGTCCCAGTTCGTAGGTGTGAGAGGTTAGCTTTGGATGGTTTCAGGCAGGGTAGAGGTAGGCCGGGTGATTAGACGTGATATGGATCAGTTGCAGCTTACTGAGGACATGACCCTAGATAGGAAGTTGAGGGTGGGTGGGGCGTAGCTAGTAGATAGGAGTGCCTTGGGGTAGCGTTGCTAGTAGTCGTAGGAGGGTTGGGGTGAGGAGTGTGCGCCCGGTTTGATAGTGTAGAGTACTACTTTGTGGGTGTTATTTTTTGTTATTTCCATGCTTGTTTCATGTTTTATTTCGACTTTGTTTACCGTCTCTGGTCCGGAGCCGGGGGTCTACCGGAAATAGCCTCTCTACTTCTTCGGAGGTAGTGGTATGGACTGCGTACATTTTACCCTCCCCGAACCCCACTATGTGGGAATACACTGGGTATGTTGTTGTTGTTGTTGTTGGTGTCCGGGCTAACATGTACACCTCGACTAGTTAGTACCTTTTGTTTGCCTCAACACACGTATCGGGTAACTCTGCCCATCAAGGCTAGGACAGATGGGAAGAATAACGGTTCTATCGGTTATTCCATTCGTAATCATCCTAGTACCAACAGTTCTGCACTTATCGGCCACCCTAGAACGAATTTTCATGATATTCTCTCTTGTGGTTTCGATCGTATTCCTATTCTCTTACTTTTTTTATCAGGTACTTCGAAAAAAGTCCTTATATCGATGATTTGGTCACGACTTTAACATGTTGAAACTGCAAGCTGATGTTGCTCGGACTCTCCAAAAATGTGGTCGCTTCTGTGTTTGAAGGATCTGATATGTGCCTATCGACATTTTTAAAGAGTCTGAGCAACATAACGGCAAGCGCTATGGGAGAAACTCTTCATGAAAGTAAAACACTTTTCCTTTTGGCTCATGTAAATTTCAGTGCATAATGTGCAGCAAGTAACTGAGTTCTTGTCGACGCGATGCAGGCTATTTGAAAAGGCTGATCAGGACGGAGATAAGTTTGTGTCGGTTTCTGAGCTAAAACAACTTTTCATGAAAATCAGATCAAGAAAATTGTATTGGGACAAGGATTACAACGCGGATGAGGTAATGGAAGAATTTGATCTCGACGAGGATGGAATGATCGATATGGATTGATACCAAACGGTATCTAAAAGAGCTCAAAACAGTCCACAACGCAACCAAAACAGTCCACAAATTGAGAGCAACCCGAGGACCCATTTGAGTGCTAGTTTCGGCCAACAACAACAACACAAGTATCACGAGTTTACAAGGTGTTTAGCACCAACAAACAGCAACAATACAACAAGAACAAGATGAACACGAGATGAGGAGAACAACAACAACACAATAACAACAATACAACACAAACACGATTACAAGAAACGTAAAGATAGGTAGTGAGACAAATGAGGGTATAAATCCTAAGAACCAAAGAGTATGTTAAACTCTTCCTTGGACGATCCTTTGCTGCACTTGCACACACGTTGATCTTCATAGTCGCACTTGTATCATGGATGAATTCGTCAAAGGTTTCACAGGATGGATAGATGAAACAAAGGATGCAATGGGTAAACGATATCATTCCATAAGATCCTTGAAAGATTTTGTACGAGGTATATATACTGAGTTGTCTCCGTCAATGAACTATAGGCTATATTGCTCGGGCTCTTCAAAAATGTCGATGCTTGCATGTCAGATCCGCCAAAAGTAGTGCATATTTGGATGATCCAATACGAGGTGCAACATCATTTTTGGAGAAACTGAGCAACATAGTCAATAGGTTACGAGTTCGTGGAAGCAACCACTGATGCTAAACACATATTTTGTTCTCGTCGCAGATTCTGCAGCCTTGGCTCAAAAAGAAGCGGGAAGAACACGAAATGATGAACCATATTCTATCCGATATTTTTCAACATATCGAAAGCACAGCAATAGGAACTCTGTACACGGAAGATGGGAAATCGAATATTTCTGCTATTAGAAAGTGAGTAACTGATATTAACGATCAACATTGTTGCTCGACCACTTTAAAAATTCCGCCAGATGCATGTCGGATCCTCCAAAACTAGTGTATTTTGAAAGATCCGGTAAGTGTGCAACGACATTTTTGGAGTGTCCGAGCAACATAGATGATCAGTAGGTTGAAAATGTTAAGAATAATAGTAATTGCTGCATTACAGGTTATTCGAAAGCATTGATCAAAACAAAGACAATGTCATTTCGCGTATGGAATTGAAAGAACTGTTTGTATAGATAACTGTTATAGAGCGGTCTGATTGTATAAGAAATGATTTGTGATATGCAGAAGAATTGGGAAATGACGGAAAAGCTGCTGCAGAAGAAGACTGATAGATCTGCGGTAGCATGGATGAAGGCGATACTGGTTCTAGTAATCGGAATAGTAATATTAGGACTTCTAGCGGAACCTCTAACCAAGAGCGTAGGAAGTTTCTCGAGAGCTATAAACGTACCTTCATTTTTCACCTCGTTTAACTTAGTCCCTTTGGCTACAAATGCAAGAGTAGCAATCTCGGCCATCAACGAAGCAAGTCTAAAGAAACAATGAACGAATTCCTTGACATTATCAGAGGTTCGTTCCGCTGTCTTTCTTCTTTTGTTTTAGCACGAGAACAGATGAAAAAGTATGACAAATGCGACTAAACTAAGCAGATATATGGCGGAGTGTTCATCAACAATGTACTTGGACTTACCGTGCTTCTTTCACTGATATAGTTCCGGGGATTGGCTTGGGACTTCACAGCTGAAGATCTCAGCGTGCTATTGGTTTGCGGAATAATGGGATGCATTGACAGTTCGAGCACATCATTCCTCGTTTGGGCATCCGCTATTGCTTTCCTTCTCTATCCATTCTCTTTAGTTTTGGTTTACGTTTTAGATTATGACTTCTTCGCTTAACAAAAAGAGCTCGAACATTTGGCTCTATCGATATTTCTGGTTTAAATGTAAGGACTGGTTCTCTTTCTAGGCCTTTCGAGAAGTACTGTTGAAGTCTTACATCGCATTGACGAGTAACAATGACCAGTACTCGTCCCAAAAGGCGATGAGAAGAGATCAAGACGGTTGTTGTTCATCGATTTATGGACACAACTGGATCGGAACTTGGAACAGCTTTCTTTTCATCGATTTAACTGGTAAAGTTGTTGTCATGTGACCAGGAGGTGGGTTCAAGCCTTGGAAACAGCCTCCGGCAGAAATGCAAGGTAAGGCTGCGTACAATACACCCTTGTGGTGGGGCCCTTCCCCTGATCCTGCACATAGCGGGAGCTTTAGTGCACCGGTCTGCCCTTTTAATACCTCAATGCCTAAGATTTCTTGTTTCACCGATTATGAGCAACAAAACATACTCATCTCCACGTTGAAGACATAATTAAGTAAATAAAAGTCCTCCAACGGCTAAAACTTTGAGATGAGATGGTCGTACAATTCAACAGTTCATAAGCAACGAAAACTCTCTTCTGTGATTCACATTTCACAATGTTTTTCATGCAGCAACATGCATATGAAGTTATTTGCAAACTATCCTTATAAACGGTAGGACTATCACTCGAACCAACGTCTTCTATCATGTAAAAGAACTAAACCCCCGCGGACACACCTCTAACGAGCCTTACCCACCGGGATTAACTTCTATAGCTTCAGTTCCAAATCAACATCTGCTCCTACTTCAGAATGAAAGTCACTTCCGCGAGCTCCTTCACGACCAATTTGCACCTCTGCAGATGGGGAGAACCCGAGGATCGGTTGTTGAACTGATATGCCTAGGCCTGATGGAGGCGTATGCGCTGCAGCAGCAACCTGTAGATCAAATAAGTTCGGAAGATAGTTAATACCGAGACAAAAAAGCACAGTACAGGATCAAGAATGTAACGCTATAGTCCTTTAGTCTCACCCGACAGGGTACACAGTCGAGTAGCTGAAGAGTTAAAGAACGCCGATTTACTGCAGATGGGGAGAACCCGAGGATCGGTTGTTGAACTGATATGCCTAGGCCTGATGGAGGCGTATGCGCTGCAGCAGCAACCTGTAGATCAAATAAGTTCGGAAGATAGTTAATACCGAGACAAAAAAGCACAGTACAGGATCAAGAATGTAACGCTATAGTCCTTTAGTCTCACCCGAGAGGGTACACAGTCGAGTAGCTGAAGAGTTAAAGAACGCCGATTTACTGCAGATGGGGAGAACCCGAGGTTTGGTTGTTGAACTGATATGCCTAGGCCTGATGGAGGCGTATGCGCTGCAGCAGCAACCTGTAGATCAAATAAGTTCGGAAGATAGTTAATACCGAGACAAAAAAGCACAGTACAGGATCAAGAATGTAACACTATAGTCCTTTAGTCTCACCCGAGAGGGTACACAGTTGAGTAGCTGAAGAGTTAAAGAACGCCGATTTACTGCTTCTAAATGTGGCAAACGTACTGCTGGAGGAGCCAATCGGAGAAAATCTCCATCGAGAGCTTTAGTTTCTCTTGCTGAGATTGATGGTCCAGACTCAGATAAAGCTCTCGACTTTGCGAAAACTTCTCTGCAGAAATGCCAAATGACTCATTATCAGGCTCTCGAATACTAAGACAACGTGATTTCCAAGTAAGATATAGAACCTTTTACGCGCATTTCCCTCTTCTACATTGACTGAGCAGTCGTTGCTGCTGGAAGCTGATTCATGTGATCTGGATAGAGAAGCAACGCAGCACTGAGGAAATACGCGTTGAAATGAAGGAACAGGCGGGTGTTCTGGAAAGAACGGATAGGGCCTCTTCACGCCAGCCATCTATATCACATCATCGACAAACCATCAGGTAACGATAGGAAGTTCAGATACATTAGCTCGATAATCTAGTTTTAAGTAGGTCGCTCAGACACTCCAAAAATGTTGCGCGGCCGTGTTAGATCCTCAAAAAAGGCGTTACTTTTAGAGGACTCGACATGCACCTGCTGACATTTTTGGATAGTCCGAGCAACGTAGAGTTTGATAGACACTTAACCTTTACTTCTTCAGGCCAACGAGGTAAACGTTCACCGCGATAATAACTTTGGTTTGAAGGGGGCTGCATCTGAAAATTTTGTACAGATGATGACAATGACGAAAGCCCTGATGAGATATTCACCTGAACAACGACAATATATCCAGTATAATCACACAAGTGGAGTATAGGGAAGGTGACGTGAACGTAGTCTTGCCCCTACCTTGTGACGGTAGAGTCTGTTTCTGATAGACCCTCAGCTCGAATAAGCATATCAAAAATCATTCAACTAACACCCCAATACAGAGATTTTTTTTTGGTTTCCCACCCGTTGTCTGGTACCACATTGGGTCCCGACTAAATTCATATTCGCGACCAAAACTCACAAATCGACCAGTAAAATGCTCCCTAACAAAGATGAACAAATCCAGATGCGCTCCAGAAAGTTCACATTGGCAGGTTAAACACTCCCTCACAAAGGCGACTTCTTACCCAACAGTCAAACCCGAGAACTCTGGTTAACGATGAACAACAACATAGAAGTACAAGAAATAACAGATATTAACAATGACAACAACAACATACCCAGTGTATTCCCACATAGTGGGGTCTAGGGAGGGTAAAATGTATGCATGCAATCCATACCACTACCTCCGAAGAAGTAGAGAGGTTGTTTCCGATAGACCCCCGGCTCACGACAAATAGCAAATATTGACAAAACAGCATATAGTAACAGGACAGTTTCCACAACAAAATGATATGATACTCGAAGTACAAGACAACATAAAATAACAGAAATTGAAGGACCCGAGAACTCTATTTAACGACGAACAACAACATAGAAGTACAAACAACATGTAGTAACAGGACAGTTTCTACAACAAAATGATATGATACTATAAGCACAAGACAACATATAATAACAGAAATCGAAGGACCATAAACTAGGGTAGCCCGGTGCACTAAAGCTCCCGCTATGCGCAGGGTCCGGGGAAGGGCCCCACCACAAGGGTGTATTGTATGCAGCCTTACCTTGCATTTCTGCCAGAGGCTGTTTCTAAGGCTTGAACCCGTGACCTCCTGGTCACATGACAACAACTTTACCGGCCAGTTACTCCAAGGCTCGCCTTGGACCATAAACTACAATACCATTACTACAACTACTGGTTAACGATGATGAAATACTTAAAACTCAACGAAGTAAACTTACCATTGATGAAGAACAACAACTTTGCTGTTACTGTTGACATCTTTGTTGCATCACAGCATATAAGTACAAGAAATAGCAGATAGTAACGAAACAACATGTAGTAACAAGACAGTTTCTACAACAAAATGATATGATACTCGAAGTACAAGACCACATATAATAACAGAAATTGAAGGACCACAAACTACACGAGCAATACTACAACTACTGGTTAAAGATGAACAACAACATTAGAAGTACAAGAAACAGCAGATATTAACGAAACAACATATAGTGACAAGTCAGTTTCTACAACAAAATGATATGATACTCGAAGTACAAGACAACATGTAATAACAGAAATCGAAGGACCATAAACTACACGACCAATGCTACAACTACTGGTTAACGATGAAGGAGTACTTAAAACTCAACGAAGTAAACTTACCATTGATAAAGAACTACAACTTTGCTGATACCGTTGACATCTTTGTTGCATAACACTAGGAAGATTCAAATTTGTCCCAAACACAACACCATGATGATCAACTTTTTGATTCACACCATCAAGAATATACTCATCACTCAACAATTTAGGACAATTTTCAACAAAAGGGACAAACTTATTTGGTCTAAAATCAATTCTTGATGATTGAAATATTGGATGTTGTTCCTCTAACCTAATCCTCTCAAATTGTGCAACACCAAGTCCTCTTTGTGGAACTTTAGTTTTCTTCTCATTCATCTTTTTTGATATATTAGTATTAACCATTTTATTAGTTTCTTGATCATGATCATATGTTAAGCAAATTTATATAATTTTATAGTAGTTATGCGTGGCAAGAAAATCCATCCAGCTCATAGATTATGATTCTCTTAACATACAGAAAAATTTTAAATTTTTTTTTTTTTTTTTGGAAAAATCTCAAATGGAAAATATATTATTGCATGAAATCTTGCATGTCATGAAAGTCAAGATTGACATTCATAAGGGACAATGAACATTCCCGGTCGCGGAGCCAGGATTTTCATTGAGGGGGTTCAGAAATATATATATACGAACTAGTCGAAGTTGGTTCAACTTGCATAAAAAAATATTTTTAATTATATAAAAATAGTATAAAAACAGTATAATTTTCCATGTCGAAGGGGGTTCGGATGAACCCTGAAACAAAGGTGGCTCAGTCACTGAACCTTCCATAAATCTTTGTATAACAGTCTGTTTGTTTGGATATTTTTTGATTGTTATAGAAAATATATAATATAATATAAGATTTTGTAGTGATCTTTATATAATAAAAAGGGAAAAGAATCAGAAATATATCTAAAACTTTGGTGAAATTTACAGTAACACGTCTCAACTTTGCGGGGATTATTCTATGACTCATCTAGACTATTTATTACCGTATTTTTGTGGCATATATTTGTCTAGCTGGACCACTTCAGACCCTTACGCGCTCAGTGCACGTATATTCACGTAGTGGTCCAGCTGGGCAAATATATGCCACAAAAATATGGTAATAAATAGTCGAGGGGGTCGTAGGACCCCCACAAAGTTGAGGCATGTTACAACAAATTTCGTCAAAGTTTAGGTATATTTCGAATATTTTTTTCATAATAAAAATCAACTGTATAGATATTTTAAATTTTTATAGAAAACATATAATATGACAGAAAATTTTAAAAATAATTTTGTAAAAATTTGGCTATTATAATAAAATGTTACTATAGAGAATGACTGTATATGGAATGAAAATCCATCCAACACATAGATTATGATTCTCTTTAAGATACAGACAAATTTGAGTTTTTTTTTTTGGAAAAATCTCAAATGGAAAATTCAAGAGAAATTATAGAAAATCTTTGGTTTTAGGGGAAAAATAATTAAATTTCAATCAATTAATTACATGAAATCTTTACAGGTCATAGAGTCAAAATTGATATATATACACACACATTGCTTCTTCTATGATTTTATTATATCATCTCTAATTAATTATTATATAACTACAAAATTAATAATATTTAATAAGAAAATAAAATAAATATTTAAAACATGTCTGCTTTCAACAGTAATAATTTTACTACTTCACCTCTAATTAACTATTTCAGTCATTTAAGTATTAATAATATTTAATAACATGCATTAAAAATATTTCTAAAAATAATATTTTTGATGTATTAAAAATAACATGCATAACATAATTTCTAAAAAATAAATATTTGATTATAAAAATACCCTCCACTAATATGATAGACGTGAAAAGGATATGAAAATTATTTCGAGGGCAAATGTGGCTTTAACAACGTTAATTCATGCGTTAAAATATATTGCATTATTAATACCAAAGATTTTTCTGTATTATGTATACGCACCTTAATACCATATCGAATTAGTTTTACATAGGTTGAAAAAGTTACCAAACAATACAAAGTTGATGCATGCATTATTTTTTCCAATACACTCTACCAAACCACCCCTTAAATGGTGGCGGAGTCAGAATTTTCATTGAGGGGTTCAGAAGTAAATATACGGACTAGTCGAAGGAGGTTCAACATCTACTATATATACATAAAAATATTTTTGACCATATAAAAATAGTATAATTTTTCGACGAAGGGGGTTATGAACCCCCTGAATTCAATGTGGCTCCGCCACTGCCCTTAAATAATACTTTATTCGTTTAAAAAAATGACTTATTTTGACTTGACACGGAGTTTAAAAAAATAAAAAAAAAATGAATCTTGGGGTCTTAAATTAAAATTATATCAAATGTACCGAAATGTCCTTTAATATTATGATCTTAAACATGCTACGTGAAAATGTTGAAACTAAAGTATTGCTAAAAAAAAAAAAAGAAAAAAAACATTGTTTTTTATATGGATTACGAGGGAAAGTAAATTATTATTTTTTTAAATGGAGGGAATATTAATTTCTCATCATTTGATGGTCTAGAAACTAAAATGGCTAATATTAGATATTCAAAAAAGATTAATCTTTAATTAGCCAATCTTTGACTCGTGTAAATTATTGATTAAAATTCAATGTTTTCCCCCTAAAACATTAGATTTTCTTTAATTCCTCTTAAAATTTCCATTTGGGATTATCAAAAAAAAGAATCAGATTTTTGTGTATCTTAAGAGAATCATAGTCTTAGTGGTAGATGTATTTTGTTTCCATATAAAGTCTAACAGAAATTTTATAATAATCATCGTTTATAATAATATTTTACTATAACAGTCAAGTTATTTTTAGAATCATTTGTTTGCTATAGCAATTAAAAAATATATCACTATAATGGCATATTATATATTTTTCTATAACTAACATTTCATATTCATGAGAAATGTTCATTATTGTTCATATGCAAGATTTCATGTAATTAATTGATTGAAATTTAATTTTTTTCCCCCTAAAACAATAGATTTTCTTTGTATAAATATATGGATAAAAATTCAATATAAATACTATGATTCTCCTAAGATATATAAAATTTGAATGTTTTGGAAAAATCCCAAATGGAAAATTTAAAAGGAATTAGAGAAAATCTAAGGTTTTAAGTGGAAAATTATTAAATTTTAATCAATTGATTAGATGAAATCTTGAAGGTCATGAAGTCAAGATTGGCTATTTATATGTAATCTCTTCATAATATTGTAATAGGTAACATATAATATAATATCAAATTAAAAATTGATTGCAAAGGAAATATTATTTTAATAAAATCTTTTGTTTGGATTTTTTTTGCTTTAGAAAAATATATCAAAATTTGGTTTCAAAGAAAATTTGGCCGTTATAGTGGTATATTATTATAGAGGACAACTGAAATTTAGATATAAAACTTTAATTTTTTTAAAAAATAAAATTTATATATTTGAAAACTACGTAAAAAAAATACTATAAATTACATAATTAGAAACTTAGAATATTTAAAAGACATATAAAGAAATTTTAATTAAAAAAAAAACTTATTTAATTCCCGAAATTCCAATTATGGCACCTAAATTGAGACGGAAAAAAATATATCTAAGTATATATGGACAAAAAATCAATCCATACAAGGACTATGATTCTCCAAAGATACAAAATAATTAGAAGAATCAGAAAAAAATATAAGATTTAGAGGAAAAAAATTGAATTTCAATTAATTGATTATAACATGAAATCTTGAAAGTGATTAGAGTTAAAGATTGGGTAATTTATATTGGAACAATGAACATTTCCCATTAATCAGAAAAAAAAAAAAGATCTTAATTTTAATGTGAATAATGATTTGTAGAAATGGGAAAAAAAACTATAATAAAAACAAAAAAAGAGAATATAAAGAAAATCAACAATACATGATCCACCTTTAATTTAAATGCAAATCTAAAGAAAATTGAAAAGAGAATTTTAAAAACCAACATTTCAATTTATTTTTTTATCATCATTTCAAGATTCAACCTTTAATTAAATGCAAATCTAAAGAAAATTGAAAAGAGAATTAAAAAAAAAAAAACATTTCAATTGTTTTCTTATCATCATTTCAAGATTCAACCTTTAATTAAATGTAAATCTAATGAAAATTGCTATTGAAAATTATCTTATAAAGTCGTTGAATTTTATTTTGTGTCAAAAAATATCACTCAAATTAAGGTTTTTATTTTTCTAAAATGAGTCAACTACATTTATTTATTTTTTTGAATGTCGAAATCGCTTATACAAAATTCTGCATACGCCACTATTTCGCCTTGAATTGTCCATACACATACTTCAAATTAACATGTTTTTTATTTACGTAGTAGAATCTATAGTATTTATAAGTTTTATATATATATATATATATATATATATATATATATATATATATATATATATAGAAATATGCACATTGTCATATTGAAAGGACAGACAGTTGCAAAATTATATAAAAAATAGGATAAAAGACTTCTCATTTTTTTACTTTAAGAATTATAATAATCCAAATTCCTAAAGCAAAAAGTTAGAACTTAATCACATTAAAAAAAAAACTATCATAATCACTATAATAATAAATAATTAAAATGTATATATATATGTCTCTATTTTATTTTATTTTGGAATTTAACAGGGAAAAGGGAATAATATATCTGGCCAACAAATGATGACTAGTGGATTGAATAATTCACCGAAGGAAAATGACTACACAGAATTGAAGAAAAAAGGATTATGTAAGGTAAGACTGCGTACAATACACCCTTGTGGTGGGGCCCTTCCCTGAACCCTGTGCATAGCGGGAGCTTTAGTGCATCAAACTGCCCTTTTCTTTACTCTTCTCGATAATGATGAATCATAGAAATTACTTAGCTACTATCGTTCTTTCATTATAAATTGAGATCTTCTTCTAACTTGATGCACGAATAGTAGAATGTCAACAAATAGCATCTTTCTAGCATGCATATTCATGTATAACTCAATAAACATGATCTCTATCTTTCAACAATAAACAAGAATTAGCGACAGACAACTTCTATCTTAAATGCACATATCGATAGAGTAGCAGCAAATAACATCGTTCTAGCATGCATATTCGCGGAACTCAATCAACATTCTTCTGTCGCTAAACAAAAAAAGTCTGTCGTGAGAGGTTAGCTTTGGATGCATGCATAACCGGATGTCCCAGTTCGTAGGTGTGAGAGGTTAGCTTTGGATGGTTTCAGGCAGGGTAGAGGTAGGCCGGGTGATTAGACGTGATATGGATCAGTTGCAGCTTACTGAGGACATGACCCTAGATAGGAAGTTGAGGGTGGGTGGGGCGTAGCTAGTAGATAGGAGTGCCTTGGGGTAGCGTTGCTAGTAGTCGTAGGAGGGTTGGGGTGAGGAGTGTGCGCCCGGTTTGATAGTGTAGAGTACTACTTTGTGGGTGTTATTTTTTGTTATTTCCATGCTTGTTTCATGTTTTATTTCGACTTTGTTTACCGTCTCTGGTCCGGAGCCGGGGGTCTACCGGAAATAGCCTCTGTACTTCTTCGGAGGTAGTGGTATGGACTGCGTACATTTTACCCTCCCCGAACCCCACTATGTGGGAATACACTGGGTATGTTGTTGTTGTTGTTGTTGGTGTCCGGGCTAACTTGTACACCTCGACTAGTTAGTACCTTTTGTTTGCCTCAACACACGTATCGGGTAACTCTGCCCATCAAGGCTAGGACAGATGGGAAGAATAACGGTTCTATCGGTTATTCCATTCGTAATCATCCTAGTACCAACAGTTCTGCACTTATCGGCCACCCTAGAACGAATTTTCATGATATTCTCTCTTGTGGTTTCGATCGTATTCCTATTCTCTTACTTTTTTTATCAGGTACTTCGAAAAAAGTCCTTATATCGATGATTTGGTCACGACTTTAACATGTTGAAACTGCAAGCTGATGTTGCTCGGACTCTCCAAAAATGTGGTCGCTTCTGTGTTTGAAGGATCTGATATGTGCCTATCGACATTTTTAAAGAGTCTGAGCAACATAACGGCAAGCGCTATGGGAGAAACTCTTCATGAAAGTAAAACACTTTTCCTTTTGGCTCATGTAAATTTCAGTGCATAATGTGCAGCAAGTAACTGAGTTCTTGTCGACGCGATGCAGGCTATTTGAAAAGGCTGATCAGGACGGAGATAAGTTTGTGTCGGTTTCTGAGCTAAAACAACTTTTCATGAAAATCAGATCAAGAAAATTGTATCGGGACAAGGATTACAACGCGGATGAGGTAATGGAAGAATTTGATCTCGACGAGGATGGAATGATCGATATGGATTGATACCAAACGGTATCTAAAAGAGCTCAAAACAGTCCACAACGCAACCAAAACAGTCCACAAATTGAGAGCAACCCGAGGACCCATTTGAGTGCTAGTTTCGGCCAACAACAACAACACAAGTATCACGAGTTTACAAGGTGTTTAGCACCAACAAACAGCAACAATACAACAAGAACAAGATGAACACGAGATGAGGAGAACAACAACAACACAATAACAACAATACAACACAAACACGATTACAAGAAACGTAAAGATAGGTAGTGAGACAAATGAGGGTATAAATCCTAAGAACCAAAGAGTATGTTAAACTCTTCCTTGGACGATCCTTTGCTGCACTTGCACACACGTTGATCTTCATAGTCGCACTTGTATCATGGATGAATTCGTCAAAGGTTTCACAGGATGGATAGATGAAACAAAGGATGCAATGGGTAAACGATATCATTCCATAAGATCCTTGAAAGATTTTGTACGAGGTATATATACTGAGTTGTCTCCGTCAATGAACTATAGGCTATATTGCTCGGGCTCTTCAAAAATGTCGATGCTTGCATGTCAGATCCGCCAAAAGTAGTGCATATTTGGATGATCCAATACGAGGTGCAACATCATTTTTGGAGAAACTGAGCAACATAGTCAATAGGTTACGAGTTCGTGGAAGCAACCACTGATGCTAAACACATATTTTGTTCTCGTTGCAGATTCTGCAGCCTTGGCTCAAAAAGAAGCGGGAAGAACACGAAATGATGAACCATATTCTATCCGATATTTTTCAACATATCGAAAGCACAGCAATAGGAACTCTGTACACGGAAAATGGGAAATCGAATATTTCTGCTATTAGAAAGTGAGTAACTGATATTAACGATCAACATTGTTGCTCGACCACTTTAAAAATTCCGCCAGATGCATGTCGGATCCTCCAAAACTAGTGTATTTTGAAAGATCCGGTAAGTGTGCAACGACATTTTTGGAGTGTCCGAGCAACATAGATGATCAGTAGGTTGAAAATGTTAAGAATAATAGTAATTGCTGCATTACAGGTTATTCGAAAGCATTGATCAAAACAAAGACAATGTCATTTCGCGTATGGAATTGAAAGAACTGATATGCAATATCAAATTTGGTCCTGCTCCTTCGGATGCTGATGAAAAGGTCGACAGAATCATCAAACAATTTAATGAGAGTGGAGACGAGATGATCAGTGTGGAGGAATTTGTGACCGGATTCTCCCAGTGTCTACACGATGTAGGACATCATTCTCATCTATAGCAAAACGCTGTTATAGAAAACATATAATATAGCATATCATAACTTGAAAAATCGGGTGCAGAAAAAACTTGGTCGTAATAGTGCAATGTTGTTATAGATAACTGTTATAGAGCGGTCTGATTGTATAAGAAATGATTTGTGATATGCAGAAGAATTGGGAAATGACGGAAAAGCTGCTGCAGAAGAAGACTGATAGATCTGCGGTAGCATGGATGAAGGCGATACTGGTTCTAGTAATCGGAATAGTAATATTAGGACTTCTAGCGGAACCTCTAACCAAGAGCGTAGGAAGTTTCTCGAGAGCTATAAACGTACCTTCATTTTTCATCTCGTTTAACTTAGTCCCTTTGGCTACAAATGCAAGAGTAGCAATCTCGGCCATCAACGAAGCAAGTCTAAAGAAACAATGAACGAATTCCTTGACATTATCAGAGGTTCGTTCCGCTGTCTTTCTTCTTTTGTTTTAGCACGAGTACAGATGAAAAAGTATGACAAATGCGACTAAACTAAGCAGATATATGGCGGAGTGTTCATCAACAATGTACTTGGACTTACCGTGCTTCTTTCACTGATATAGTTCCGGGGATTGGCTTGGAACTTCACAGCTGAAGTGCTCAGCGTGCTATTGGTTTGCGGAATAATGGGATGCATTGACAGTTCGAGCACATCATTCCTCGTTTGGGCATCCGCTATTGCTTTCCTTCTCTATCCATTCTCTTTAGTTTTGGTTTACGTTTTAGATTATGACTTCTTCGCTTGACAAAAAGAGCTCGAACATTTGGCTCTATCGATATTTCTGGTGTAAATGTAAGGACTGGTTCTCTTTCTAGGCCTTTCGAGAAGTACTGTTGAAGTCTTACATCGCATTGACGAGTAACAATGACCAGTACTCGTCCCAAAAGGCGATGAGAAGAGATCAAGACGGTTGTTGTTCATCGATTTATGGACACAACTGGATCGGAACTTGGAACAGCTTTCTTTTCATCGATTTAACTGGTAAAGTTGTTGTCATGTGACCAGGAGGTTGGTTCAAGCCTTGGAAACAGCCTCCGGCAGAAATGCAAGGTAAGGCTGCGTACAATACACCCTTGTGGTGGGGCCCTTCCCCTGATCCTGCACATAGCGGGAGCTTTAGTGCCCCGGTCTGCCCTTTTAATACCTCAATGCCTAAGATTTCTTGTTTCACCGATTATGAGCAACAAAACATACTCATCTCCACGTTGAAGACATAATTAAGTAAATAAAAGTCCTCCAACGGCTAAAACTTTTAGATGAGATGGTCGCACAATTCAACAGTTCATAAGCAACGAAAACTCTCTTCTGTGATTCACATTTCACAATGTTTCTCATGAAGCAACATGCATATGAAGTTATTTGCAAACTATCCCTATAAACGGTAGGACTATCACTCGAACCAACGTCTTCTATCATGTAAAAGAACTAAACCCCCGCGGACACACCTCTAACGAGCCTTACCCACCGGGATTAACTTCTATAGCTTCAGTTCCAAATCAACATCTGCTCCTACTTCAGAATGAAAGTCACTTCCGCGAGCTCCTTCACGACCAATTTGCACCTCTGCAGATGGGGAGAACCCGAGGATCGGTTGTTGAACTGATATGCCTAGGCCTGATGGAGGCGTATGCGCTGCAGCAGCAACCTGTAGATCAAATAAGTTCGGAAGATAGTTAATACCGAGACAAAAAAGCACAGTACAGGATCAAGAATGTAACGCTATAGTCCTTTAGTCTCACCCGACAGGGTACACAGTCGAGTAGCTGAAGAGTTAAAGAACGCCGATTTACTGCAGATGGGGAGAACCCGAGGATCGGTTGTTGAACTGATATGCCTAGGCCTGATGGAGGCGTATGCGCTGCAGCAGCAACCTGTAGATCAAATAAGTTCGGAAGATAGTTAATACCGAGACAAAAAAGCACAGTACAGGATCAAGAATGTAACGCTATAGTCCTTTAGTCTCACCCGACAGGGTACACAGTCGAGTAGCTGAAGAGTTAAAGAACGCCGATTTACTGCAGATGGGGAGAACCCGAGGATCGGTTGTTGAACTGATATGCCTAGGCCTGATGGAGGCGTATGCGTTGCAGCAGCAACCTGTAGATCAAATAAGTTCGGAAGATAGTTAATACCGAGACAAAAAAGCACAGTACAGGATCAAGAATGTAACGCTATAGTCCTTTAGTCTCACCCGAGAGGGTACACAGTCGAGTAGCTGAAGAGTTAAAGAACGCCGATTTACTGCAGATGGGGAGAACCCGAGGATCGGTTGTTGAACTGATATGCCTAGGCCTGATGTAGGCGTATGCGCTGCAGCAGCAACCTGTAGATCAAATAAGTTCGGAAGATAGTTAATACCGAGACAAAAAAGCACAGTACAGGATCAAGAATGTAACGCTATAGTCCTATAGTCTCACCCGAGAGGGTACACAGTCGAGTAGCTGAAGAGTTAAAGAACGCCGATTTACTGCTTCTAAATGTGGCAAAGCTACTGCTGGAGGAGCCAATCGGAGAAAATCTCCATCGAGAGCTTTAGTTTCTCTTGCTGAGATCGATGGTCCAGACTCAGATAAAGCTCTCGACTTTGCGAAAACTTCTCTGCAGAAATGCCAAATGACTCATTATCAGGCTCTCGAATACTAAGACTACGTGATTTCCAAGTAAGATATAGAACCTTTTACGCTCATTTCCCTCTTCTACATTGACTGAGCAGTCGTTGCTGCTGGAAGCTGATTCATGTGATCTGGATAGAGAAGCAACGCAGCACTGAGGAAATACGCGTTGAAATGAAGGAACAGGCGGGTGTTCTGGAAAGAACGGATAGGGCCTCTTCACGCCAGCCATCTATATCACATCATCGACAAACCATCAGGTAACGATAGGAAGTTCAGATACATTAGCTCGATAATCTAGTTTTAAGTAGGTCGCTCAGACACTCCAAAAATGTTGCGCGGCCGTGTTAGATCCTCAAAAAAGGCGTTACTTTTAGAGGACTCGACATGCACCTGCTGACATTTTTGGATAGTCCGAGCAACATAGAGTTTGATAGACACTTAACCTTTACTTCTTCAGGCCAACGAGGTAAACGTTCACCGCGATAATAACTTTGGTTTGAAGGGGGCTGCATCTGAAAATTTTGTACAGATGATGACAATGACGAAAGCCCTGATGAGATATTCACCTGAACAACGACAATATATCCAGTATAATCACACAAGTGGAGTATAGGGAAGGTGACGTGAACGTAGTCTTGCCCCTACCTTGTGACGGTAGAGTCTGTTTCTGATAGACCCTCAGCTCGAATAAGCATATCAAAAATCATTCAAATAACACCCCAATACAGAGATTTTTTTTTGGTTTCCCAACCGTTGTCTGGTACCACATTGGGTCCCGACTAAATTCATATTCGCGACCAAAACTCACAAATCGACCGGTAAAATGCTCCCTAACAAAGATGAACAAATCCAGATGCGCTCCTGAAAGTTCACATTGGCAGGTTAAACACTCCCTCACAAAGGCGACTTCTTACCCAACAGTCAAACCCGAGAACTTTGGTTAACGATGAACAACAACATAGAAGTACAAGAAATAACAGATATTAACAATGGCAACAACAACATACCCAGTGTATTCCCACATAGTGGGGTCTAGGGAGGGTAAAATGTATGCATGCAATCCATACCACTACCTCCGAAGAAGTAGAGAGGTTGTTTCCGATAGACCCCCGGCTCACGACAAATAGCAAATATTGACAAAACAACATATAGTAACAGGACAGTCTCTACAACAAAATGATATGATACTCGAAGTACAAGACCAACATACAATAACAGAAATCGAAGGACCATAAACTACACGAGCAATACTACAACTACAGGTTAACGATGAACAACACCATAGAAGTACAAGAAATAGCAGATACTAACGAAACAACATGTAGTAACAAAATGATATGATACTCGAAGTACAAGACCAACATATAATAACGGAAATTGAAGGACCATAAACTACACGAGCAATACTACAACTACAGGTTAACGATGAACAACAGCATAGAAGTACAAGAAATAGCAGATACTAACGAAACAACATGTAGTAACAAAATGATATGATACTCGAAGTACAAGACCAACATATAATAACAGAAATCGAAGGACCATAAACTACACGAGCAGTACTGCAACTACTGGTTAACGATGAACAACAAGATAGAAGTACAAGAAACAACAAATATTAACGAAACAACATATAGTAACAAGACAGTTTCCACAACAAAATGATATGATACTCGAAGTACAAGACAACATAAAATAACAGAAATTGAAGGACCCGAGAACTCTGGTTAACGACGAACAACAACATAGAAGTACAAACAACATGTAGTAACAGGACAGTTTCTACAACAAAATGATATGATACTATAAGCACAAGACAACATATAATAACAGAAATCGAAGGACCATAAACTAGGGTAGCCCGGTGCACTAAAGCTCCCGCTATGCGCAGGGTCCGGGGAAGGGCCCCACCACAAGGGTGTATTGTATGCAGTCTTACCTTGCATTTCTGCCAGAGGCTGTTTCTAAGGCTTGAACCCGTGACCTCCTGGTCACATGACAACAACTTTACCGGCCAGTTACTCCAAGGCTCGCCTTGGACCATAAACTACAATACCATTACTACAACTACTGGTTAACAATGATGAAATACTTAAAACTCAACGAAGTAAACTTACCATTAATGAAGAACAACAACTTTGCTGTTACTGTTGACATCTTTGTTGCATCACAACATATAAGTACAAGAAATAGCAGATAGTAACGAAACAACATGTAGTAACAAGACAGTTTCTACAACAAAATGATATGATACTCGAAGTACAAGACAACATATAATAACAGAAATTGAAGGACCACAAACTACACGAGCAATACTACAACTACTGGTTAAAGATGAACAACAACATTAGAAGTACAAGAAACAGCAGATATTAACGAAACAACATATAGTGACAAGTCAGTTTCTACAACAAAATGATATGATACTCGAAGTACAAGACAACATGTAATAACAGAAATCGAAGGACCATAAACTACACGACCAATGCTACAACTACTGGTTAACGATGAAGGAGTACTTAAAACTCAACGAAGTAAACTTACCATTGATAAAGAACTACAACTTTGCTGATACCGTTGACATCTTTGTTGCATAACACTAGGAAGATTCACATTTGTCCGAAACACAACACCATGATGATCAACTTTTTGATTCACACCATCAAGAATATACTCATCACTCAACAATTTAGGACAATTTTCAAGAAATGGGACAGACTTATTTGGTCTAAAATCAATTCTTGATGATTGAAATATTGGATGTTGTTCCTCTAACCTAATCCTCTCAAATTGTGCAACACCAAGTCCTCTTTGTGGAACTTTAGTTTTCTTCTCATTCATCTTTTTTGATGTATTAGTATTAACCATTTTATTAGTTTCTTGATCAGGATCATATGTTAAGCAAATTTATATAATTTTATAGTAGTTATGCGTGGCAAGAAAATCCATCCAGCTCATAGATTATGATTCTCTTAACATACAGAAAAATTTTAAATTTTTTTTTTTTTTTTTGGAAAAATCTCAAATGGAAAATATATTATTGCATGAAATCTTGCATGTCATGAAAGTCAAGATTGACATTCATAAGGGACAATGAACATTCCCGGTCGCGGAGCCAGGATTTTCATTGAGGGGGTTCAGAAATATATATACACGAACTAGTCAAAGTTGGTTCAACTTGCATAAAAAAATATTTTTAATTATATAAAAATAGTATAAAAACAGTATAATTTTCCATGTCGAAGGGGGTTCGGATGAACCCTGAAACAAAGGTGGCTCAGTCACTGAACCTTCCATAAATCTTTGTATAACAGTCTGTTTGTTTGGATATTTTTTGATTGTTATAGAAAATATATAATATAATATAAGATTTTGTAGTGATCTTTATATAATAAAAAGGGAAAAGAATCAGAAATATATCTAAAACTTTGGTGAAATTTACAGTAACACGTCTCAACTTTGCGGGGATTTTTCTATGACCCATCTAGACTATTTATTACCGTATTTTTGTGGCATATGTTTGTCTAGCTGGACCACTTCAGACCCTTACGCGCTCAGTGCACGTATATTCATGTAGTGGTCCAGCTGGGCAAATATATGCCACAAAAATATGGTAATAAATAGTCGAGGGGGTTGTAGGACCCCCACAAAGTTGAGGCATGTTACAACAAATTTCGTCAAAGTTTAGGTATATTTCGAATATTTTTTTCGTAATAAAAATCATCTGTCTAGATATTTTAAATTGTTATAGAAAACATATAATATGACAGAAAATTTTAAAAATAACTTTGTAAAAATTTGGCTATTATAATAAAATGTTACTATAGAGAATGACTGTATATGGAATGAAAATCCATCCAACACATAGATTATGATTCTCTTTAAGATACAGACAAATCTGAGTTTTTTTTTTTGGAAAAATCTCAAATGGAAAATTCAAGAGAAATTATAGAAAATCTTTGGTTTTAGGGGAAAAATAATTAAATTTCAATCAATTAATTACATGAAATCTTTACAGGTCATAGAGTCAAAATTGATATATAAACACACACATTGCTTCTTCTATGATTTTATTATATCATCTCTAATTAATTATTATATAACTAGAAAATTAATAATGTTTAATAAGAAAATAAAATAAACATTTAAAACATGTCTGCTTTCAACAGTAATAATTTTACTACTTCACCCCTAATTAACTATTTAAGTCATTTAAGTATTAATAATATTTAATAACATGCATTAAAAATATTTCTAAAAATAATATTTTTGATGTATTAAAAATAACATGCATAACATAATTTCTAAAAAATAAATATTTGATTATAAAAATACCCTCCACTAATATGATAGAGGTGGAAAGGATATGAAAATTATTTCGAGGGCAATTGTGGCTTTAACAACGTTAATTCATGCGTTAAAATATATTGCATTATTAATACCAAAGATTTTTTTGTATTATGTATACGCATCTTAATACCATATCGAATTAGTTTTACATAGGTTGAAAAAGTTACCAAACAATACAAAGTTGATGCATGCATTATTTTTTCGAATACACTCTACCAAACCACCCCTTAAATGGTGGCGGAGTCAGAATTTTCATTGAGGGGTTCAGAAGTAAATATACGGACTAGTCGAAGGAGGTTCAACATCTACTATATATACATAAAAATATTTTTGACCATATAAAAATAGTATAATTTTTCGACGAAGGGGGTTATGAACCCCCTGAATCGCCCTTAAATAATACTTTATTCGTTTAAAAAATGACTTATTTTGACTTGACACGGAGTTTAAAAAATTAAAAAAAAATGAATCTTGGGGTCTTAAATTAAAATTATATCAAATGTACCGAAATGTCCTTTAATATTATGATCTTAAACATGCTACGTGAAATGTTGAAACTAAAGTATTGCTAAAAGAAAAAAAAGAAAAAAAACATTGTTTTTTAAATGGATTACGAGGGAAAGTAAATTATTATTTTTTTAAATGGAGAGAATATTAATTTCTCATCATTTGATGGTCTAGAAACTAAAATGGCTAATATTAGATATTCAAAAAAGATTAATCTTTAATTAGCCAATCTTTGACTCGTGTAAATTATTGATTAAAATTCAATGTTTTCCCCCTAAAACATTAGATTTTCTTTAATTCCTCTTAAAATTTCCATTTGGGATTTTCAAAAAAAAAATCAGATTTTTGTGTATCTTAAAAGAATCATAGTCTTAGTGGTAGATGTATTTTGTTTCCATATAAAGTCTAACAGAAATTTTATAATAATCATCGTTTATAATAATATTTTACTATAACAGTCAAGTTATTTTTAGAATCATTTGTTTGCTATAGCAATTAAAAAATATCTCACTATAATGGCATATTATATATTTTTCTATAACTAACATTTCATATTCATGAGAAATGTTCATTATTGTTCATATGCAAGATTTCATGTAATTAATTGATTGAAATTTAATTTCCCCCCCCCCCCCCCCCCCCTAAAACAATAGATTTTCTTTGTATAAATATATGGATAAAAATTCAATATAAATACTATGATTCTCCTAAGATATATAAAATTTGAATGTTTTGGAAAAATCCCAAATGGAAAATTTAAAAGGAATTAGAGAAAATCTAAGGTTTTAAGTGGAAAATAATTAAATTTTAATCAATTGATTAGATGAAATCTTGAAGGTCATGAAGTCAAGATTGGCTATTTATATGTAATCTCTTCATAATATTGTAATAGGTAACATATAATATAATATCAAATTAAAAATTGATTGCAAAGGAAATTTTATTTTAATAAAATCTTTTGTTTGGATATTTTTTGCTTTATATATCAAAATTTGGTTTCAAAGAAAATTTGGCCGTTATAGTGGTATATTATTATAGAGGACAACTGAAATTTAGATATAAAACTTTAATTTTTTTAAAAAATAAAATTTATGTATTTGAAAACTACGTAAAAAAAATACTATAAATCACATAATTAGAAACTTAGAATATTTAAAAGACATATAAAGAAATTTTAATTAAAAAAAAACTTATTTAATTCCTGAAATTCCAATTATGGCACCTAAATTGAGACGGAAAAAAATATATCTAAGTATATATGGACAAAAAATCTATCCATACAAGGACTATGATTCTCCAAAGATACAAAATAATTAGAAGAATCAGAAAAAAATATAAGATTTAGAGGAAAAAAATTGAATTTCAATTAATTGATTATAACATGAAATCTTGAAAGTGATTAGAGTTAAAGATTGGGTAATTTATATTGGAACAATGAACATTTCCCATTAATCAGAAAAAAAAAAAAAGATCTTAATTTTAATGTGAATAATGATTTGTAGAAATGGAAAAAAAAACTATAATAAAAAAAAAAAAGAGAGAATATAAAGAAAATCAACAATACATGATCCACCTTTAATTTAAATGCAAATCTAAAGAAAATTGAAAAGAGAATTTTAAAAACCAACATTTCAATTTATTTTTTTATCATCATTTCAAGATTCAACCTTTAATTAAATGCAAATCTAAAGAAAATTGAAAAGAGAATTAAAAAAAAAAAAAAAGCATTTCAATTGTTTTCTTATCATCATTTCAAGATTCAACCTTTAATTAAATGTAAATCTAAAGAAAATTGCTATTGAAAATTATCTTATAAAGTCGCTGAATTTTATTTTGTGTCAAAAAATATCACTCAAATTAAGGTTTTAATTTTTCTAAAATGAGTCAACTACATTTATTTATTTTTTTGAATGTCGAAATCGCTTATAAAAAATTCTGCATACGCCACTATTTCGCCATGAATTGTCCATACACATACTTCAAATTAACATGTTTTTTATTTACGTAGTAGAATCTATAGTATATATAAGTTTTTTTTTTTATATATATATATATATATATATATATATATATATATATATATATATATATATATATGTATGTATATATGTATAAATATAAATATGTACATTGTCATATTGAAAGGACAGACAGTTGCAAAATTATATAAAAAATAGGATAAAAGACTTCTCATTTTTTTACTTTAAGAATTATAATAATCCAAATTCCTAAAGCAAAAAGTTAGAACTTAATCACATTAAAAAAAAAAACTATCATAATCACTATAATAATAAATAATTAAAATGTATATATATATGTCTCTATTTTTTTTATCTTTTTTTGGAATTTATATCTGGCCAACAAATGATGACTAGTGGATTGAATAATTCACCAAAGGAAAATGACTACACAGAATTGAAGAAAAAAGGATTATGCTTAGTACCAATATCTATGTTCACAAAGTGATGCATAAATAATTAAATTAAATTTGATATTCCAACATAAAATGTATATATATATTTTTCTATCTTTTTGATTTTTTATTTGGTGTCTGCTATCTGTATTTTGGTCAGATTAAATTTAAATTTGCTCTGAGAAATCTTACGTTAAGGGGGTAAAGCGTTCCGCAGCAAAAATAGCTCTATACTCGAGACTCGAACAGATGACACAAACTTATGTAGCATATATAAGTTGCAATGGAAGTTGACATTTGCTATATGTGTTATTTATCGTTTTGATTACTAAATTGTTCTAAAATATGTAGGGAATGTATGTGTGTGTGTATATATATATATTTTCGATTTCTCACTAGATATAATGCTAGTATTTAAATTTGAATTCGCTTTGAGAAATCCAACGTTAAGGGTGTAAAACATTTTTTAATAAAGATGTCTCTATACTCAAGACTCGAACTTATGAAGAAAAAAAAGTTGCAATGAAAGTTGACATTTGCTATATATGTTATTTATCGTTGATTGCTAAATTGCTTTAAGACATCTGTCGTTTTAGAAAAACAAGACATAATTATTATCTTTTAAAAAAATAAAATTCATCTAAATAAGTGAGTCATTTAAGAAAAATATATGATAATTACATATAAACTAAAATTATATATTAGATGTCTTTGTTAAAAGGTGTGCAAAAATCTAAAAAAGTAGAATTTTCCTTTCATCTTTAAGATTTATTATTTTCATATTTCATTCATTGATAATAAATATATTTAATTAATTATAACAGATTACTCTTATTTGGAGATATCATTAATTAGTTAACTAAAAAATAGAAAATAAAAGATGTGATGAAGGAATAAATTAATTAATTTGACTTTTAGTATTAATAAAAGTGCAGAGTTGACATTTTCCTAAGATCTTATTAAGTATAAATAAAATCAGAAATTATGGAATATATTAGCAGCTGACTTCCAAAGTCCAAAATGATACATTCCCCATAAATTATATTGATCATAAATAAATATATAATTAGAATTATTATATCAATTAAAGTTTTTTCACAAAAGAAAAAGAATGTTTGTCAAAAAAAAAAAAAAAAAAAAGATCATAAATAATTAATTTGCTTCATAAAGTCATCTTCTTTTAGGTGGAACCTAGCATTGTAGCAAAATTCCTAAACTACCCCTTTATTTGCAAAAATATTGAAAATAAAAATAAATAAATAAATAAATAAATAAATAGCTTGCATGAAACTCGACTAGTTTTACGGTTACCTGCTACCTTACTCTACCCTTTATCCCTTCTTTTGTTAAATCTGATGTTCGGGCTTGCATGCACCTCGATTAGTTTTACGGGTACTCGCTACCTTACTTTAGCCTTCACCCCTTCTTTTTTTAAACCGTGATGTTCCGGTCAGCTTGCACGCACCTCGACTAGTTTTACGGGTACCTGCTACCTTACTCTAGCCTTCATCTTGTATAGAGAAGTTGAATAACTAGTCATTTTCTTTTATTGTTTTGGACTCTTCTTGATAATGTAAGGTAAGGCTGCGTACAATACACCCTTGTGGTGGGGCCCTTCCCTGAACCCTGTGCATAGCGGGAGCTTTAGTGCACCAAACTGTCCTTTTCTTTACTCTTCTCGATAATGATGACTCAAAGAAATTACTTAGCTACTATCGTTTTTTCATTATAAATTGAGATCTTCTTCGAACTTGATGCACGAATAGTAGAATGTCAACAAATAGCATCTTTCTAGCATGCATATTCATGTATAACTCAATAAACATGATCTCTATCTTTCAACAATAAACAAGAATTAGCGACAGACAACTTCTATCTTAAATGCACATATCGATAGAGTAGCAGCAAATAACATCGTTCTAGCATGCATATTCGCGGAACTCAATCAACATTCTTCTGTCGCTAAACAAAAAAAGTCTGTCGTGAGAGGTTAGCTTTGGATGCATGCATAACCGGATGTCCCAGTTCGTAGGTGTGAGAGGTTAGCTTTGGATGGTTTCAGGCAGGGTAGAGGTAGGCCGGGTGATTAGACGTGATATGGATCAGTTGCAGCTTATTGAGGACATGACCCTAGATAGGAAGTTGAGGGTGGGTGGGGCGTAGCTAGTAGATAGGAGTGCCTTGGGGTAGCGTTGCTAGTAGTCGTAGGAGGGTTGGGGTGAGGAGTGTGCGCCCGGTTTGATAGTGTAGAGTACTACTTTGTGGGTGTTATTTTTTGTTATTTCCATGCTTGTTTCATGTTTTATTTCGACTTTGTTTACCGTCTCTGGTCCGGAGCCGGGGGTCTACCGGAAATAGCCTCTCTACTTCTTCGTTGGTAGTGGTATGGACTGCGTACATTTTACCCTCCCCGAACCCCACTATGTGGGAATACACTGGGTATGTTGTTGTTGTTGTTGTTGGTGTCCGGGCTAACTTGTACACCTCGACTAGTTAGTACCTTTTGTTTGCCTCAACACACGTATCGGGTAACTCTGCCCGTCAAGGCTAGGACAAATGAGAAGAATAACGGTTCTATCGGTTATTCCATTCGTAATCATCCTAGTACCAACAGTTCTGCACTTATCGGCCACCCTAGAACGAATTTTCATGATATTCTCTCTTGTGGTTTCGATCGTATTCCTATTCTCTTACTTTTTTTACCAGGTACTTCGAAAAAAGTCCTTATATCGATGATTTGGTCACGACTTTAACATGTTGAAACTGCAAGCTGATGTTGCTCGGACTCTCCAAAAATGTGGTCGCTTCTGTGTTTGAAGGATCTGATATGTGCCTATCGTCATTTTTAAAGAGTCTGAGCAACATAACGGCAAGCGCTATGGAAGAAACTCTTCATGAAAGTAAAACACTTTTCCTTTTGGCTCATGTAAATTTCAGTGCATAATGTGCAGCAAGTAACTGAGTTCTTGTCGACGCGATGCAGGCTATTTGAAAAGGCTGATCAGGACGGAGATAAGTTTGTGTCGGTTTCTGAGCTAAAACAACTTTTCATGAAAATCAGATCAAGAAAATTGTATCGGGACAAGGATTACAACGCGGATGAGGTAATGGAAGAATTTGATCTCGACGAGGATGGAATGATCGATATGGATTGATACCAAACGGTATCTAAAAGAGCTCAAAACAGTCCACAACGCAACCAAAACAGTCCACAAATTGAGAGCAACCCGAGGACCCCTTTGAGTGCTAGTTTCGGCCAACAACAACAACACAAGTATCACGAGTTTACAAGGTGTTTAGCACCAACAAACAGCAACAATACAACAAGAACAAGATGAACACGAGATGAGGAGAACCACAACAACACAATAACAACAATACAACACAAACACGATTACAAGAAACGTAAAGATAGGTAGTGAGACAAATGAGGGTATAAATCCTAAGAACCAAAGAGTATGTTAAACTCTTCCTTGGACGATCCTTTGCTGCACTTGCACACACGTTGATCTTCATAGTCGCACTTGTATCATGGATGAATTCGTCAAAGGTTTCACAGGATGGATAGATGAAACAAAGGATGCAATGGGTAAACGATATCATTCCATAAGATCCTTGAAAGATTTTGTACGAGGTATATAGACTGAGTTGTCTCCGTCAATGAACTATAGGCTATATTGCTCGGGCTCTTCAAAAATGTCGATGCTTGCATGTCAGATCCGCCAAAAGTAGTGCATATTTGGATGATCCAATACGAGGTGCAACATCATTTTTGGAGAAACTGAGCAACATAGTCAATAGGTTACGAGTTCGTGGAAGCAACCACTGATGCTAAACACATATTTTGTTCTCGTCGCAGATTCTGCAGCCTTGGCTCAAAAAGAAGCGGGAAGAACACGAAATGATGAACCATATTCTATCCGATATTTTTCAACATATCGAAAGCACAGCAATAGGAACTCTGTACACGGAAGATGGGAAATCGAATATTTCTGCTATTAGAAAGTGAGTAACTGATATTAGCGATCAACATTGTTGCTCGACCACTTTAAAAATTCCGCCAGATGCATGTCGGATCCTCCAAAACTAGTGTATTTTGAAAGATCCGGTAAGTGTGCAACGACATTTTTGGAGTGTCCGAGCAACATAGATGATCAGTAGGTTGAAAATGTTAAGAATAATAGTAATTGCTGCATTACAGGTTATTCGAAAGCATTGATCAAAACAAAGACAATGTCATTTCGCGTATGGAATTGAAAGAACTGATATGCAATATCAAATTTGGTCCTGCTCCTTCGGATGCTGATGAAAAGGTCGACAGAATCATCAAACAATTTAATGAGAGTGGAGACGAGATGATCAGTGTGGAGGAATTTGTGACCGGATTCTCCCAGTGTCTACACGATGTAGGACATCATTCTCATCTATAGCAAAACGCTGTTATAGAAAACATATAATATAGCATATCATAACTTGAAAAATCGGGTGCAGAAAAAACTTGGTCGTAATAGTGCAATGTTGTTATAGATAACTGTTATAGAGCGGTCTGATTGTATAAGAAATGATTTGTGATATGCAGAAGAATTGGGAAATGACGGAAAAGCTGCTGCAGAAGAAGACTGATAGATCTGCGGTAGCATGGATGAAGGCGATACTGGTTCTAGTAATCGGAATAGTAATATTAGGACTTCTAGCGGAACCTCTAACCAAGAGCGTAGGAAGTTTCTCGAGAGCTATAAACGTACCTTCATTTTTCATCTCGTTTAACTTAGTCCCTTTGGCTACAAATGCAAGAGTAGCAATCTCGGCCATCAACGAAGCAAGTCTAAAGAAACAATGAACGAATTCCTTGACATTATCAGAGGTTCGTTCCGCTGTCTTTCTTCTTTTGTTTTAGCACGAGTACAGATGAAAAAGTATGACAAATGCGACTAAACTAAGCAGATATATGGCGGAGTGTTCATCAACAATGTACTTGGACTTACCGTGCTTCTTTCACTGATATAGTTCCGGGGATTGGCTTGGAACTTCACAGCTGAAGTGCTCAGCGTGCTATTGGTTTGCGGAATAATGGGATGCATTGACAGTTCGAGCACATCATTCCTCGTTTGGGCATCCGCTATTGCTTTCCTTCTCTATCCATTCTCTTTAGTTTTGGTTTACGTTTTAGATTATGACTTCTTCGCTTAACAAAAAGAGCTCGAACATTTGGCTCTATCGATATTTCTGGTGTAAATGTAAGGACTGGTTCTCTTTCTAGGCCTTTCGAGAAGTACTGTTGAAGTCTTACATCGCATTGACGAGTAACAATGACCAGTACTCGTCCCAAAAGGCGATGAGAAGAGATCAAGACGGTTGTTGTTCATCGATTTATGGACACAACTGGATCGGAACTTGGAACAGCTTTCTTTTCATCGATTTAAATGGTAAAGTTGTTGTCATGTGACCAGGAGGTTGGTTCAAGCCTTGGAAACAGCCTCCGGCAGAAATGCAAGGTAAGGCTGCGTACAATACACCCTTGTGGTGGGGCCCTTCCCCTGATCCTGCACATAGCGGGAGCTTTAGTGCACCGGTCTGCCCTTTTAATACCTCAATGCCTAAGATTTCTTGTTTCACCGATTATGAGCAACAAAACATACTCATCTCCACGTTGAAGACATAATTAAGTAAATAAAAGTCCTCCAACGGCTAAAACTTTTAGATGAGATGGTCGCACAATTCAACAGTTCATAAGCAACGAAAACTCTCTTCTGTGATTCACATTTCACAATGTTTTTCATGCAGCAACATGCATATGAAGTTATTTGAAAACTATCCCTATAAACGGTAGGACCATCACTCGAACCAACGTCTTCTATCATGTAAAAGAACTAAACCCCCGCGGACACACCTCTAACGAGCCTTACCCACCGGGATTAACTTCTATAGCTTCAGTTCCAAATCAACATCTGCTCCTACTTCAGAATGAAAGTCACTTCCGCGAGCTCCTTCACGACCAATTTGCACCTCGGCAGATGGGGAGAACCCGAGGATCGGTTGTTGAACTGATATGCCTAGGCCTGATGGAGGCGTATGCGCTGCAGCAGCAACCTGTAGAT
This sequence comes from Capsicum pubescens, assembly GCA_030864215.1. Lineage (NCBI taxonomy): Eukaryota > Viridiplantae > Streptophyta > Magnoliopsida > Solanales > Solanaceae > Capsicum > Capsicum pubescens. The sequence goes on from CM061547.1 coordinate 38,730,115, forward strand.
CAAATAAGTTCGGAAGATAGTTAATACCGAGACAAAAAAGCACAGTACAGGATCAAGAATGTAACGCTATAGTCCTTTAGTCTCACCCGACAGGGTACACAGTCGAGTAGCTGAAGAGTTAAAGAACGCCGATTTACTGCAGATGGGGAGAACCCGAGGATCGGTTGTTGAACTGATATGCCTAGGCCTGATGGAGGCGTATGCGCTGCAGCAGCAACCTGTAGATCAAATAAGTTCGGAAGATAGTTAATACCGAGACAAAAAAGCACAGTACAGGATCAAGAATGTAACGCTATAGTCCTTTAGTCTCACCCGAGAGGGTACACAGTCGAGTAGCTGAAGAGTTAAAGAACGCCGATTTACTGCAGATGGGGAGAACCCGAGGATCGGTTGTTGAACTGATATGCCTAGGCCTGATGGAGGCGTATGCGCTGCAGCAGCAACCTGTAGATCAAATAAGTTCGGAAGATAGTTAATACCGAGACAAAAAAGCACAGTACAGGATCAAGAATGTAACGCTATAGTCCTTTAGTCTCACCCGAGAGGGTACACAGTCGAGTAGCTGAAGAGTTAAAGAACGCCGATTTACTGCTTCTAAATGTGGCAAAGCTACTGCTGGAGGAGCCAATCGGAGAAAATCTCCATCGAGAGCTTTAGTTTCTCTTGCTGAGATCGATGGTCCAGACTCAGATAAAGCTCTCGACTTTGCGAAAACTTCTCTGCAGAAATGCCAAATGACTCATTATCAGGCTCTCGAATACTAAGACTACGTGATTTCCAAGTAAGATATAGAACCTTTTACGCGCATTTCCCTCTTCTACATTGACTGAGCAGTCGTTGCTGCTGGAAGCTGATTCATGTGATCTGGATAGAGAAGCAACGCAGCACTGAGGAAATACGCGTTGAAATGAAGGAACAGGCGGGTGTTCTGGAAAGAACGGATAGGGCCTCTTCACGCCAGCCATCTATATCACATCATCGACAAACCATCAGGTAACGATAGGAAGTTCAGATACATTAGCTCGATAATCTAGTTTTAAGTAGGTCGCTCAGACACTCCAAAAATGTTGCGCGGCCGTGTTAGATCCTCAAAAAAGGCGTTACTTTTAGAGGACTCGACATGCACCTGCTGACATTTTTGGATAGTCCGAGCAACATAGAGTTTGATAGACACTTAACCTTTACTTCTTCAGGCCAACGAGGTAAACGTTCACCGCGATAATAACTTTGGTTTGAAGGGGGCTGCATCTGAAAATTTTGTACAGATGATGACAATGACGAAAGCCCTGATGAGATATTCACCTGAACAACGACAATATATCCAGTATAATCACACAAGTGGAGTATAGGGAAGGTGACGTGAACGTAGTCTTGCCCCTACCTTGTGACGGTAGAGTCTGTTTCTGATAGACCCTTAGCTCGAATAAGCATATCAAAAATCATTCAACTAACACCCCAATACAGAGATTTTTTTTTGGTTTCCCACCCGTTGTCTGGTACCACATTGGGTCCCGACTAAATTCATATTCGCGACCAAAACTCACAAATCGACCGGTAAAATGCGCCCTAACAAAGATGAACAAATCCAGATGCGCTCCGGAAAGTTCACATTGGCAGGTTAAACACTCCCTCACAAAGGCGACTTCTTACCCAACAGTCAAACCCGAGAACTCTGGTTAACGCTGAACAACAACATAGAAGTACAAGAAATAACAGATATTAACAATGACAACAACAACATACCCAGTGTATTCCCACATAGTGGGGTCTAGGGAGGGTAAAATGTATGCATGCAATCCATACCACTACCTCCGAAGAAGTAGAGAGGTTGTTTCCGATAGACCCCCGGCTCACGACAAATAGCAAATATTGACAAAACAACATATAGTAACAGGACAGTCTCTACAACAAAATGATATGATACTCGAAGTACAAGACCAACATACAATAACAGAAATCGAAGGACCATAAACTACACGAGCAATACTACAACTACAGGTTATCGATGAACAACACCATAGAAGTACAAGAAATAGCAGATACTAACGAAACAACATGTAGTAACAAAATGATATGATACTCGAAGTACAAGACCAACATATAATAACAGAAATTGAAGGACCATAAACTACACGAGCAATACTACAACTACAGGTTAACGATGAACAACAGCATAGAAGTACAAGAAATAGCAGATACTAACGAAACAACATGTAGTAACAAAATGATATGATACTCGAAGTACAAGACCAACATATAATAACAGAAATCGAAGGACCATAAACTACACGAGCAGTACTGCAACTACTGGTTAACGATGAACAACAAGATAGAAGTACAAGAAACAACAAATATTAACGAAACAACATATAGTAACAAGACAGTTTCCACAACAAAATGATATGATACTCGAAGTACAAGACAACATAAAATAACAGAAATTGAAGGACCCGAGAACTCTGGTTAACGACGAACAACAACATAGAAGTACAAACAACATGTAGTAACAGGATAGTTTCTACAACAAAATGATATGATACTATAAGCACAAGACAACATATAATAACAGAAATCGAAGGACCATAAACTAGGGTAGCCCGGTGCACTAAAGCTCCCGCTATGCGCAGGGTCCGGGGAAGGCCCCACCACAAGGGTGTATTGTATGCAGCCTTACCTTGCATTTCTGCCAGAGGCTGTTTCTAAGGCTTGAACCCGTGACCTCCTGGTCACATGACAACAACTTTACCGGCCAGTTACTCCAAGGCTCGCCTTGGACCATAAACTACAATACCATTACTACAACTACTGGTTAACAATGATGAAATACTTAAAACTCAACGAAGTAAACTTACCATTAATGAAGAACAACAACTTTGCTGTTACTGTTGACATCTTTGTTGCATCACAACATATAAGTACAAGAAATAGCAGATAGTAACGAAACAACATGTAGTAACAAGACAGTTTCTACAACAAAATGATATGATACTCGAAGTACAAGACAACATATAATAACAGAAATTGAAGGACCACAAACTACACGAGCAATACTACAACTACTGGTTAAAGATGAACAACAACATTAGAAGTACAAGAAACAGCAGATATTAACGAAACAACATATAGTGACAAGTCAGTTTCTACAACAAAATGATATGATACTCGAAGTACAAGACAACATGTAATAACAGAAATCGAAGGACCATAAACTACACGACCAATGCTACAACTACTGGTTAACGATGAAGGAGTACTTAAAACTCAACGAAGTAAACTTACCATTGATAAAGAACTACAACTTTGCTGATACCGTTGACATCTTTGTTGCATAACACTAGGAAGATTCAAATTTGTCCGAAACACAACACCATGATGATCAACTTTTTGATTCACACCATCAAGAATATACTCATCACTCAACAATTTAGGACAATTTTCAAGAAATGGGACAGACTTATTTAGTCTAAAATCAATTCTTGATGATTGAAATATTGGATGTTGTTCCTCTAACCTAATCCTCTCAAATTGTGCAACACCAAGTCCTCTTTGTGGAACTTTAGTTTTCTTCTCATTCATCTTTTTTGATGTATTAGTATTAACCATTTTATTAGTTTCTTGATCATGATCATATGTTAAGCAAATTTATATAATTTTATAGTAGTTATGCGTGGCAAGAAAATCCATCCAGCTCATAGATTATGATTCTCTTAACATACAGAAAAATTTTAAATTTTTTTTTTTTTTTTTTTTGGAAAAATCTCAAATGGAAAATATATTATTGCATGAAATCTTGCATGTCAGAAAATTTTAAAAATAACTTTGTAAAAATTTGGCTATTATAATAAAATGTTACTATAGAGAATGACTGTATATGGAATGAAAATCCATCCAACACATAGATTATGATTCTCTTTAAGATACAGACAAATCTGAGTTTTTTTTTTTGGAAAAATCTCAAATGGAAAATTCAAGAGAAATTATAGAAAATCTTTGGTTTTAGGGGAAAAATAATTAAATTTCAATCAATTAATTACATGAAATCTTTACAGGTCATAGAGTCAAAATTGATATATATACACACACATTGCTTCTTCTATGATTTTATTATATCATCTCTAATTAATTATTATATAACTAGAAAATTAATAATGTTTAATAAGAAAATAAAATAAACATTTAAAACATGTCTGCTTTCAACAGTAATAATTTTACTACTTCACCCCTAATTAACTTTTTAAGTCATTTAAGTATTAATAATATTTAATAACATGCATTAAAAATATTTCTAAAAATAATATTTTTGATGTATTAAAAATAACATGCATAACATAATTTCTAAAAAATAAATATTTGATTATAAAAATACCCTCCACTAATATGATAGACGTGGAAAGGATATGAAAATTATTTCGAGGGCAATTGTGGCTTTAACAACGTTAATTCATGCGTTAAAATATATTGCATTATTAATACCAAAGATTTTTCTGTATTATGTATACGCACCTTAATACCATATCGAATTAGTTTTACATAGGTTGAAAAAGTTACCAAACAATACAAAGATGATGCATGCATTATTTTTTCGAATACACTCTACCAAACCACCCCTTAAATGGTGGCGGAGTCAGAATTTTCATTGAGGGGTTCAGAAGTAAATATACGGACTAGTCGAAGGAGGTTCAACATCTACTATATATACATAAAAATATTTTTGACCATATAAAAATAGTATAATTTTTCGACGAAGGGGGTTATGAACCCCCTGAATTCAATGTGGCTCCGCCACTGCCCTTAAATAATACTTTATTCGTTTAAAAAAATGACTTATTTTGACTTGACACGGAGTTTAAAAAAATAAAAAAAAAAATGAATCTTAGGGTCTTAAATTAAAATTATATCAAATGTACCGAAATGTCCTTTAATATTATGATCTGAAACATGCTACGTGAAATGTTGAAACTAAAGTATTGCTAAAAAGAAAAAAAGACAAAAAAACATTGTTTTTTAAATGGATTACGAGGGAAAGTAAATTATTATTTTTTTAAATGGAGGGAATATTAATTTCTCATCATTTGATGGTCTAGAAACTAAAATGGCTAATATTAGATATTCAAAAAAGATTAATCTTTAATTAGCCAATCTTTGACTCGTGTAAATTATTGATTAAAATTCAATGTTTTCCCCCTAAAACATTAGATTTTCTTTAATTCCTCTTAAAATTTCCATTTGGGATTTTCAAAAAAAAAATCAGATTTTTGTGTATCTTAAGAGAATCATAGTCTTAGTGGTAGATGTATTTTGTTTCCATATAAAGTCTAACAGAAATTTTATAATAATCATCGTTTATAATAATATTTTACTATAACAGTCAAGTTATTTTTAGAATCATTTGTTTGCTATAGCAATTAAAAAATATCTCACTATAATGGCATATTATATATTTTTCTATAACTAACATTTCATATTCATGAGAAATGTTCATTATTGTTCATATGCAAGATTTCATGTAATTAATTGATTGAAATTTAATTTTTCCCCCCCTAAAACAATAGATTTTCTTTGTATAAATATATGGATAAAAATTCAATATAAATACTATGATTCTCCTAAGATATATAAAATTTGAATGTTTTGGAAAAATCCCAAATGGAAAATTTAAAAGGAATTAGAGAAAATCTAAGGTTTTAAGTGGAAAATAATTAAATTTTAATCAATTGATTAGATGAAATCTTGAAGGTCATGAAGTCAAGATTGGCTATTTATATGTAATCTCTTCATAATATTGTAATAGGTAACATATAATATAATATCAAATTAAAAATTGATTGCAAAGGAAATTTTATTTTAATAAAATCTTTTGTTTGGATATTTTTTGCTTTAGAAAATATATCAAAATTTCGTTTCAAAGAAAATTTGGCCGTTATAGTGGTATATTATTATAGAGGACAACTGAAATTTAGATATAAAACTTTAATTTTTTTAAAAAATAAAATTTATATATTTGAAAACTACGTAAAAAAAAATACTATAAATCACATAATTAGAAACTTAGAATATTTAAAAGACATATAAAGAAATTTTAATTAAAAAAAAAATTATTTAATTCCCGAAATTCCAATTATGGCACCTAAATTGAGACGGAAAAAAATATATCTAAGTATATATGGACAAAAAATCAATCCATACAAGGACTATGATTCTCCAAAGATACAAAATAATTAGAAGAATCAGAAAAAAAATATAAGATTTAGAGGAAAAAAATTGAATTTCAATTAATTGATTATAACATGAAATCTTGAAAGTGATTAGAGTTAAAGATTGGGTAATTTATATTGGAACAATGAACATTTCCCATTAATCAGAAAAAAAAAAAAGATCTTAATTTTAATGTGAATAATGATTTGTAGAAATGGGAAAAAAAACTATAATAAAAAAAAAAAAAAAAAAAAGAGAGAATATAAAGAAAATCAACAATACATGATCCACCTTTAATTTAAATGCAAATCTAAAGAAAATTGAAAAGAGAATTTTAAAAACCAACATTTCAATTTATTTTTTTATCATCATTTCAAGATTCAACCTTTAATTAAATGCAAATCTAAAGAAAATTGAAAAGAGAATTAAAAAAAAAAAAAAAAGCATTTCAATTGTTTTCTTATCATTATTTCAAGATTCAACCTTTAATTAAATGTAAATCTAAAGAAAATTGCTATTGAAAATTATCTTATAAAGTCGTCGAATTTTATTTTGTGTCAAAAAATATCACTCAAATTAAGGTTTTTATTTTTCTAAAATGAGTCAACTACATTTATTTATTTTTTTGAATGTCGAAATCGCTTATAAAAAATTCTGCATACGCCACTATTTCGCCTTGAATTGTCCATACACATACTTCAAATTAACATGTTTTTTATTTACGTAGTAGAATCTATAGTATTTATAAGTTTTTTTATTTTATATATATATATATGTATATATATATAAATATAAATATGCACATTGTCATATTGAAAGGACAGACAATTGCAAAATTATATAAAAAATAGGATAAAAGACTTCTCATTTTTTTACTTTAAGAATTATAATAATCCCAATTCCTAAAGCAAAAAGTTAGAACTTAATCACATTAAAAAAAAACTATCATAATCACTATAATAATAAATAATTAAAATGTATATATATATGTCTCTATTTTATTTTATTTTGGAATTTAACAGGGAAAAGGGAATAATATATCTGGCCAACAAATGATGACTAGTGGATTGAATAATTCACCAAAGGAAAATGACTACACAGAATTGAAGAAAAAAGGATTATGCTTAGTACCAATATCTATGTTCACAAAGTGATGCATAAATAATTAAATTAAATTTGATATTCCAACATAAAATGTATATATATATTTCTCTATTTTTTTGATTTTTTATTTGGTGTCTGCTATCTGTATTTTGGTCAGATTAAATTTAAATTTGCTCTGAGAAATCTTACGTTAAGGGGGTAAAGCGTTCCGCAGCAAAGATAGCTCTATACTCGAGACTCGAACAGATGACACAAACTTATGTAGCATATATAAGTTGCAATGGAAGTTGACATTTGCTATATGTGTTATTTATCGTTTTGATTACTAAATTGTTCTAAAATATGTAGGGAATGTATGTGTGTGTGTATATATATATATTTTCGATTTCTCACTAGATATAATGCTAGTATTTAAATTTGAATTCGCTTTGAGAAATTCAACGTTAAGGGTGTAAAACATTTTTTAATAATGATGTCTCTATACTCAAGACTCGAACTTATGAAGAAAAAAAAGTTGCAATGAAAGTTGACATTTGCTATATATGTTATTTATCGTTGATTGCTAAATTGCTTTAAGACATCTGTCGTTTTAGAAAAACAAGACATAATTATTATCTTTTAAAAAAATAAAATTCATCTAAATAAGTGAGTCATTTAAGAAAAATATATGATAATTACATATAAACTAAAATTATATATTAGATGTCTTTGTTAAAAGGTGTGCAAAAATCTAAAAAAGTAGAATTTTCCTTTCATCTTTAAGATTTATTATTTTCATATTTCATTCATTGATAATAAATATATTTAATTAATTATAACAGATTACTCTTATTTGGAGATATCATTAATTAGTTAACTAAAAAATAGAAAATAAAAGATGTGATGAAGGAATAAATTAATTAATTTGACTTTTAGTATTAATAAAAGTGCAGAGTTGACATTTTCCTAAGATCTTATTTAATAGACTACATATATAATTATTAAATACATCTGGGTTATTCTGTAATTAGTTATTCTTCAGTTCTCTATATATACTGCTGTAACCCCTTCAATATTATTGAGATCAATTAATTATTAAATCAGTATCATGGTATCAAAGCTAGGGTTTCTTCTTCCGCCCAAACCCTAATCTCTCCTCTTTTCCGACGTGTGTGCGCCGCCGCCACCGTCTACACCACGCCGCACGGCCTCCCTCCTCCGCCGTAGGTCGGCGCCATGGACAAGGTTATTGATCCTCTGTCAAAATTACCGTCTGGAGTAAAATTACTGCTCAGGAATCTCCACAATCTCATCCCCGAAAAATTATCTGACAACAACTACCCGGCCTGGGCACTTAACGTCCGCACCGCCCTCGCAGCCAACTTGCTGCTCGGATGGATTGACGGTGCGGAGCAGCCGCAGCCCGAGACAGCCGAGAAGGACGGCGTCAAGCTCCCAAATCCCGACTACCTTCCGTGGATGATCGTAGACACTCAGATCCGAGCCTGTCTTCTCGCAGTTATTAGCCCCTCTGTGCACAAACACGCCCGGGGTTTTCTCACATCGGCTTCACTTTGGGACGCACTAGCCACAAGGTACAACTCTGTGTCCACGGCTCATATTTTTCAGTTGCGTGACAAATTGCATACTCTTCGGAAGGGAACGAAGACGATGACTCAATACCTTGATGATGTGGCCTCTATTCTGTCTGACCTAGATGCTGTGAACGAGATTATTCCTGAACGAGACGTGGTGAATGCCGTGATACGTGGTCTTCCGGCTGGCTATTCCTCTCTCAAACAGCATATTCGCCTCTCGCCTGTCGAAATCACTCTGAATCAACTGTCTGGATGGCTTAATGCAAAAGAATTAAATCTAGACATGGAACACAAATTACTGCTCGGAGAAGCCAGTTCCACCCCTGGCGTCACGGCTCTTTACTCGGCTGGCAGCGGAGGCTCGGCCAGGGGTCGCGGTGACGATTGCCGTAACCAAGGGCGAGGCAGCGGCGGCGGTGACCGTCGAAACACCGGGCAGCAAGGCAGAGGCGGGCCTCCACCGAGGGACGGCTTCCAGTCAGGCCGCGGACAGGGACGAGGAAACCAGCGGATGCCCACATGAGATCTTCCGACGTGCCAAATTTGTGCTAAACGGGGCCATTCTGCGGCTAATTGCTGGTATCGTTATGATGACTCGCAGAATGTAAATAGCCTGTCCGGAGGATCAAGGGCGATGCATGCGTCCACAAACGCTCAATCTGGCGATTGGTATCTAGACACAGGTGCTAACACCCATGTGACGTCGGATTATTCACAACTTCAAGCTCCTCATCCGTATCATGGCTCAGAAACTATTACAGTAGGCAATGGTCAATCCCTTCCCATCACAAACACCGGCTCTGGGTATGTCTATACCCCAAATGGTAAATTTCATCTCTCAACCCTTCACCACGTCCCTTCCCTCACATCCAATCTTTTATCTGTTTATCGCTTTACTAAAGAAAATAACTGCACCCTCATTTTTAATGACACCAATTTCCAGATAGTGGACAATACCACGAACCGGGTGCGGTACACGGGCCGCTGTGAGCATGGGCTATACACTCTTCCATCCAGGTCTCCGTCTGTTGTGAGTCAAGCCATTCTCTCGTCAACCTGGCATCGCCGGTTTGGGCACCCATCATCCGCCATCACCAAATCCATTTTATCTTCCTTAGGTTTTAATTTTTCAGAAAAATTACATTGCGAGTCCTGTTCAGTGTCTAAATCTTGTCGTTTACCTTTTTCACTGTCTGAACACAAGGCCACTGCGCCATTTCAATTAATTCATTCTGATGTTTGGGGTCCAACCTCAGTTCCTTCTGTTCAAGGTTTTCGTTATTATATCTATTTTGTTGATGATTACAGTAAATTCACTTGGCTTTATCCTCTGAAATTTAAATCCGAAGCTTATACTATTTTTGTAAACTTTGACCGAATGGTTCAAAATCAATTTAATGCCAAAATCAAAATTTTTCGAAGTGACAATGGCAAAGAATTTGTCAACAATGCATTTGGTGTTTTTCTTCAAAATCTAGGGGCTCTTCATCACACTTCATGTCCATATACCCCTGAACAAAATGGCGTTGCTGAGCGCAAACACCGTCACCTAATAGAAACAGTTGTTGCGCTCCTCCATGATTCCACCTTACCTGTTTCCTTTTGGGTTGATGCCCTTGCTACTGCCAACTACCTCATAAATCGCATGCCCACTCACACTCTCTCCAACTCCACTCCATATGCCCGTCTCTACAATCATCCACCCGACTATATCCATCTCCGCCCGTTTGGGTGTCTAGTTTATCCCTGGTTGCGTCCGCACACTCAACATAAACTTCAACCTCGGTCCACCCCTTGTGTCTTTCTAGGCTATCATCCCACTATCAAAGGTTACAAATGTTTCGATCCTGTATCTCAGAAAACATATGTTTCCCGTCATGTTCGTTTTGTGGAGGAACAATTTCCTTACACAAGTCTTTCCTCTACTCCATACTCCCCCAATCCACTTGGCGTTGTGCCATTATTTCCGTCCTTTTCTCACGCTCATGCTCCGGCTCACTCGGCACCTAACCCGGTACCCCACTACACCACTACCCACCCGAAACCCCAAACCTCCCACCCGAACACCCAGCCGACTGCCACACAACCCACCACTTCCCTACATCATACTCCTAACACACATACAGCCACCCCATCCACCGCTGCACATCCCAGCTCCCACGGCAGCCCCACCCAACCCCCGCCCACGCATCATACAACTCCACCACCCCTTCCTAATCACCCTCCACTCAACACTCATCCTATGACAACCCGAGCCAAGGCCGGTACCTTCAAACCCAAAGCCTACCACACTCAAATACCCTTTGATGCACATCCCACAACTGAGCCTACTACCTACAACCAAGCCTCCAAAAATAGTTTCTGGTGCCAAGCTATGGATGAGGAATTTCAGGCTCTGAATGAACAACGTACATGGGATTTGGTACCTCTGCCTAGTAACCGAAAGTCTATTGGGTGCAAATGGGTGTTTCGCATCAAACGAAATTCAGATGGATCTCTTTCTCGCTATAAAGCACGTCTGGTTGCAAAAGGGTATCATCAGGAGTATGGTGTGGATTATAAGGAGACCTTCAGCCCTGTTGTTAAGCAACAGACTATTCGTCTGGTCTTGTCTCTTGCTCTTCACTATGATTGGCCGCTTCATCAGCTAGACGTCAGCAATGCCTTTCTTCATGGTCATCTTGAGGAAGAAATCTATATGGTTCAGCCACCGGGATATGTTAATCCCAACCGTCCTCACTATGTTTGCAAGCTTCGCAAATCACTGTATGGCCTGAAACAGGCCCCTCGTGCCTGGTACACACGTCTCTCTACTTTTCTGCAGGGTCTTGGTTTTCGCACCTACCATCATGACAACAGCCTCTTCACCCTTCACTGTTCTCGAGGGACAGTCATCATTCTTATCTATGTGGATGATATTGTTATTACAGGCAGCTCGTCATCACTCATCACTGAAATTACTGAAGCTATGCATCATGACTTCAAACTTAAGGACCTCGGTCCTCTGGAGTTCTTTCTTGGCCTCGAACTCATCCGCAAATCGGGAACCATATTGATGCATCAGACAAAATATACCCTTGAACTTCTAAATCGGGCTGGAATGACAGACTGCAAACCCGCGGTCACTCCCATGGCAGTCCGCCAATCCCCAGGGCCGAATACTCCCTTTGCCGATCCTACACTATATCGGAGCCTCGTCGGTGGACTTCATTATCTTGCTGTTACTCGTCCGGACATCCAATATGCAGTCAATCGAGTCTCCCAATCAATGCATGCTCCCACAGAACAACACTTTCAGGCCTTGAAACGCATTCTGCGCTATCTTCAAGGTACTCTTCACTGTGGAATTTTATTTCAAAAGGGCTCGTTTGATATATCTGTTTTTTCTGATTCGGATTGGGCTAACGACAAAGATGATCGAAAGTCCACTACTGGATATATTGTTATGATGAGACCGAATCTGATTTCCTGGTGCACCAAGAAGCAAACGCGAGTGTCCCGTTCCTCCACAGAAGCAGAATATCGTGCCATGGCTGCGGGTGTTGCTGAAGCCATGTGGTTACGATACCTTACGGATGCACTTGGCATTCCCCCGACGAAACCACAGATTTATTGTGACAATCAGTCCACTATTTGTGTTACCAAAAATCCAGTCCTTCATGATCGTATGAAGCATGTTGGGTCTGACTGTCACTTTGTTCGCGATGAGGTACTTGCAGGAGCGATGGCCACGCACTATGTCCCATCTACTGACCAGCTTGCTGATATTCTCACCAAGCCTCTTCCGTTACAGCCTTTTCAGTCTCTCTGCTCCAAGCTGCCCCTCGTTACCGCTGATCAGCTTGCGGGGGGATAATAGACTACATATATAATTATTAAATACATCTGGGTTATTCTGTAATTAGTTATTCTTCAGTTCTCTATATATACAGCTGTAACCCCTTCAATATTATTGAGATCAATTAATTATTAAATCAGTATCATTATTAAATATAAATAAAATCAGAAATTATGGACTATATTAGCAGCTGACTTCCAAAGTCCAAAATGATACATTCCCCATAAATTATATTGATCATAAATAAATATATAATTAGAATTATTATATCAATTAAAGTTTTTTCACAAAAGAAAAAGAATGTTTGTCAAAAAAAAAAAAAAAAAAAAGATCATAAATAATTAATTTGCTTCATAAAGTCATCTTCTTTTAGGTGGAACCTAGAATTGTAGTAAAATTCCTAAACTACCCCTTTATTTGCAAAAATATTGAAAATAAAAATAAATAAATAGCTTGCATGCACCTCGACTAGTTTTACGGGTACCTGCTACCTTACTCTACCCTTTATCCCTTCTTTTGTTAAACCTGATGTTCGGGCTTGCATGCACCTCGATTAGTTTTACGGGTACTCACTACCTTACTCTAGCTTTCACCCCTTCTTTTGTTAAACCGTGATATTCCGGTCAGCTTGCACGCACCTCGACTAGTTTTACGGGTACCTGTTACCTTACTCTAGCCTTCCTCTTGTATAGAGAAGTGGAATAACTAGTCATTTTCTTTTATTGTTTTGGACTCTTCTTGATAATGTAAGGTAAGGCTGCGTACAATACACCCTTGTGGTGGAGCCCTTCCCTGAACCCTGTGCATAGCGGGAGCTTTAGTGCACCAAACTGCCCTTTTCTTTACTCTTCTCGATAATGATGAATCATAGAAATTACTTAGCTACTATCGTTTTTTCATTATAAATTGAGATCTTCTTCAAACTTGATGCACGAATAGTAGAATGTCAACAAATAGCATCTTTCTAGCATGCATATTCATGTATAACTCAATAAACATGATCTCTATCTTTCAACAATAAACAAGAATTAGCGACAGACAACTTCTATCTTAAATGCACATATCGATAGAGTAGCAGCAAATAACATCGTTCTAGCATGCATATTCGCGGAACTCAATCAACATTCTTCTGTCGCTAAACAAAAAAAGTCTGTCGTGAGAGGTTAGCTTTGGATGCATGCATAACCGGATGTCCCAGTTCGTAGGTGTGAGAGGTTAACTTTGGATGGTTTCAGGCAGGGTAGAGGTAGGCCGGGTGATTAGACGTGATATGGATCAGTTGCAGCTTACTGAGGACATGACCCTAGATAGGAAGTTGAGGGTGGGTGGGGCGTAGCTAGTAGATAGGAGTGCCTTGGGGTAGCGTTGCTGGTAGTCGTAAGAGGGTTGGGGTGAGGAGTGTGCGCCCGGTTTGATAGTGTAGAGTACTACTTTGTGGGTGTTATTTTCTGTTATTTCCATGCTTGTTTCATGTTTTAGTTCGACTTTGTTTACTGTCTCTGGTCCGGAGCCGGGGGTCTACCGGAAATAGCCTCACTACTTCTTCGGAGGTAGTGGTATGGACTGCGTACATTTTACCCTCCCCGAACCCCACTATGTGGGAATACACTGGGTATGTTGTTGTTGTTGTTGTTGGTGTCCGGGCTAACTTGTACACCTCGACTAGTTAGTACCTTTTGTTTGCCTCAACACACGTATCGGGTAACTCTGCCCATCAAGGCTAGGACAGATGGGAAGAATAACGGTTCTATCGGTTATTCCATTCGTAATGATCCTAGTACCAACAGTTCTGCACTTATCGGCCACCCTAGAACGAATTTTCATGATATTCTCTCTTGTGGTTTCGATCGTATTCCTATTCTCTTACTTCTTTTACCAGGTACTTCGAAAAAAGTCCTTATATCGATGATTTGGTCACGACTTTAACATGTTGAAACTGCAAGCTGATGTTGCTCGGACTCTCCAAAAATGTGGTCGCTTCTGTGTTTGAAGGATCTGATATGTGCCTATCGACATTTTTAAAGAGTCTGAGCAACATAACGGCAAGCGCTATGGGAGAAACTCTTCATGAAAGTAAAACACTTTTCCTTTTGGCTCATGTAAATTTCAGTGCATAATGTGCAGCAAGTAACTGAGTTCTTGTCGACGCGATGCAGGCTATTTGAAAAGGCTGATCAGGACGGAGATAAGTTTGTGTCGGTTTCTGAGCTAAAACAACTTTTCATGAAAATCAGATCAAGAAAATTGTATCGGGACAAGGATTACAACGCGGATGAGGTAATGGAAGAATTTGATCTCGACGAGGATGGAATGATCGATATGGATTGATACCAAACGGT